>MU576718.1:338820-412920 GCA_024362625.1 Silurus asotus | reverse complement strand
TTGAATTTGAATTTGATCACTGAGCTCTTTTTGCTAAAATCTCCTTAAACATACTTCTCCAACTGCTAAGTTGGAGATATTTGAGGAATATCCTCTCATTTTTTTGGAGCATACAAATTGCAAAACTCTTGACAATGACAATAACCCCACATTTGCTTGCTATAATTCAATCTATCTATGACAGGCTCATTATCTGGCTATTCTTATCAAGGTGAGTGGTCTGAGGATGGTATACTGTACATAATGCAGATGCTGCATATACAATGCTTGGTATAAAAAAAACCTATAAAGAAAAAAATGCCTTTATTTAAATGAACATTTACTGAAATGTAGTCTTTCTACATGAACCATATTAAACAAAATTCAATTCAATTTATATAGATATTGCTTTACAGATTTTAGTGGAATGTGTCTTAAATTAGGCCATATAAGTTTTTCCCTTTGAGCAAATCAGTTTTGACAGTGGAAAAGAAAAACTTCCTGAGATGGTATGAGAAATCAGAGTCAAAAAGGAACCCATTGGGTGATTAAATGTAAAGCCGTTCAATGCAAAGATTTATATATCAATATATTCATTAATATATATATATATGAGAGGGAGAGCAATATATAGCAATAAAGTAAATATTTGGTGTGATTGCCTTTTGCTTTTTAAAAATCTATCATATAAACTTGCAGTGTTATAAAATAATTTTTTTTTTTTAACTCTGTCTAACTTTTATTTTACATGTTAATCCTGATAGCCTGACAGTATATATTGTTTGTTAGAAAACTAGGGTTCCATACATAACCTAGAGATGTTCCCCTTCCGGAACTCGAGCTGCGTCACAACGCTTTGGGAACGAGTGTCCAATCATGCCATACTGACCAGACCCTGTCTAGTGTGTCTGAGCACAACCAGCATGCAAGACAGAGAAGCCAGAAGTGGATCTGATGTCAAGGTCATAGAACCTGACAAAGGTCAAAGGGGTGGACTGGCCTGGAGCATTGCATAAGTCCTGTAGAGAAACTCCAGCGGACCAGGCCGTAGAGGCCGCCATACCCTGGATGGAATGAGCCTTGACTCCGAAAGGAGTGGGAAGACCAGAGGACTCATAAGAGGAGGAAATGACATCCACAATCCATCTGCTGAGAGTCTGCTTATTGCCCGGAAAACCTTTCCTATTTGGGCCATAGCAGACAGCTGCTCCAACTTTCTCCATGGACAGTCGATTTTGCGTCTCCTGGTCAGGGGGTAGGAAAGGAGGAGGACAGAATGCCTGCAGTATGACAAGTCATGAAGAAGCTGTAGGCACCTTAGGCACACACCCAATTTTAGGGTAGAGAAAAGCACTGGCCATGCTAGGGGCAAACTCCAGGAGAGACGGGGCCAGAGAAAGAGCCTGTGGGTCCCCAACCCTCTTAATGAAGGATATTGCCAGAAGAAAGGCGGTCTTTACCGACAAGTACCTAAGGGCCACCTTGGCCAAATGTTCAAAGGGGGGCTCAGATAGAGCTGCCAACACAATGGGCAAGTCAGAGACCCTTAGGTCTCTCAGGTCTCAGATGAAGTGCTTTAGTGCCAAATACACAGCCATCATCTCCAGGCAGTTTATGTGCCATGAAAGATGTAGTGACTGGTCTTCTCTTACTCTCCTGACTGCCGTGAGGATAGCTTCAATCCAAGTGGAAGACAATTGTGCCCGCAACATGGTCGAGTCCCACACCACGCCCAAGAAGGTAGTTCTCTGTACTGGAAAAAGCACACTCTTCCTTGCTTTTAGTCCTAACCCCAGCTCCTTCATACAGGCGAGAAGAACATCCCAATGCCGGACCGCCTAAAGCTCTGATCCAGCTAATATCAACCAGTCATCGATATAGTTTAGAATGCAGATGCCCTGAAGCCGTAGCAGGGCTAGAACTGCATTCATGTACTTTGTGAATGTGCGGGTTGAGAGTGCTAGGCCGAATGGGAGGACCCGATATTAGTAAGCGTCGCCCCTGAAAGCAAACCTCAGGAACTTCCTGTGAGCGGGAAGAATGGCTATGTGAAAAAAGGCGTCCCTTAGATCTATCGTGACAAACCAGTCCGCGGACTTGATCTGAGACACAACCTCCTTGAGGGTGATCATACTGAACCTGAGCCTCACGAGTGAGCGGTTCAAGGAGCCCAGATCTAAGATCTTGATCTTGATTCTTCGGAGCAACCAAGTATTGGCTGTAGAAGCCTGACTCTCTAACTAAGAGAGGAACCACCTAGATGGCCCCATTCCTTAGGAGAGTGCGCACTTCCTGTTCCAGGACCAGAGGCCTGCTTGGATTGAATCAAATAACTTCAAGTTAAGACCCACTAGTTTACATCGGGCAGGTCTTCCCAAGCTGACAGGAAATCTCTCACGGGAACCAGCCTCTCGAAGCGGCGGGTCTCCTCCATCTGCAGCAATACCTTGGGTGGAGATGAAAGGAGACACCTGCTGGAGGGAGGCTGCACCCCCAAAGCAAATACAGTGGCAGGAATATCAGCCTGGCCTCCTCTGGCTGGAAGTCTGGCCCTACCGGAATGGCTGGAGAAATGCCCTACAGCTGTGGATGCTTCCTGAGCAGTGACCCCCAGTGGAGATGGAAGGTGGCACCCAGTGGAAAAAGACTGCGCTCTAAAGCACATCCTGTGGCAGAGCTAACAGCTTGGCATACTGGTGGTGTCGAGGAGGTACGAGCACTGTATAATGAGGTGTACAGCACACTCCCCGAAATAGGGCACTCTGATTGTCAGAACCAATGCACCACTGCTTGTTTGTTCGGGGAGAGGACCACCCTCAGGTTGGCCGGCCCGCTTCGTGATGCCCATCTGTGCTGGGCTGGGGCTGCGCCTGCCGAGCAGCCTCCAAAAAGCGGCATGGAAGGTACCGCTGGAACACCATCAATTGCTTTTTCGACTCCTGAAACTTGTCGATGACCGCCCATACCGCGGCGCCAAACAGGCCAAAAGTAGGCCACTCTGTTTTCTTTGTGCGCTTACTTTAACAAACCTAAGCTAATGTAACTCCATCGCTCACCCATTTTGTAGCATTTTCTTTCTTTAGCACTTTATCTGACATAGCAGATTTTAACAATAGCAAACAGCACGTATGGATGGCTTACACTCTTGATTAGGGTATGTCTTTGTTTCATTTGTTTGCTAGCAAACTAATACATAGTTATATATTAAACATCATATAATGGTGGCTCAATCAATGCAATTCAGATATGGCCTTGTTGCCCAGTATTTTCTTTAAACTTACTATATCGCCTTTAGGACCAGCAGGACCAGGAGCACCAGCTGGGCCATCTGTACCCTTCAAACAAAACATCAAATTCACTGTATTATTTATTTATTTTTTTCCCATATTTAGTGAAAACAATGTAATTTCTTGTCTAAAATGGCCACATCACTTCAAAGAAATGTCTTTATCTGTTTAAAAACCATGTGGATAATCTTCTTCTCTTCTCCCATTAGGGGTTGCCACAGAGGATCATCTGTTGCCACACCTCACTGTCCTCTACATCTGCCTCTTATAAACCAACTACCTGCAAGTCTTCCCTCACCACATCCATAAACCGGCTCCTTGGCCTTTCTCTTTTACTCCTTTCTGGTGGCTCCATTCTCAGCATTCTCCTACTGATATACCCTATGTCCCTCCTCTGCACATGTCCAAACCATCTCAATCTTGCCTCCCTAACCTTGTCTCCAAAACGTCCTATATGCGCTGTCCCTCTAATAAACTAACTTCTAATACTGTCCATCCTCGTCACTCTCAACAAAAACCTCAACCTCAGCTCTGCTACCTCCTGCTCCACCTCCTGTCTTTTACTCAATGCCACTGTCTCTAAACCATACAACATGGCAGGTCTCACCACAGTCCTATTAACTTTCACTCTTGCAGACACTCTTTTAACACAAATTACTCCTGCCACTCTTCTCCACCCACTCCACCCTACCTGCACACTTTTCTTCACTTCTCTAACACACTCTCCATTACTTTGCACTGTTGACCCCAGGTACCTGAACTCCTCCACCTTCTCCACCTCTTCTCCCTGCAACCGCACCACTCCACTGCCCACCCTCTCATTCACACATGTACTCTGTCTTACTCCTCCTGACTTTCACTTCCCTTCTCTCCAGCACGTACCTCTATCTCTCCGGTCTCTTTTCAACCTGCTCCCTACTCTCACCACAAATAACAATATCATCCGCAAACATCATAGTCCATGGGGACTCCTGTCTGACCTGGTCCATTAACCTGTCCATCACCACTGCAAACAGGAAATTGCTCAGAGTCGATCATTAATGCAGTCCATCCTACACCTTGAACCAATATGTCGTTCCTACTGCACACTTTACTGCTGTCACATTGCCCTCATACATGTCCTGCACCACACTCACATGACACAGCTGACTTTCTCATACCACAATTCCTCTCTCTGCACCGTGTTGTATGTTTTCTCCTAATCCACAAACACATAATGCAACTCCTTCTGACCTCTATACTTCTCCATGAAAATTCTCAAAGCAAATAATACATCTACCATGTGTATAATAATGACTTTAAATGTGTATGCTTGGCATATATTTGCTCATTTGCTTTTATTTCACAAAAGACCTAAAACTTCCATGCAAAAGCCAATCCCAAAAGAAACACAGTGATAATGACAAATGGCAATATGTTAATAGATGACTGGGTGTTAATTCGGTGTTAATTTTACACTCGTCAGCAGACAGACAGGGATCTTGTTTGGCATTTTTGACCATTTATTGAAAGATATGTTTCATATAAAGTATGTATGAACACTGAAAATTAGCATTCGAATAGCATCCTGAAAAGAGCACTGGAGTATTGTTAATTCTGATGTCCCCCTCAGACCTTTTGTCCAGTTTGCTGTTTTGAATCCTAAAGAGAGAAGGCATCTTGGGGATAAAGCTTGTTTACATAAGACTCACCCTTAATCCAGGCTTGCCATCCAAGCCAGACGCTCCCTGTGAGTTTGTGGAGGTATGAGTGACATGAAGACAGGGATTAGTACATGATGAACTGTGAGGTGACCAAAAAACTGTCAACTGAGTTGTTAACACAAAGTGGGAAGTACAGTATCCAGAAAAGACATCAACAGAGGAGGAGTACAAGCAAATAAGAGCAAGCAATGTTGAAAGTGAAGAAGAAAAAAGGAGACGTGAGCCTTATACAGAAATCACAAGTAAAAAGAGAATCGAGAATAAAAGAATTGTGCTGGAAGATGTTGTGTTAGAGGCTGCAGGGATTAGATTTTGGCATTAATATGACAGCATGCATAGATTATTCTGACTACTTACAGGGAGGCCCAGGGGTCCGCGGTCACCCTTATGCCCGGACTCCCCGCGTGCTCCCTTTAAACCAGGCAAACCTGCTTCCCCCTAAATGAAGAGGAGCAGCAGAGCTTGGTTCAGGGAAAGATGCATCTAAAGCTTACTTAGCTTCAGTTGTCAGAAAGATTCCAGTGGGTAGACAATGAAAGGATATACGCTCTAGCTCAGTAGTTATGGTTCTCTGCTAGTAAATGGATGGTTATTAGTTTAAATCCCAAATATCCCATGGCAGGCTCTTAAGCAAAGCCCTTAACCATGTTAGGAGGTTGAGATACAAAATACATCTTACTAATTTAATTACCATTCCATAAGAAATAATTTTTGTAATGTTCAGTTATGTTTTTTTTTGGTGTTTTTTTTCCCCCTCACCTTTTGTCCAGGAAATCCATGTGGGCCCTTAAAAGAACCAAGAATAAAAAAGCATATAAAATATGTAGTGTACAAATAAACATATTTTGTATGTATATAATTAAATAAATCTTTTAGGTTCTATAATTTGTACATTACAGTCAGAAAATGTGAAATGTTTTACTGAAAAGCTACCAATTTTTTTATTCTTTATTTCCTTAGTTTAAAACTTTTAAAATGTTGCCTGCATATATACTATGTTAAAAGGTGTCAGCTATTGAATGGAATTTTGTATGATATGTTTATGAATGTAAAAAAGTGCACAAAATTCTGTTTACTTCATCCACAAAAATGACATAGCAAAGTGCAAAATTTTCAGAAATGACCAAAGAGGCTTACCATTGGACCCGGAGGACCATGTGGACCAGGTGCCCCTGGAGGCCCTATAATCTGTTGAAACAAGAAATACAGTGCATGAGGCAGTTTTGCATTATACAATTATTCCCTAATGTATTCTAAACTTACAGATGGTCCTTGTGGTCCAGGCAGGCCAGCATCACCTTTGTCTCCTTTCTGACCATTAAAACCCTGCATAGACATCATTATTATCATCAACATGATTCTAATTTCTAAATACAGTCAGCACTTTCTTATACTACTTAAAAGTAATAATATATACTGTATGTATATGGAAAAATATGTGACCCTTACTGGTATCCCAGGCAATCCTACTGATCCCTTATCACCAGACATTCCTGGCATTCCCATGTCTCCTTTTGAGCCCTTGTGACCCTAAAAATAGAATATATATATACATGTATATATAATATGTATGTAATGCTGCAACATTATGATATAGTGGGGTAATCTTAGTTATAATTTACACAGAAAAGGGACTCAGGAGATAACAAAACTGCCAATGTTTCTTGCCTTACCCTCTCGCCATCAAGGCCTGGTAGACCTGGAGGGCCCTGATCACCCTGTCAAAAGAATATATTGAATTACTTTGATCAGTAGTCAAACTTATGCTTCCATGGTCTTATACATTTTATCATGCTAAGTAGTTGCCATTTCTCTTATATTTGTTATGTGTTGTTGACTTGAACTGTTTCTTGTCATTTAGTAGACAATTCTTCTACTAATACCTTAATGCCATGTGGTCCAACTGGTCCAGGAGGCCCAGGGGGACCCTAACAAACAAATGAGCAAACAAATGAGTATGAACAACCATTAACTCAACACTATGCATCCATTATACAGAAATGTGTTAAAGGGTTCCAACACACTAGGGAATGTCAGCCAGCTATATATCTCTTGCAAGCATCTACGACTGTTATTCCAGAGCTCCATTCATTGCAGCTGGTTTATCTATACCAATTAAATCTTTTTGACTTCTCTCATTAATCAGTAATGTTAAAAAATACAAGAAAATCAATGTTATTTAGAATGAATGTCGATTAATTTGTTTTAAGATGTGAAAATAACCTATATTCAGGAAAAGCTTCAACTCATTCAGGAAAGGTCTAACAAGAGACCCCCAAAAGACCCCAGAATAACCACTACTTTTGTAGTCACTAAATACTAAATGTCTGTGGTACAACTTTGTGAACAGTGTCAGGTAAGTAAAGCATCTATGCGCACCTAATGTCTATATATATATCAAAATTAGAGTTTATGCACCACTTAATTCACTGTATTGAACACCTAGCACCTAGCAATTATTGAACCAACAGTGATAGTTTATTATTTAGTTAAAAAAGAAGTTGTCAGAAGTTGACAAGACAGTTTTAAATCAGGTGACAATAGCAGTCATATTTACAAACTACAATCTAGTTCATTTACTTATAATAGCCTTCATAGCCTTAAAAGTACATAATTTTTAACAGTAAATATTTAACAAATCAGACAAAAAATTACTTGTGCTCCTGCATCAATTAAAGATTTTTGTTTCAAGAAAGTCACACAGTACTGGAAAACATGGTAGAATCAAAAAAGAAATAGGAAAGTGCACGTACACGGTTTCTTTTTATCTGCTAAATGAACTGGAAAGTGAATCAAAATTATTGTTGGGTTTGTGTGTAAAAATGATTCCTCGTGTTGTTGTTTTTTTAAACACAAACACACACGTGGCACATTTGCATATTGAGTACATAAGCACATAAATAATGCCTAAAAAAAAAGTATTTTAGGCATTATATAACCGACATACAGAAAGAAAACTCTATTCATTATCTAATGTGGTACCAAATGACAAAAATTTTATTTGACAAAATAGATGTAACTGTTAAACAAATCTATAAATGATGCAATGCTGTAATATAAACTGCTTCAGGATGAGTAGCAACTTCCCAAACCAGGTACAATGAATGAGGCCCAAGTCCCTCCTATCCTCTTATTTTGGTTAGAGAGGTCAATGACTGCTCCAATAAAACAAAACTCTTTCTTTGATTTTACAAAAACCTTCATTAATCTTCTACCAAGTGTCAGTAACTTCCAAACCATGCTCATTATGACACTAAACAAGTAGGTATGTTAAAATGGATGTATAACATCTACAACAATGTCTTTAGCCAGGACTTGTAACTCAGCATCAAGGTGAGGCCCATCATTAGCACAGGAGAACATATATAGGGACAGATTTGGGTCCATGCAGGGCAAAGTACAGCATTGATATATACACAGACAAGACGGAGATTTATTACCGTCACTGTAATAGTGGTTATCTTCTGTAGGCAGAGAGGAGGCAGTGAAAAGTGATTAGATTAGGTGAAGTGAGAAGATAAGAATACTAGAACGTCTGCCCTCTTTGCTGGAATGCCAAGTGTTGGTGAATGCATAACATTTACTAATAAAGGTTTGAATGAATGTTGTGCATTTTATACTCAAACAACAAATTAGCAATGAACAGATAACAACTGTCATAGAGAATAATATACAATATTTTATTAATACATACCAAAATCAAAATGATTACACTGATATCTGTAATTAAATCACATGAAAAACTAATGGACATGTAATATGTCTAATAAAAAAAAAACTGTGCATTCTGACCTGAAGTGCTTCTTGGATGTTTCCATTGTAGTCAATTATTTCAGTCGTTCCCTGGTCACCTTTTTCTCCAGCTGGACCCTTTGATAATATTTTGTCATTAATGAATGGACTGTTAACAGGGTTTTGAAGGGTTATCAAATGATCAAATGCAGACAAGTTTACAGGGAAGATTCCTACAAATGGTTTTCTAAGCAAATTACTACACTGTTGCACTTCTGCTGCTGTTTTTGAAATGTTTAATATGTACAAGCATATCAAGTATATACTTATATCAATTATAAAAATAAATTAACTACTGAACCTTTAAAATATGCATACATTATATGTCAAAGGTTTGTGGATCTAAACATTTCAACAATATTTGCTTTTGGAAACATCCCATTACAGATTTAATCCACTGTTGCTGTTACAATAAACTCCACTCTTTCCACTAGATTAAGTGTGACTGTGGAGACTTGTGTTTATTCAGTCATAAGTGCATTAGTGTGATAAGGTATAGATGCTGGGTGAGGAGATCTGGTATGCATTCTAAAAATGTTTAGTAGGGTTAAGGTCAGGGCTCTGTGCAGGTCTGAATCTTTATAGGCCTAGCTTCGTTCACAGGGGCAATGTCAAGATTGAACATGTTTGAGCCTCTTAGTTCCAGAGAAAGAATTTTTAATTGTGTGCTTCCAACTTTAGATAGAGAAACATTTATGGGTGTGTCCAGGTGTCCACAAATATTTGTCCCATAGTTTTCCTATATTTGTCGCATCAGATTAAAAGCATTCTACAAATACTTATTGCTACATAAATAATTTGTGAACAAACTAAATCTCAATCATGCAAAAAATTATAACCACAAATAACCAAAAAGACTTTATTTGACTGTTGATTTGTGATAAACTAATTTCAGCTTCACTATGCTAACACTGTCATTGTCAACCTCAAAATAACCTTAAAAGTTTAATTAACTTTTGTTTAGAAAGAAATGCAAAAATAGACACTTAAATGCAATATATTGTCAGATAATTTTGCTTGTAGTTACTCTTTTTTTTAATATACTCAAAGTTAGTAACTGATTATTATTGAATTATTTTTGTTGTGTACTTTTTTATGTAATTATTTAACAGTGAGTCTAAGTAATATCTCATTTTTTATAAGGTTCCTTTCTTGAAGATGGGTACATTTTGCTGTTAAATAATCAAGAAGATTGAAAGTAAAAACGGTTAGGTATTTAATGTAGTGAATTGGATTCAAACTGACCTTCAGTTGTTCAGACATAATCTAAAATGTTAATTTTTTTTTACAAGATACTCTATTTAAAATACTTACTGTGGGTCCTGTAAGTCCAACATCTCCCTTGTCTCCAGTGTCCCCCTTTAACAATAAAGATATATACAATAGCCAAGTAAGTTGTCTTTCTTTCAAAGGTTTAGGGGATGTCACAATTTTAAAAAAATACACACATCATAGTAAAACAGCATAATAGTCTCTAATTTTATCAATACAAATGTTGTATTAATATAATTAGAAAAATCTTATCTATCTGACCTTGGATCCTTTGAGGCCTGGAGTTCCTGGCTCGCCTTGTGCTCCCTAGAGTAAAGAGCAATCACTAATATAGAAGTCTCCCCAACACAATATTTAATTTTGGTTGAAAAAACACAACCTGGTACCTAATTAAGAGACATGTTCCTTACACAGCTCTACTTACAGACTTTAGATCTATAAATAGTATTTTAATGGATGTTTGAATATTTTAACTGGAATACCTTGTTCTTAAGTGGGGAAGGGTTTAGTTTTCTTTTGGGGCTCCTTGTAAGTAAAATAAATTCCTATTATATTTTGTCATACCACTCTTTAAACTGATGCAGAAACCACCTGTTGAACCAGTCTACCATACGAAAATTTAATTCCGTACTGTTCTTTGAAAAGATCACCGGTAAATGAAAAAGGGAAAGAATCAGGGCTCAAATCTTAATCTCATGCAAAGCCTGTAATTTCCTTCGCAATGTCTGGTCAAGTCATTTATATCCTTCTAACACCAAAATGTGAATAAGAGCCTTTATGTTAAATGTAAATATGCCAGCTGGAACCCTATTTGATCCCCATGTCCCTATTTATCTTCAGGTTTTTTCATAATGGGCTAATAGAAATGTGACCTGTCTATTAAATGGCCACTAGGGGGGGAACAAAAACCCTGTCTTGGGAACACCTGGAAATGTGCAAGAGCCTAGAGGACTTTTTAGTAATCAGTGATAATCATAGTGCTCCTTCTGTCGAAGTGACTATGTTGTGGCTAAGACTGACCTTTGGTCCAAATGGGCCTGTCTCCCCACGTTCACCCTTTCCTGGCAGTCCTGGCTCTCCTCGTTCTCCCTGTTGAAACAGACATTTTTGAAAATACTCTACTGGGACTATTATTTCATTCTTACTTATAAGCCTCTTGTAAATATCTCTACACATTTAAATAATACAGATGGGCTTAGCACCATCATTTCTATATAATTTTATTCATTCCTCCAGCTGTACAGTTTAGCAAAAAGGTTCCTTAAGGATTTCTCAGACAGGATTTCTACTTCATAAAAGGTTGATAAAACCTTTTCTTAAAAAGACGACCCCTATTAAGATTGTAAATAGAGCCTTAACACGTTCCCTGAAGATATTTCTGATTATATCAAAGCATGCATAGTTCTTTAGGAATGTGACTGGCCTACAGTCTCGCATCAGCACTGTCACATTTTTCTTCACTTCACAGTTTTGATCTTCTAGAAACCTAACAATTTCTTACATTTCTCTTTCATACACATACAATCCTATGTTAATCCTAAAACATGTGAAGCATGGAAACAAAATCAACAGCTAAAGACTGGGCACTGGTTCAGTCTCAAACCAGCCAATGAACATACTGCTTTAGCCAGAACACTGCTTTAATTATAAAATAAATTCTGATGTTCCCTTGTCATATAATTGGATGTTTCTGAACAGTGGAATTTTTTTTTTCATGTAGAATGTGCTCATTTCTCCATTAAGAGTTTGCATCATATAGCACAGAAACTGTGATGTGA
Source organism: Silurus asotus (assembly GCA_024362625.1). Lineage (NCBI taxonomy): Eukaryota > Metazoa > Chordata > Actinopteri > Siluriformes > Siluridae > Silurus > Silurus asotus. The sequence goes on along the minus strand of MU576718.1, from coordinate 401,109 downwards.
TGTGGTTTTCTTTTTGTTTTGTTTTTACCCACCTTGGTTCCAGGTAGTCCTGGCAGCCCTGGCTCACCCTGCGGGCCAAGAAAACCAGGTTCACCCTGTGATAAAGAAATTATTGTCAAACTTTGATTGTGAACCAATCAAAACATTGCCCATACCTTCTTCAGTGTTTTTTTTTTTATTTGTATTATTTTCAACAATGTACATTAATACTGAAGACATCAAAACACATATAAAATTATGTAGTGTAAAATAAATTAAGTGTTGTAAGAAACAGCTTGGCACACTTATAGCATTCTCTGTTTAGATTCACAAGGTAGTCACCTAGAATGGTTTCAATTTACAGATGTGCTTGTCAAGAGTTAATTTGTGACATTTCTTGCCTCCTTAATGTACTTTAGTTATTTTGTGCAGAGGAAGGGGTGTGTACAAAGGCAATAATCCTATTAGTACTACTACAACTACTGTACAAATCCAAATTATGGAAGGAAACACTCAAAAAAAGACATTCTATCATTATCTTAAGAAATAAAGGTCAGTCAACCCTAAAATAATACCAAGCTCCATCAACAACGCTTTGGGCACGCTTCCACTTTATCAACGCTCTGAATCACGTGTGTAATCCGTCCAGTGGAAGCGTGGCATCATGAGCGGTGTGGTAGAGACCATTCTCCAATCCAGAGCTCCCTCGTTTGCCGCAATGTCTGTTCAGTGGATGGTGTGATCTGTATCGATTGGATCAAGTTAACTGCCCGGTTGGCTCAGTGATGGAATTCCTTCAGAAACAGTTCACCAAAGGGTGGGCTCTGTCCACCCTCAAAGTCTACTCAACCACCATCATGCACCTGTGGAGGTGCAATCACTAGGCACCATTGGGATGCTGAGGACCCAAGGGCAACCTAGTGTGAAGCTAGCGCTGACGTTTTATAGCTTCCTGGTCGTGATGTCACCCTGCTGGTGACGCCACGATTTCCATTGGACGGATTACACACATGATTTAGAGCATTGACAAAGCGGAAACGTTCCCAAAGCGTTGTTGAATTATCCTCTGCAGCAGAGGTAGCTCTTGTTCTTAATTTCCTAGGACAATGAAGAACAAGAGCTACCTCTGCTGCAGAGGATAAGTTTATACCAGCCTTTGAAAAGGTTTAGATTTATGTGCAGATTTACATAAGTCCTTCTTAGATTTCAAGTGTCAGACAAATTTCAACATCCAATGTTTAGAGAGGATTGCTTAAGTCAGACTTTTTTGGTTAAATTGGGGCAAAGAAAAAAAACTATATTTTGCAAGACCGACAAGCAGAAGAGATTTGCTTGGGACAAGAAACACAATGAATAGACATTAGATCTGTGAAAAACTGTCCTTTGGTCTGAAACTGAAGGAGGACTGTAGTGTAAGGTTCAGAGAAGAGGTCAGACAGGGGCTCAGTGAAAGTAAAGAGGTACTGGATGATATGGATGACTGGATGACAAGAAGATGCAGCAGCAGAGAAAGGCATATAAGCAGCTGTATGAGAAGTTGGACACTAAGGAAAAAGAAAAGGATTTGTACTGATTGGCCAGGCAGAGGGACCGAGCTGGGAAGGATGTGCTACAAGTTAGAGCAATAAAGGATGAAGATGGAAACGTGTTGACTAGTGAGGAGAGTGTGTTAAAAAGTTGGAGGGAGTATTTTAAGCAGCTGATGAACAAGGAAAATGAGAGAGAGAGAAGGTTGGATGGTGTGGAAATGATAAAGCAGGAAGTGGATAGGATCAGTAAGGAGGAAGTGAGAGCAGCGATTAGGAGGATGAAGTGTGGAAAGTGAATTGTATCAGATGACAAACTGATAGAAGCATGGAGATATTTAGGAGAGATGGCAGTGGAGTTTTTAACTAGATTGTTGAACAAGATTTTGGAATGTGAGAGGATGCCTGAGGAATGGAGAAGAAATGTGCTGGTACCAATTTTTAAGAATAAGGAATATGTGCAGACCACCAGTAACTACAAGGGAATCAGTCACACCATGAATTTATGGGTAAGAGTTGTGGAAGCCAGGCTGAGTGAAGAGGTGATCTCTATGGACGTAATATTTGCTATGAGAATGTTGATGGAGAAGTATAGAGAAGGTCAGAAGGAGTTGCATTGTGTGTTTGTGGATTTTAAGAAAACATAAGACAGGATGCTGAGAGAGGTGTTGTGGTATTGTATGAGAAAGTCAGGTGTATCAGAGAAGTATGTAAGGGGTGGTGCAGGACATGTCTGAGGACAGTGTGACAGCAGTGAAGTGTGCAGAAGGAACGACCTGGTCTGGTTCAAGGTAGAGGTTGGACTGCATCAAGGATCGACTCTGAGCCCTGTTTGCAGTGGTGATGGACAGGTTGACTGACGAAGTCAGACAAGAGTCTCCGTGGATTATGATGTCTGCGGAAGATATTGTGATTTGCGGTGAGAGTAGGGAGCAGTTTGAGAAGAGCCTGGAGAGGTGGAGGTATGTGACGGAGAGAAGGGGAATGAAAGTCAGTAGGAGTAAGACAGAATACATGTGTGTGAATGAGAGGGAGGGAAGTGGAGTGGTGCAGTTGCAGGGAGAAAAGGTGGTAAACGTGGATGAGTTTAGGTATCTGGGCTCAACAATGCATAGTAATGGAGATTGTGTTAGAGAAGTGAAGAAATGGGTGCAGGCAGGGTGGAGTGGGTGCTATCTCCACAATGCACCACTCCTGCAGAACATCCTCCTCATCCATCACCTCCCTCAGGGTCACATCCTCTCTATCCAGGAGTGTGTCGATGTGAGAGGTGGTGTGTAGGTCAAACTTCCAAAACATGGCGCTTCTGAGCGTGACTAAGCTCAGAGGAGTAAAAAATATTCTGATTAAAAAGAAAACAACGCTGAAGCTCTTTGTGACTCCTGGCCCATTCCAGGCACTGCAGGTATGAAAGAGAGACAAATGCTGAAGAACCACAGACACTCAACACACACCGATTTAAGAACCCGACATGAAGCTCAAGGAGGAACTCTTCGGATAAAAGCCTCACCAAGGAAAATATTTATGTATAAAAGTAGAAGAGTGCCAGGAGTGATTTGTGATAGAAGGGTATTTGCAAGAGTAAAAGGGAAAGTTTAAAGGACTTTGGTGAGACCTGCAATGTTGTATGGATTAGAGACAGTGGCATTGAGTAAAAGACAGGATATGGAGCTGGAGGTAGCAGAGCTGAAGATGTTGAGATTTTTATTGGGAGTAACAAGGATGGTCAGGATTAGAAATGAGTTTATTAGAGGGACTGTGCATGTAGGATGTTTTGATGACAAGGTGAAGAAGAGTGCCAGGAGTGATTTGTGATAGAAGGGTATTTGCAAGAGTAAAAGGGAAAGTTTAAAGGACTGTGGTGAGACCTGCGATGTTGTATGGATTAGAGACAGTGGCATTGAGTAAAAGACAGGATATGGAGCTGGAGGTAGCAGAGCTGAAGATGTTGAGATTTTTATTGGGAGTAACAAGGATGGTCAGGATTAGAAATGAGTTTATTAGAGGGACTGTGCATGTAGGATGTTTTGATGACAAGGTGAGGGAGGAGCGATTGAGATGGTTTGGACATGTGCAGAAGAGGGACATGGGGTATATTGGTAGGAGAATGCTGATGATGGAGTACCAGGAAGGAGGAAAAGAGGAAGGCCAAGGAGGAGGTTTATGGATGTGGTGAGGGAAGATATGCAGGTAGTTGGTTTGAAAGAGGCAGATGTAGAGGACAGGGGGGTATGGAGACGGATGATCCGCGGTGGTTCCCTAATGAGAAAATCCGAAAGAAGAAGAAGGTCTGTTGTAAATCCAAATTTAAGATTTTTGTTTCTATCTGGTGTCTTTGTTCCTGAATGTTTGGTTGCCACTATGCTGCTGGTTGGTCTAACACAGCTTTTTGCAGTGACGTGCCATTCTGGCTTGCACTTAGCGGGACCATAATTGGCCAAATGACCCTAAATACACCCTTATCTTTTACAGGAGCTATTTGTCCAAGAATGAGATTGATGGAGTATGGCATCAGATGACCTGGCCTTCACAATCACCCGATCTATTTTCCAGTTAACATGGTTTGAGATGACTTGGACCAGAGAGTAAAAGGAAAGCAGCCAACAACCACTCAACACTCCTGGGAACTCATCAAGATTGTTGGAAAACCATTCCATGAGGTGACTTCCTCATAAGGATGCCTGAGAGAATGCCAAGAGTGTGCAAAGCTGTCATCAAAGCAAAAGTTGGCTTTTTTGAAGAATTAAATTTATAAAACATATTCTGGGTTATTTAACATGTTCTTCCATAGTTTGGATTCTTTCATTATTTATGTAATTATGTTGAAAATAATAAAAAAATAAAGAAAAAACCCTGAAGGAGGAGGTTTTCAAACTTTTGACTGGTACTATATATATTTTGTACATATAATGCATAACTATAAACATCCCATATGTATTAATATCACTTCCAAAGAGAGTACATTTTAATGCAAAAAGGACACACAATTTAGGATTGGTGATTAGAGTCATTTTAATAACTGAAAACATATGAGATCTGTAAGGGTGATAATAGCTCCCTCTTGTGGAAAACATTGATAAACATTGGTGAGGTTTTAGCTTGGGTTTGGTATTATAAATTTGCAATTGTAATTGTAGCTTTAAAAGAAGTGTTACTTAAAGAGTGAGGGCATGAATTGGATGGAGCCAATCAAAACTGTGAACTTCCTTATCCAGTGATGGTCATAGCAATAAATCGTCCGCAATAAATTTGCTTTAGCACACAAATTTCCAAAATTGGATGTGCAGAGTGGACTTGTAGACAAACCGATTTGCTCATATTTTTGCACAACTGCAGTAGAATTATGCTTTCTAAAACTAAGACTGGAGGTGTTAGTTATTTCAAATAAGAGAGAAATAAATTTGGTGGAAATGAAAACAGCTCTTTTTCCCACAAAGTGGTACAATACCACAGAATCATGTACTTAAATTATGTTTGGTTTTGTCCCTTTTAATTTTATGAAATGACAGTAAAATGAACTATTGCTGTTTTTTTAGCACATTATTTGCATTATTAGACAAATGAATGCCAGTGGACTAAACTAAGGGAAAACATCACTATAAAAAAAGAGACCTCTGTAACAGGAGTGTGAGAATAACATTGTAAAAAATATAAAGCGCTGTGCTGTGTAGGTTCATATTCCTGCTTTCAATTCAAATGATAAAACAAAAGAAATTAAGTCATTGATAGTAAGTCATGTTCACACTCAGTCACACTAAATACATATTGATCTAGTGGTATAATGTCATCTTGTCAATTATTATAATTTTTTTTTTGTTCAACGTGTGTAATGTACATAACAAAACAGTGTTAGCATCCAAAAGCTTGTCAGCCCTTCAGTAAATGGGTTATAAAAATGGCAAGAATTTTAACAAGACCAGCAGAACACAAGTCTACAAAAAAAAAAAAAAAAAAAAAGAAGAAGTGCAGCCAAACAAAACAAAATACCAATAAGCATAATCTCATGCCTGCATCACATGTTGTAGTGTTCAAGCAAAGTGCTATAGTAAAGCATGATTAGTGCATAATTTCTGTAAATAAAAATACAATCCAGGTGGCGATAAGCAAATTATACACAATCTGGTGGATTACTGGTAATTTGAAAGAGGAAAAAATGTCTATATATTAATCTGCCTCAATTTGAGTCTACTCTGTTTCTTGCACTGCATTAGTGATTGACTGCAAAACAGAACATGTTAGCTCACATACAATAATGTTTTTATGCTAGCTAGTTCCACACATAAATCAATGGAATTTAGTTAACCAAGACAAACTAAGTGTGATCAAGTCATAGACACACTGCCACAACGAACAACAAATTGCAGTGAATCATGGAGTAGTGTTAGGCCGCTGTAGGTGGATTATGGGAATTGGGTGTACAGTTAAATCACCAGGATTAAACCCCCTTTGGAACACAATTGACAAATTTCATGGATGAAGTCACAGCAACATTTACCTTTATTCCGGGAAGTCCAGGCAGCCCTGGAAGTCCTGGTTCTCCCTACACAGGAAAAGTGCAAGAAATTACAGCCAAACCAAGCTAAGCCTCCACTCCTGGCCCTGAGCCTGGAAAACCAGCTCAACCACTAAAGGTTTCACTCACTGTCCACTACACCACTAAATCAGACCTCTGTGTTTTGACCAACGTGACAAGCATCAGTTTGCTGTTGTGGAAGCAGAATTGGGCGTTTAAGGATGTTTCAGTTGGGTGACTTCCATGGAAATCTTGTGCACATTTTCAGGAATCGCAATTCCCTTGGCCATTGTGTCAACCAGCGTGTTCAAACTGAATTATGTTTAGCATGCATGCAAAGTGGATAATAGACCACATTTCTGAATTCTGTGGTGACTCATTCTTATCTCTAAAGTCACTGTTATGGTTTTTAACAGACACTGGTCTATAATTATTGCACTGGAGGCTAAGTAAATCATGAGAAAGTGGTGAAGAAAAGCTGAGTCCGTAAAAGCATTAACATATCATTAAAAAAAAAAACTTTCATTGTTAGTTAGGCATTCATGCACTATTAAAATTAATACACACTGGGAATGTAAGTAGGAACATTTTTTCTAAACAGATCTCAGGCGACAGATTGAGACTTGCGCATTTGCACAAATCATTGAAAATATGATGAACGATTTGCCACAGAAATAGCTGCTCGCTGAGTCCCACTTAATTTCACTTGTATAAATTATTCAGAGTATATTATCTGTTCTTTCATGAGAAATCTGTAGCAGTTGAAGAGCGCAGTGCAATGTAAATAGAATAGATGGATGTAGTATAATATTTAGACATGGTACTAATGGGTAGTAGTAGAGCTTACAAAGATACTCACTTTCTACCTGAATTCTTCCACAGTGCAACATGGATATGAAAAGCAATCATTGCTCTGATGTGAACACATAATTTGGTAATACAATATAAACAGCATCCTAATAAAAATAGTTAATTTTCATCTTAATGCTGCATTTTAGTTTAGTTTAGTGTTTAGCTAGTGTTTAGTGTATAGTGTTATTATACCTTATGCCCACTTCGTCCTGGTTCACCGGGTTCACCCTGTAATACCAAATTAAACCACATGGCAGATGAGGGCATCAATAAAACAGCTTTAACTGTGCTTAAAAAATATGCTTAAATGAATTTAGAAAGAAATCACAATAAAAAAATTCAGAAGTAAATTATACCTTAATGCCAGCAGCAGAAGACCCTGCATCACCCTGAGGATTTAAAACAAAAAAAAAAAATTAAATTGTAGAACACCTAAAAGTTTGTTTTAGAGTCATTTAAACATTCAGTTTCAGTTATCTTTCATGGAAGTAATGTATGAATGCGTATGAGTGGAGGAATACAGCAAACAAACTTATTATAAACTGTCTGGCTTGATAGTGACAACTGAATGAAGGGATAATGTTTCCTTATTTAAGTGTAATACACCTATTTTAGATAAGAACACAGAATATTTATTGTGTAAACATACTTGGAATTGCAGCTAATAAAAATGCAAAGATAGATAGTGTATAAGTAGTGCATATCTGCTAAACATCTCACTGACTTTAGAGTATCTGTGTTTTCTTTAGATTGTGCTTTTCCAGACCAAGCAAATGACAAACATCCAGAATAGCATGTGTTGTTACTGTTGAGTTGAGTCAGGGTTTGAAAGCCGGCACAGCTGATAAACTGATGTCTCATATAGTGTCTATACTCTACTAAGACCTTCATGTTGCAAGAAATATACTCACAAAGCAAACAGATAATTAGATATGGCAATGAGTGGAAACATATCCCAATGTGTGCAGGTAATAATTGAGAAAAGGTGTATAGGTTCTTCAAAAGTTGTTTATAAGGGTTCTTCACTGGCTTATGCATACACTCATAATTTGCAGATTTTTCTGATTAGCTTATAAACAGCTTTACTCAAGCACCCATAGCAATGTTTTGCTTTTAATTAACATCTTTCTGATCCAAATAATCCAAAACTTTAATCATACTGGTAACGTTAATGGTATGTTTAATTTAACAATAGCAATGTTTCTATAGGTGACACAATGGCCCAGCACATAGCATCACCACCTCAGTGCTACATAGTCTCTGATTTTATCCTAAACTCACATTCTATTTGGAGTTACATTTATTCTCCAACTGTCACGTGTTATTACATTTCTGTGCATTTTCCAAAATAACATCTTTGTGTACAGATGACCCTACAATAGAATAAGTCTTTGATGCTGTGTAATGGACTGGCATTCCATATAGAGTACATTCCTGCCTTACATATGAAGTGTTCCTCAGGTGACTGTGGCTCCACTGTGACCCTGAAAATAATTTCTATTTAAGAGGAAGATTTCTGTTTTCTGTGCAAGCTAGTTCTGTATGATTTTATTAGCTCCTGATATAATTTGCCACCATAATGCTGTATGCTAGTGGATGTAGAGATTAATTGTCTCTCAGTAAGTAGCCCATTGCTGGAAAACCACAGTATGATGCTTCTCAAAATCTGTCATTAAATAAAAATATTTTTTTGACAAATAAAGAGAAAGTTCCAAAAATACAGACATTTGTCACCTATAATTATTTTTTGCACCTCTTGATTAAGATTAAGTAATAAAATCTTCCCACTGTTGCTCAGAATAATAATAAAGACAACAATAATAATTCAAATGGTGTAAATATTTTAGTTGGAATCCTTATTTCTACTATCTAAACAGTGCTGGCATTAACTCAAATCGTGTGCCAACAAACAACTTTTCATTAATAACCAAACAATTTATTTTACCATTCCATATGAATGCAACATGTTTGTGCTAGTACAACATGCAAGCTGAGATTATAATAAGAAAATGCTTTTCAGATTTTGATTTATTAAAAGGAGTAACAGATCTCTTTATTATTTTATTTTGAAATAAAACTAATTTTGTATATTGTTTTATGCCAAACTGTATAGTATCAATTACTCTAAACAGTTATTTTCCTATAAAAGCATTAGTGCAGCACAGAAATTCTCATGTTTCATTTGTTTTTATTGTGGTTTCTATCTTGTTATCATAGGCTTAAATTCATCAAAAAACATTTGTCCACAAAGGATTTTTGTGTAGTTGTTGTATAGCATTTTGTATGTCAACTTGTAAAAATGCACATATTTATCCAAAGGGAAGAGAAACATTCTTAACTTTCTGGATTTTAAAGGTTATATATTTTATAGATATATTATTCTAATTTGTGATTTTTTATTGATTTCAAACTGAATTATTAGGGTTTATGTACATTTCACTATGCCACTTCACTTGATTAGACAACTTGATTAAACCGGGTTTTGTCTGAAGAAATAACAGTTAGCTCAGAAGGTTTAAGAAATTATAAGGCAGACTAAACAAAGTATTGTTAACGTGTCTTTGTCACGACATTATCTTTGCAGGAAGACACCGTAGAAAAACAAAGTAATAGTATTATCTATTTATTTATTTAATTATTTATTCATTAAATATATTAGTTTTATTCCCTATTTATGGCTGTTTGTCAGAATTCCACTAGAGTGACGTCCATCAGGTTTTCCCAGCCCATAATAGGTATGACAGAAGGCTGCTGACATCCTGGAGGGAAGCATCAAGCATTTTTACTGGTGTTATTTTTCCCTCTTTTAAACAGAACAACAAAAATAAAATGTGTGGCCAATAACAATCACTGCAAGTGAGTTTAATGTTCCTTTGGGATGTGATATGCATAAGGGGAACAAAGGGCATCTGATAATTAGAGCTGGTGGGAAAGTCAGTGTGCGAGAATGGGAAGGCTGGGCCCTCTGCCTGCTGCTGAATTTGAGTTTTCACATGCGTTCTGCATTCAGAAGTTTCTGAGGAATGCATGCCCTGGTTTTTACTAGAGTCATTAATGAGAGTGCACAAGGCAAACTTAATCTTTGCATTTTCTGTTAGCTATAAACTGGATTACTAGTTACAGATGGATATCACTAAACAGCTTAGCCCCATGTATGCTACCGCATTTGTGGCTTGTCTTTTAAAATTATATTGGACGTTTGTGCAACCAAATGCACTGTGGGCTTAATAATAAAATATAGAAAATTTAAAATAGCATTGTTAAATTATATTCTTACTGGATTTCACTGTTTAATGCAAATTTTTCATTTAGTATATTATAATTGTTCCCTTTCGGAAACTTAAGCTTTGTTGAAACACTTTTGGAATGCTTTAAGTTGTCCACGCTCTGAATTTGCTGCTATAAGGCCCAAATCTAAGGAGACGGCCAATCTGAGGGTGGTCCTCTCTCGAATGGCTGCAGGGCATTGCTCCAGCCGCTCTGGGAGAGTCAGAGGCCAGCCTTGAGAGGCTGGTTCCCCTGAGAGATTTCCTGGTAGCATGGAAAGAGCTGCCAGACGTATTTTGGTAGGTCCTGCGTACAATAGGGGCTATGGATTCAATTCGGGTCCTCTCCTCTCCGGTTCAACGGGTTGTTCAGGCTCTGGCCTTGGAGCAAGAAGTACGCGCCCTCAAAGAGTCAGGCTTATACAGCCAGTATTTTGTTGTTCTGAAGAAGGACGGCGGATTGCGGCCAATCCTAGATCTACGCTACTTGAACTATTCACTCATGAGGCTCAGGTTCAGAATGCTCACTCTTAAAGAGGTTGTGTCTCAGATCAAGTCAAAGGACTGGTTCGTAATGATAGATCTAAGGGACGCCTATTTTTACATGGCCATCCTTCCTGCTCACAGGAGTTTCCTGATGTTTGCTTTCAGGGTCGAAGCCTCTTCGGCCTAGCACTCCCAGCCCGCACCTTCACAAAGTGCATGAATGTGGCTTTAGCTCAGCTACGGCTTCAAGGCATCCGCATTCTGAACTATATCGATGACTGTTGATATTAGCTCGATCAGAGCTTCAGGCAGAAAGAGTGTGCTTTCTCCATTTCAGAGAACCACCTTCTTGGGCATAGTGTAGGATTTGAACGTGTTGCAAGAACAATTGCTTTCGCTCCCACCCACTCACTGTGAAGCAGTTCCAGAGGCTGCTGGGTCTCATAGTGGCAGTGTCCAACGTGATTTCACTTGGCCTTGAGGGGGCAACCCACTCCGCTTTATCAAGGTCTCAAGGCGAGCTCTTCGAACCTTAAATACATGAAGAGAACATAGGTTCCTGTCCCAGGGCCCCGTCTTGGGAGCTCCTTGTTGTCATGTAACGTTCATCGTTCATGGCACATAAATGACCTACAGATGATGGCCATGCTTTAAGCACTAAAACACTTCCTGTGAGACCGTATGGACAACACATCGGTGGTCTCATACATCAACCACCAGGGGGGTCCTGTGGTCCCAGGGGAAACTTCTCTCATTGAGAGCAGTTTACATCCCGGCCCATGGTGCAGATGTGGCCAAGGCTACATCTGTATGCCTTTCCCCCTATCGTGCTGCTCCTGGGAGAAAATCCACCAGGAACGAGTATGTCTCCTTCTGGTGGTTTACGGAGCTGCTGTCCCAACTCAAGGGACCTCATTGGGAAATTCCTCCCAGAAGGAATCTCCACTCACAGGCAGGGGGAGCCCTATTTCACCCGCCGCCCAGAGTTTCGGAAGCTATGGCTGTGGCCTCTGAGGGAGCACAGTTTCTAGCAGCTGGTCTTTCTACTGAGGTATTTGAGACCATCCTCCATTTCAGAGCTGACTCCACAAGAAGTTGAGAAAGGACAGCCTTTCTTTTGGCGATATCCTCACTTAAGAGGGTCGGGGACCTACAAGCTCTGTCTGTGGCCCCGTCTCTCCTGTAATTTTACCCCTGGCGTGGCCAGTGCCATTCTCATCCCTAAAACTGCATATGGGCCTAAGGTGCGTACGGCTCCCTCATGACCTGTCGTTTTGCAGGTATTCTGCCCTTCTCCTTCCTTGCCTCAGACCTGGAAAAGCACAAGCGGCTGTGTCCAGTGCGAGCATTGGATACATATCTCCACAGGATGAGTCCGTAGAGAAAGTTGGAGCAGCTCGAGTTCCTGAAAGGGAACGTCTCTAGGTTACGTATGTAACCCTAGTTTCCTGAGGGAACGAGATGCTGCGGCAACAGGCCATATTTACTGCATCCCTGCGGCACTTAAATTCTCTTTTGTCATGTTGCTATTATCTCTCAGCCATTTTGTAGCTTCCTGGTTTTCGCGACGCCACCCGCAGGTGACGTCACGACTTGCCTATTGGCCAGATTTGACACGTGATTCAGAGGGTGGGCAATGTCCCCAAAGTGTTTTTTTCCTCAGGGAACTAGGGTTACATACGTAACCTAGAGACATTATTTGGCATGAAAGAAAGTGCCATGTCCTACATCAAAACTTGTCTAAAGTGTATTGATAGCATCAAAGTTCATTCTCATGTGCATTTGTGATTTATTTTATCCAGTCCATCTTGTGAAGGGAAACAACTTGATAGATAGTAGTCATTACAGATTAGGCATAGAGATGTCAACTGCACAGGAAAAGCTTTCATTGCCATGGCGTTCATGTACAACTGTGAATTCTAACATCCCATGTGGACCTTGACATACAGGGAAATTGTTACTATTTTGCCAGGAAAGACTGAGAAAAATCACTGTGAAACATTAACAATAATTCAAGTAAAGGATTCATCCAAATCTTTGCTAAATCCAGTGTTAAAAAATAAACTCAAAAGCAATCAATGATTGCACAGGGACAGATTTGGTATGTTGTAGCATGACAATTTTCCTTCACTGGAACTAAGTGGCATCATCACTAAAGCTCTTGTGGCTGAATGGGCAAATCCCCATGGCTATTCTCCAAATTCTAGTGGAAAGACTTCTCAGAAGAGTGGGGGTTATTTTAAATGTGTGTGCCTTAGTGAAAGTGATTTCTTCTTGTGACTCCTAATCATTATTGCAATGCATGAAAGTAGTCAACTACCTGAAGTAAAGGCATGGTCTTAAAAAGGGTTTGACATTCTCACTCTGGACTCAGTATTGCTTTCATTTGGACTCTTGACACAGACTCAACTCCCATAAGACTTGGTTTTGAATCAAGCTCAGCAAATCCTAGTTTTGGATTTGTTTTGGCCTTGGCAATGGTGGTCTTGACTATAGCCATAAGTAGATGACTTTAACAAAATGGATAAGGACATCAATACTACAGTCTATGTTTTTTTTCCTAAAACAGGCAATAGAATATTTCGGTTTTCTTATTACATGTAATCAAAAGCGTGATTACTTCTGCCACAAAAGTTCAGTTGTATAGGTGATGAGTGCTAGTTACAGTTAAAGTTATAGCTGTAGTTTGGTTGTGGCTCTTTGGTGTCTTGTTGTTTAAAGTATGTCAGCATGGCTATAATGATTCTTCTTAGCAGAACATGAGAATTTGTAGCTGTAGACATTCCCAATAGACCAAAGGCAAGCAGGGCACTTTGGTTGCTGGCAGATGACTGGAATATGATTTGGCTGCAAGACTGTGAGGCACTACATGGAAATTGTGTCATTGGCCTAACCCTTATATTCATTAAATGCTTTCTTGCAATCCAATTAGCGTTTATGCATAAACTGTTTTGACCAAAATGCATTTTTTCCACCTTTGAGATCGCAAATTTCATACCCAATTAAATATTTATACACGTCAAATATTTTATTAGCAGTTTAAACTATGAAAATAAGTCTTTTATTGAAAATTTTTATCATAATATAAAGAAAGTCAAAGTTTAACACATTTTCCCACAGTCCTTCTGCTGGTCGAAGTCAATTTAATGTTAATAAGTGTCTTAAACGACATGTTTTACCTCATCTGTCAACCTCAAGCCACAGCAGCTAGAGCAGAAGTTAAATTTCCACCAAACAAAATCAATTGTTTTTTAGTTACTCCTTTGCACAAATACTTTTAAACATTTGGACTCAGAACTCTAAATTTCTCACTTTATTATTGATTCTTTCACGCTTGCCTTGTTGTTTTAGTGTTACCTTTGTTAGCCATTTTGTCTTGAATTTATAAAATAAATACAATTATAACCCAATTCTTGACATTTTGTCGATGGACATGTCAACAGACCTGCATCCACCATGAGAAATGTACGACTTACTATTGATAAACCTTAATTGAAAACCTCAGACATTATTTCCAAATTATGACAGAATGTGTTTTAAGTGTATAGCTAAAAATGGATGCAAAGCATTAATGCCCTTAGTCAGTGGTAAATGTCCATTTTAATCAATCCAGAACTCTATGGCACTCTTTTATCCAAGAAGAAGGTCATTAGGTGACAAACATGGAAAACATGTAGGCGCCACACTGATCAAGGGGATTTCTGTCTTCTCTTTGACTTATGTATACATTGTAGATATTACATTTTGCTCTGGGTGAATTGTATTGTATTTAAGTGATTCAGACATGACTTGTCTTTATTCATCATTTTTCAAAAGCTGCTTTAAAGTCATGCTATAATTCAAATGTTCATGCCTCTAAGTATGAACAATATGATGAATGTCAGGATGATTTTTCTCTTTTTTCCAGATGAAAGTATATGGTAGGACTTTTAGGACTGTGTAGGTAGGACTGCATGTCAGTCAAGAAAATGTGTAATGCATTATATTTTCCATGATACCTGCTTCCTTATTCATACCCCCAATCCCCCCACCCAGTTTCATTTAATCTTTTTTATTGCAGCAAGGTGGATGAGATCAAAGCTTTTTTCAGTCAACAAAGTTTTATTGTAGCCCATTTTCTTTTTTGGACTGCTTTCCATGCATGGAAATGGTCCCGCATCTGTTTCCTACAACCCTCCTATACTTGGCTGATGCTTGCACTACCACTTTGACTAAGAATGTCCATAATGGTTAAAAAATAGCTATGCTCCAGTGTGTAATAAATTGGTGGAGACACACTGGGTACATTTCTGTTCCACAGTCTATAAGAATCTCCACCCCCCTTAATGTAGTGTGAAGAATGTACACACCCTTCATGACTACATTATGTGAGGTTTAAACATTTTTCCTTTTTTTCATGGCACTGAGACAAACTGTTGTACATTTTTTGATATAGTGTGCTTTTAGTATTAGGCCAACTGTCAAATTTGTTTTGTGAACGGATTTGTCTGGCTAAGGGCACAATGCCAGGAAAAGTGTGTACAAGAGGAATTGTGATTTTATATATACATACATACATACACACACACATTATAAGCCAAAATGATTATGAAGTTTCTAAAATTTGTTTGTACGTTTGTAATTATTATATATATTTTTTTATGTCTGTACAGTATATTTGTGCATGTGGTAAAAGTAAAAATGCAAAAAATGAATGACTTATACACTACTTCTACAAAAAGTCAAACAAAGTTTTAGTCAAACCATTCTTTTAACTTTAGCCTAATCTTAAAGTGAGCAGTGAGTTGTAAAACATGTATAGCAAATTATGAATACCATCAAGCATTGAGTATTAAGTATGTGTCCTTGCGCAGGCTTACCTTCTCACCAACATCACCTTTTGGGCCCTCTTCTCCCATGTCACCCTATGCAAAAGGCAAAAAATCTTATATAAGATATAAATAAAAATATATTATATTATAACTTAATAAGGTCTAACATTCATCCCTCTTATTGTATGGCAGTTAGGACAACATTTATGTTCCAGATGTTAAATGAAAAACAACTTTGAGTCATATTGCCAAACTACTGGCATAATATTTGATCCTCAGCTTAGGGCCTGAAGGAATAAAACAAATAGTAGCTAGCTGCCAAAATTGTTTATCGGATGAAGATTATCCATTTGTTGTCTAGCATGATGTATAAATGTATAAACATGGACTTACCTTTTCACCTTGCTCTCCTCTGTCACCCTAGTTTAAAAGAAAGTTCAATGGTCAGACAGTGCAGGAGGTAAGAAAATAAAAGCACACTGCCTGTTTAGATTGAATCTATGATTAAGTTCACATTTAATTAAGAACTGAAGCTCATGTTACAGCTATTGCTTCCACAGATGACCTCAGACTTAAATAAGGAACAATTCCCTAGGCAGTGTGCCTCACTTTAAAATAACATTTACATGCAGATACAGAGGGTATGGTATGGTGCACATAGGCAGGACAGACAAAAATATTTAAAATGAGATGTAAATATTCGCGATGATGGACAACATCCATATGAAAATCAAGTATAGTGGAACAGTTCGAAACAGTGGCTAATGATGTTCTGTTTTCTTGCAATTTCTTGCATTTTTATTAATGATGATTAGAAATCATACAGCCATCTTATCAGATGATTTTTCATTTGAACATCAACACATTTCTGGTGGTAGCTTGTTAAAAAAAATAGGCTCTGTCTGTGATTGATGTCACAACACAAATCCAATACAAAAAAAATAATCGGAGAAATTTGAGATATGAAATGGATTCCATGATTGGAGGTAAATTGCGCACATCATGTGCCACAAACCTTGGCACCAGGCATTCCATCTAATCCAGGCATACCCACCTCCCCCTACAAACAACAAAGCATAGAATGTGACCCTTTCATTCCCTCCACCTTGTGAGCCATGATCTGTTGCACCCAAAAAGTCTCAGGAGTCCAGATAAGTTTATTGTCATGAAGTTTTAGAAGGAATTTATCCATATTTTTTAAGGTGGTGAATTATATATCAGAGTACTTTAAACAAGCTTTACATACCACTAGTTCTAAACTATTACAATTATCCTGGATATTTGTATTACTCCTGTGGCTG
The DNA here is from genome assembly GCA_024362625.1 of Silurus asotus. NCBI lineage: Eukaryota > Metazoa > Chordata > Actinopteri > Siluriformes > Siluridae > Silurus > Silurus asotus. The sequence continues at coordinate 384,375 of MU576718.1, read as the reverse complement.
TTTGCTTATAAACTAATATTTTATCTAATATCTGAACACATTCAAATATCTATTAAACATTAAGCTATATTTTTAGACATGGTATTTTGATGCTAATCTAAATTGCATCTAATGCAAACAAATTTTTACCACTTGATTTTACCATTTAATAAAGGCTTGGCACCTAGCCATCCAAATACAGGCAAAGAGTTTCCAAGTTTCCAAGAATTTCCAGGTAGAAAATGGTCTTACACTGTTTCTTTTGTACACACAACCTACATTCTTTTTTATATCTATTTAAATGCTCCAGAGGAATACAGTGCTTGTGTATCAGATTCATTTTTCTTTTTATTTACTCTAACAATACCAGATCTAACTACCAACTATCCAACTATCTATGAAAAAAACCTCGTTTGCCCTACAATACAGTTCTTTTTCAAAGCGGTTTTGTCCTCACACTTTCGTCAGGGGATTTAGATGAGGATAAGAAGAAAAGTAAGGAGCCAAATTATCTAAACGCAGATACAGCACATTTAAAGCAAAGAACTTTCAAAAAGGGAACTACTGAAACAAAATATTAACATGAATATTTGACCTGTTTTAATAAGGTTTATGAGTTGTTTTATTCCCTGATTTAGCTTGAAAGGTCAAGATCAGCATTATCAACATGGCGTTACATTTAACCATCATGCTAAGATGCTACTTTATCTGGGTTGATCAGCAAAAATCACACTAGTAGTTTCTGACATTTCAAACTATTAAGGCACAATTGTCATACCCTCCTACATCAAACTCTAAACCTGTCTTGCCTCTGCATTCTGATGACTAGCCCAACCTTTTTCTCACCTACTTTTAATTTTTACTCATTTAAAGGCTATTTAAGAACTCTAATGTCTTTAGTTATTAGATATGTTTATTCTCTGTTGTCCTTTAATGTGTACAACCCTGTTTTTTTAACTCTCTAATTTCTGCTATTGTTATTGCATTCTGGTTTTCTTTTTAAATTTGATCCCCATGTTCTGTGGATTTGTGACATTTTGCAATATGCTTTGTTTTTGTCTTCAAATCATAATTTAAAACATGTCCTCTGGATTGTGTTTGGACATTGTTTACTGATAAATGTATCTCAATTTCTATTCAACCACGTTCTGCATTACAGAAAACCTCACCACAAATGGGTGGAGAAGATACTCCAGATCAGCATGTGCCATGGTGAAAAAACAAATACAGTAACTGCACAAAGCATCACATCAATTAAAATATTTTAATATAAGTACACCTATTTCATCTCTCTTTGCAAAAAGAACAATTTATTTCTCAAGATGACAGATTTAACTTCCCCTTATCCTTCTGATTTTCAATGCATGCATCAATATGACTGCAGCCTAGAGAGACTATTGCTGCAATATAGGTTTTAGATTCAATCTGTGTCTTGTTTTGTCTAAAATTTTTTAAGTGATGTTTAATTTCTTTACCCACTGTAAAATGGCCTGTAAGCTCTAAGCAGAAAAAGAATAGTTACACCTTGCTCAGGGATTGTACAATGAGGCAGATGTTCCCCAATATGCTCTGCAATAAGCAGATGGAGTGAATCAGCTCTTATTTTCACTTTCTCAATGGTGTGATACAAATAAAGACCAGCTGACAAATTGACAAATTAGGCACATTCAATATATCTGGACTAACTCCTGAACAAAGGAGACCCATCTCTCATCTCTTTTAAAGATAAACTTGGACTCAGCCCTCTAAGGAACATTGGCCTTTGCAGTTAGGCAGAATACATTTTACAGTAAAAACACAATATTGTATAAAAGATCATGATCAATGCCATTACAAGGTACATTCGGTATATGTAGCTCTGACATATCAAGAAGGTGAAACCTACACTTTTGCACTGATTGACATGGTCTAAATGCTTTTGTGGTTAAATCTTACTCTCTACTCCTTCCTCTTCCAGAGGCCCTACAGCAGTCACTGTACATGGTTTTCCCCCTTCAGCCTAAATGTATATTTTCTCTTATAAGTGTGAAGGATGAGTGGAATTTCATTCATATTTAGGTATATATGGCTTTGTTTTTGCTCTTTCTGTTTTGTCATTTTCATAGAGGTAGCTCATTTAGATAAGAACAATGATCCTCTGGCCTGCAGAAACCAATTGTTAAGATTGAGGTTTAAACACCTACAATAAGAACATATTGTATGCATATACATCCCCAAAGCCTTAACTACTCTCCCAACCCCATAATTTTTTCAGCTCTCAGACTACATAGTCTACAGACCTTCTTATTCTCCAAGTTGTTCTTAATGTGGAACAAATTATTGATAATTTTAAGATGTTTTATTTATGTATAAATTTATGTATGTATGTATGTAAAAAAACGATTTTGTAAATGGTGTTCTAAAGAATATTGATTGTTTCAGACCATGTCCAGGGTCCACCTCCTAAATGGGCATTTATGGGCAAGCTATCAGGAATTGCCAACATCATATTTGGCGATCACAGACAATTCAGTAGGTCAAAATAGCTTGGTAGAAGTATACATAGTGAATGTCCTCCAGCCAAGTCAAGTCAAGTAGGTTTTACTGTCATTTCAACCAATGTACCAGGCAGAATAGTTAATCTACTGGTTAAGTGTATTGAGTTTCAGTCCTTTATCAACAGTGTTCGGCTGGAGCATTGGTTTGGTTTTGACAATAACAATTATAACAATATTATGAGCTGATATTATTATTTTAAACCCTAAGAGTACATAACTTAGATGTGTAAAAAGTTATGTAAAAACTTACCTTCAGTCCATCAATACCTGGAATGCCAGAGGGCCCAGGGGAGCCCTATAAATAAAAGAATGTTTCGCATTAATTAAATACCCTTAAAACGATATTACTTTTAATTCATGTTTCAATCAATAAATAAATAAAACTGATTCTGATTCTAAATTATCTGGATAATTATGCCAACTTAAATTATACCTCTTCTTTGAATAATTCTACAAACCAATGCCACTAAATTAGTTGTCAGGCATGGAAAATATCTGTGAACTGCTCAATTTCTCTCTTCTAAAAGATAAGATAGTGCTAGCCACAAAATGTTTCACACTCTCTTGACTATTGAGTCTGTTTGTTAAGACTCACATATACAAATATATTGTTTACTGAGGCTGGAAAAACACCTGGCATTGACAACTGACAAGAAACAGAACTCTGCGGTGGAATCTGCTACTCTGGAACTCAAAGTAGAGCCTTGTAGATGTAAAAGAAATTATATATAGTATTTTCATGTCTCTTCATTATTGAAGCTTTTATAGTTCTATTGATACAGTATATCTAAATATAATAATAAAATCTCCTATGCAAGATTTGAGATGTTCTATTTTTCAGCCATTCTTAGATATTTTTTGAAGAAAGAAACTATTGACTAGTTGACAGGAAATACCACTGGTAATTGTTTTTTCATTAATCTTAGTACAAAATATTTCAGAATTTCTATTAAATTATTTCTTGATCACAACATGCAGGGATTATTAAACTTTATAAAATACTTAAAAATATGCTCAAGACAACGAGCTGAGGTGGATATATAATATATATATATATATATATATGAATACATCTTTGTATGTAATGTTAAATCAGGCTTTATGCATTAAATGATGTTTCCATGATGTATGACTCATGGAAATATAAACAGCACTTAGGACTTTAAAAAAGACTTAAACTGTACCTGGAGTCCTGGAGGGCCCTCGGGTCCCTGGGGGAAAAAAGAAAAGATAATTACTGAACCATTAGAGAGGTTGAGGTATGAATTTTTTTCTGTTAACACAGTCCTTAAAGATTACTTGTCCTAACAGAACAAGTAAAGCAAGCTTTTAAAGGCCTGGATTAAGATTATCAAACAATGATTTGTTTTATCTTTAAGGAAAAAGGTCTTTAAGCTTTTTGCTGGTCTTCAAATCACTGTCTAGAAACCGAGAAAGATAAATAATGTAAATTAGTATGGCATCAATTTTTGTCTTTAAATGAAAATTTTAAGGCCTTGTGGGTAAACTTAAGTACAAATAAAAAAAAAATAATATTAATGTCATTGCTGATTGATTTTAAGCAGTTTCATTGAAAAGCTGTGGGAAACCAGACGTTTTGAATAGTAAATAAAAAGAATTAATCATTATCACCGTAACAGTATGTAAAAGAAGTCTATGTATGTAAATTTTAATTTACATACCTAAACATTTTGCTGCAGCAAAAATAACAGACCAAATGGTGATGGCTTTTTTACCCTTTTGGAACATGGCCTATTTACATATCTATATCTGTCTAGCTATCTATCCAGCTATATATTCTATATATGCAGCAACTTTTGTCAGTTATCCTTTTGTGGTATTAAAAGACTGTTTTGCATGTTTTAGTTAACATGTCATGATTAAGGGCAAGCTGATTTTTATCAGACATAGTGTGAGCATTTATATATTGCATGCATATTGTATATATTCTATGCTAAAATTGTCCAGGTGCTGATGCCATTAGGTTGCTCAGAACAATTTGGTGCTGTAGTGGAAAACACCCTAAAGAGAACGAGTCTTTCTCTGACTAGTCTTGACCCTACAGTCATCATAGAATGCTGCACTTCATCAGTTCATGAGTGGATTCCAGGAGCTCTCTCTGATCTTGCCCCTGTCAACCAGCAGAAGGCTTGTGCATGGCATACAACAAGAACATTGCTATCTCCTTGACAGACCTCTGAAAGTTGTCTTATATTTAACCACTGTGATGAATCATGATGTGTACTGAGGACAAGTATAAGCCATATTGAATGTATCAAATTCAGAACTCCCTCTGTTCCCCTGAGTGATGAATTTCACAGTAAATATCACATTAAAAGCCCAAGCTCAGATATTGTCCATATGTCTGCAGACAATGTCTGTGGTCTATCATTTCAGACATTACATCTTGCCTACCCATTCTTCCAAACTAAACAGAAGTAAACCAAATCTTTGTCTCCACACTGAGGAGATTAGTCATTATTAAAAGAAAGCAAATAATAGGTTAATAGGCATCAATTCAAATGACAAATTGTTCGTTTCCTGTTCTCTCATTTTCTTCCTGTCTCTGGTTGGCAGTTTAACAGAATACTTCTCCCAGTAATTGGCAATAGACACTATAAGACACTAACAAACCTGACTATTTGTAATACAGTCTAATTTAGTTTAGAAATATATAAACTTCTGCTTTACAAACAGGTGTCATTTTTAGACACAAATAAACTATAAATTGTACATATACCTATGAAGGACATTGATATGTATTTAACCCACTTTTTATCTATACTGACAACTAGATCCTTGATCTTATACAATTCTTTACCTAGCGAGTTATGTGATATCTGCATACATTCATGCAGATACAGGGAAAATATTTCAGTCAAAGTTTACATAAAATAGCACAGTAGGAAAAATGTGACTTTGACTTTGGAATGGGTTAGTGCAAATACTTTAGAAACTGTTAATCTTCTAAGATTTGTACACACATTGTCTCAGAATTTTTCTAATCTATAGCCTTCTCTGACTGTTATTGACTGACAGGAGTGGAACCTTTGGTGTTGTAGCCCATCTACTTTTCTAAAATTCTTTTCTGTTTCAAGTTTAAACAGTGAGTTATTATAGCCTTCTTGTCAACGCAACAAGTCTGGGTATTTTCCTCTGACCTCTCACAAGCATTTTTTACTACTGCAAAAATTATTACAATACCTTGATTGTAAAATGAATTAATTGTTTTCTCTGTTTATCAGTTTTTTTTCTTGAAAGATTTTATAAACTGTCAAAAAGCCTAAATAATAAAGTAATCTAATGAGTTCCATTTCTAGTGCATGGCATACAGTTCTGTATGCTAGTCAACATTTTATATAAGTTAAGCATTTAGCTATCATTCCTTAATAAATGAAAAATGGTGTAGTCATAATAAAGTTATCATAAAAGCATGACACACTGTACTTTTTCTTGCATGCAACATATATAGTTAAAAATATAAATAATAAATATATACTGCCCACATTTGTGTCATTACTTTACCCCCGTAGTATTTCAGAGTTGATATCTTGGTGTAAAATGGCATATCTTATAAAATAGCTGTGAGGAAACTTTCCTTACATTCGTTAATCTCAAAAAGCAGTATCCAGTTGCTGTTAATTAGAACAGCTTGGCCCTTATAACAAGCTCCATGTGTGGAAATTTCTTTTGAAAGACACCATGTTACTGTTCCAACTTAACTGCTCCTAATAAACCAGTCTTTAAACTTAAGTAATATTTTGCTGTAAGTTAGGATATTGTAAGCTTGATGCAATCCCAAAGTTATTTTTTTTAAGAAAAAAAGAAAGAAAAAAACATTAATTACTGTTGGACAGCAACATCTTATTAAAATTGGTTTCTACATGTTAGACAAGGTTGCATGTTTGGCAACCAAAAAAGCAAGTTAACGATGTGACAAAGTGCAATTTTCCAGCCAATGACACAGATTTATTTAGCTTAGTGCCTAGAGTAGCTATTAAACAGCATTGCCAAAATTTTTTTTTAGCATTATCTGTGAATTATGGGTTGTCCTTAAGTGTAGATAGTCGATAATTATACCTTATTAACATATAAAAAGTAAATGAACAGGAAAGAAATCCAAATAAAATCAATAATTAGTGCGACCACCGTTTGCATAAAAAACAGCATTAATTCTTCTTGATTTTTGGAGTGCCTTAGCACACAGTTATTGAAGAATCTTGGCAGGTAGGTTGTTCCAAGCATCTTGAAGAACTAACCACAGATCTTCTGAGGCTCAAATCCTTCTGTCTCTTCATATAATCACATACAGTCTTGATGATGTTGAGATCACGGCTCTGTGTGGCCAAACAATCACTTCCAGGACTCGTTGTTCTTCTTTGTGCTTCTCTAAGATGTATTTTTAATGTTATTGACTGTATGTTTGGGGTCATTGCCCTGCTGCAGAATAGGTCTGGGGTCAATGAGATGGTTAAAAATATGCTCAAGACAATGAGCTGAGATGGATATCAGACAACGAGCTCCTGATGGTTATGCATGATGGATTCTGCGTATATTTCTTACCATTGGGGACACCACTGATCCTGACTAAATATCCAACTTCATTTGCAAAAATACAGCCTCATACTTGCGAGGAACCTTGTTTCTGTCTTGGACTTCTCTAGGTTTATTTTGTTTGTTTGAGGCAAATCACGATCAAAATCAAATAAAAAATTTTTTTGTCACATGCACATTTAACAGAGTATGAAATGCTTTTTTTGACTGTCCAACATTTAAATAAAATTTTTATATAAAAAAATGTAAATGATAAAAGTATAAAGTATAAATAAAAATAACATACTACTAATCACCCACACCTGTCTCCAATCTACACTCCCCTTTAAAGGGCCCCTGTTCCCACCCGCTCACTGTCCCATCTACAGGTTACACTACAGATCATCTCTGGACTACCTATGCTCCGCATTCCACCCGTTCTCTGGTGTTCGGATCTCTGGAAGTATCTGCTCCATGTACTAAGGCTAGTAAAAAATGTGTATTGACTTTACTACCGGTTTCTGACTTTTGATCTGTGCATGAGAGTGACTGCATGAAAGTGCCGCAAGAATTGTTCTTATCATAGTCTACCACCATAACATGTCAAATTATAATTGTTCCTCTGAAGTGCAACATGTATGATGAAGTAATGTCTAAGTTAGTTTTAAAAGTAATAATAAAAAAATAAAAGTACCGTTTCTTATTTGTTCAAATGGTACCACTTATTATGTAAGATGCACTTACCGCAGGACCAAGCTCTCCTGAGGTTCCTGGGTCACCCTTTTATTAAAGAAAAAACACATTAGATCAAATTGCTTATGGACTTTTATAATGCAGAATTGAGTATAAGTCATAAAATACTATTACTACTGACTTGCTAAAAGGAAAATATTTGGTGTGCCAATGTAGTAATTTTAATATCTATACAGTACTAATCTCTGTTATATCAAGAGTAAAACTGAAAATCTATATACAGTATATGGCCAATGGTCACAACCATATTTGCTTGTTGAACATCCCATCCTGGATTTGCTTTCCTCGTTGCTGTTATAATAACCTCCGCTTATTTAGGAAACCTTTTCTCTAGATTTATGAGATTTGTTTGGGAGATATGTTTTCATTCAGCCTAAGAACATTAATAAAATCAGGTACTGCAGTTTAGGCCCTGACATACATGCAATATTCAAGTTCATCCCAAAGGTATTCAGGAGGGTTGAGGTCAGGGCTCTGTGCAGGACAATTTAGTTATTTAACAACACTAATAGATTATAACTTCATGAACCTCACTTTGTGCACAAGGGCACTGTCATGCTTGGACATGTTTGAGCCCTTTAATGATAGTGTAGGGAAATTTTATGTTACACCATCTAAAAACATTTTATCGAATTGTGTCCTTTCAACTTTGTGGCAACAGTAAGAAATATATAGGGGTGTGATGGTCAGCTGTAACCAACATTTTGAGCATTTAATGTTTTTGAAGACAGCATACTACTGCTTAATTAATTGATCAACAACAAAAAAATTGTTATTGACTTACCAGTGTACTGTTTATTATACCTTTTAATAATAAAAAAAAAATTCATTCATTAATTCCTTTTTATACAAACTGTGTTTTTTTTTTACTGAATTTCTTCATTTTGTAAAGTGAGTAACTGGAAACTTAATAGATTGTATAATAAATTAATATAGTGATCTTGTCTGAAGTAGAGCAATGCTTAATATATTTCTTTCGCCAAATCAGAGAAAAATAACACATTCACATTTTGAATATTTTACAAAGGTTTAGAATTTAAACATTTTCTTTTAATTTCCTTTTTTAAAAGTTTCCTTTTTATCTTTCTCTAAAAAGTACAATAATTAACACACTGCACCACTGACAGTATTACACATGTAAATAGTTATGCTTAGTTGAAAGCAAAAGTAATGTTTACTGTCAGTAACCGATAAACAGTAACCGAGACAGGAACATGTTTGAGATATGGGATCGAGCATGTTGTAGCCAGTGTTTGTTGCACCTTGCCTTAAAGAACATTTTTTAACAATATAATTCTAGAAACACTCACTGGTAGCCCTGGAGCTCCCCTCGGACCATCCTTCCCTGTGTCTCCTGGTGGTCCCCTGGGACCAGGAGGACCTGGAGGTCCTGGAGGTCCTGGAGGGCCTGCTTGACCCTGATCACCCTGATACAAATAATGCAACATAATATTTGTAACAATGTAGTCAGAGCTTGAGATAGTCTTCAGTAGGAATGAAGATAATTCCAGTAAATGAATAAAAAGGCAATGTAAATAGTTATCATGAAGAGTGATTATAAATCATCGAGTAATTTAAGTCAGCTAAGAACACTAAAAGACAGCAGACATGATGTTAGCCTTCTGTTTTAATCCGCTGATTTAAGGCTGTGGTGTACTGCTTTGAAAAATTCCTTGCTGCAATTTTAATATGTAACTGCTTATAAAGATTTCCATATTAGTCTGCAAGATATTTGTATTTAATTACAGAGCACAGGATAAATTTCTTTATTATTCTTGTACGCAATGTACCAAATTGTATGCACTATTTAGTTTAACATTGCCTCAAAATAATTGACCTCAGAGCATGACGGTTGTGCATGATTTACTTCAATCATGCTCTCAATTTATTATTTTGTTTTCTCTAATTAATAAAATAATGCCCATGTTTTGGTTAAACTGTGCTGTCCTTGAAAGGTACCAGGTAAACAATTTAATTAAATGAATAACCTGACTAAGCAGATTAACTATAGCTCGTTCGTAAGTCTCCATTAAAGACAGAAATGTAGTAAATGACATATATTGGCATATATTAATAATAGGATGTGCTGCAGAAACATCAGGAATCGCACTTAGCTCCTGCGTCATTACAAGCCGACTCCAACAAAGATATTAAGGCAGCATGCGAATTACAGGCACCAAATTAGATTTACTGTTCGACACAATGCTCCCGGAAACCTACCAGAAAGCCGAGAGGGCATGTTGTCCTGTGGCACAAATTAACCAGAGGTGGGCACAACTTTAGTAAAACTGAAACTGAGCATTATGAACTTTGATTTAGTATTTTGTGTCTGTTATTAGACTAAATCATTTCACAATTTAGTACATAATGAACATGAAATAAAACATTTATTTTGGTCTCTCCAGGGCTCTGTGTTTAATTTATCAATGCAGTCGTTCTTTATTAGGTGGAACATTTTGTATTTAACGGTAAACTCTGTACTTAACATGCATTGATAGCTCATCTGGGACAAATGGACATATTTTTTTATTGACTGCTTATATAAAATAAATGTTTAAAAGTTCTCTCTTTTTATGTCATTTTCAAGGACATTTAAATGACTTATTGCACCAATAATGATTTTCTTTGTAGACAGTTTAGAGCAAATGAAAAAGAAATGAGTACTCTGTAGCTATAAAGTTCTACTGAAAGCTTAAAATGATTGCTAGTTATTACTGCATTTGATTTGCTGGCCAGGCAGAACCAGAAGAATGAAGATGAAGGGAAAAACAGTGCACTACTGTGAGAGAAGAGTGAGGTCAAGCACTACCTTAATGAGGCGACGCTTAATGAGCTGCTGATCAGCAGAAAGAAAGCCATGATTGATCTTAGGGAAGACCATCTGAGCAGGAGTGAGAGTTCAAGAGGTCGGAGATCAGAGATTGGAGAAGTTGGAGAGGAGATAGTTGGATGAAGTCCCCAAAGAAGGAGAAAGTAAAAGAAATAAAAAGCATAAAAATAGATTAGATCAAGTGGTAGACTGAGGACCAAGTTCAGCGCCTTCAAGCATGAGAAGAAATCTAAATTTTTCTGTCTGGACTATATTTAGCCCCTGAGGTCTCAATTACAACCTCTGTGTCTTAGATGAACTTAGAGTTCATCAGCCCTGAGAAAAATGTCAATTTCTTCTCATTGAATGCACTGTCAACACTGTAATGCTTAGTGCTAAGCCAGACTCCAAAAGCTGCACACACTGTACTAGTGTTTTTTTTTTTTTTCTGGTCATTTAAAGATTGATATAAATTTAAGAGGGAATTATTGATGTTTTTGACATTTACAAGCATTTAAAGGTATTACTGGAGAGAGAGAGAGAGAGAGAGAGAGAGAGAGAGAGAGAGAGAGAGAGAGAGAGAGAAAGAGAGAGCGATCTGAGGTAAAACATAGACATTCACTCATGTGGTTACTCTCCAGAGCATATTTTGGCTTGTAAATCAGGATCCTGTGTATAATTGCTTAGACATTTCTTTTTTTTTTAACCAGCATTTTAAGTCCATCATCCCATATCTCACTTCATACAGCAGAGGTTCTCAAAATCTTTCTACTTGGCATAATTTATTCTTTAAACTTCCAGATACTGTATCTATCTAGTTCCTTTAAAAAACACTTGCATTCTTGAGAACCTCTGCCGTATATTTTACAGAAAATAACTTTTTTAAATTTAATTTGGGTTGCTGGCCGTTGAAAATGAAAAGCCATTGATTGGACTTGATTGATGAAATCAAGTTGTTTTCAACTGGCTTCAGGTTTTATCAGCTGGTCTTGGGTGACAAACAGTGTGAGGGGTTGGTTAATCTCAGTGTGTAAGCCTTGGAATTTGGCTGAGCAGCTTTGCCACCTAAACAAACCTTTACAGTCAGGATTTGATTGCTGTGTAATGCAGCCATGGAGGGCACACCAGGAAGTCCCTAAAGACAAAATTGCATAACAAAAACAACAACCACAAAACATGATAACATGGATTGTGTACACCACTACACATGTAAACTAAATATGTATCACTGTGTCAAATTCAAGGGTAGCAGTCAAGATATAGTGCCCATATGGCTGGTCAAAGTGCATTCAAACTAAAATACCAGACTTTCCATGCCTGGTGCATGACTCTGTATCTGCCTTTGAGTGACAATTTTTTTTATGGTTTAAATGTTTATTTAAAATGAAATGATTTTCCCGGAAGAAATGAGACCATACTGTCTTTTTAATAGCTGCTATGTCATCCCAACTCAACCTAAAAGTCTGCTATATATCTATTAAAAAAACCATTCCAACAATTAGCTGAACAGTGGTTTTTATATAGTATCATAAAAACATGAAGAAATACCATGTTTATGGGATATTCCATCCATCCATGTTTGGGAAGTAATTGAAATGGCATAGGTCATTTAAAAAAATAAAGCTCAGGAAACAGCTGTCTACTGTTTCAGCGTATAAGTGAAGAAGATACTCTTTCAAACAAAATTATAATAAATCTAGATAATGAGACATTACTTCAGAATGAATTCGTAACAACCACAGACATCCTGAGCGTGAAACTGGGAGCAAGCTCAAGAGGATCACGAAGAGATCATCTGACAGAAATACTGTCTGGGCCTTTTGAGTTATGTAGCACTCCACCAAACCTGGAGTGTTGCCTTTTCTTCATTCTGTTAGTTTTACAGTAAGCTTGATCAATTTGCCTGGAGTCAGTGGGACTTTGCACTGATCCCACTACATTTTATAAGAAGACTGTGTCTAATATAAGCTGGGTTTATGTACCATTAGTTTGGCCTCAGGGTTGCACCATCAAACTCACTGTAACTGTCCCTGTGTTACAATAATGCCCTTAGCAGCGAGACGTAAAAAATGTCTGACATAAGTTGACCAAAGAAGAGTTAGTTTTCACTTTTCTACTTAGGCAAGGAAAATAGGCTTCACATTTTCAAAGAAGATTAATTTCAAAATTGATATGGAACTTTACAGTCTTCCCAATTTCAGTGCATATATGAAAAAATGTGGTTGGTAAAGAATCTTAATTATCAGCATAAAGTTTATTTTAAACTGATATCAAGTGCTACTGCTAATTTCATTTATCATATTTCAGGTGCAAAACCAAGCATTTGCAATGATAAAACTCAGAACTGCTCGTTACATTAATGATGGCATTACACGTATGTATGATAATTGGCATTTATATGACATTTTTCCCTCTTCAGCCAGTTAAATTAAAATGTGATCTTGATTTTTATTTTGAAAATCAAATTCGTTTAGCCAAAGTGTTTATGCCCAGTTTGATGTCATTCGCTACAAGCAGATTTGAGCTGTTCTGTGTTCATTGAGGTTGCATGCCGCAGCAGTGCTGGAGTTAATGTTCCTTCTACTTATCTTCTTCTTTTTTGTCCTCCATTGCATTGCATGTCCAGACAAATGTTTAGTTGCCATGAAATGATCGTCTATATTTCATTGCAGATGGTTTCAATAAATATAAATACGTGTATTGATTGAATCCTGAAGGTGGCTCGATGTCCTTGGCTTGTCATGTGTTTTACAAACCTCATCAGACTGATTTTAAATCAGTTTATTTTTAAAGACATCTTGGCTTCTGAATCATAGCATGCAAAAGTCTTTGTCCTGGAATAGCTTTTTAGATCTTTAAAATTGAATAATGCTTCTGACATTTGTGGAGAGATTTCATACTGGATAAGTCCCAAGATCTCAAGTCCATTGCAGTAAAGCAGATAATCTTGAGTTGTACATCTGTGGAATTACACAAAATAAAGTTTCCAGGACCGGGACTTCCGTTTTTAGCTCTGAACAAAAAGCCTAAGAAAATGTATTTCGAATCTGAAAGACGTAATGTACACACTTCTTGGTACAGAACCAAATAGCTGATTCAAGTTTGATTCAATGACTTCTATTCACTAGTGGTTGCATTATTTGCTGCTGATTCACTCTTTGGCTTTCTTTCACTCTGTCACTCTTTGGTAAAATGGGTAAAAGAGACATGCTATTTTGTCATGTTTTCCACATCATCATTTCATTTGAAAATAGTAACTGATGTATCATTTTTAGAGTGCTGCTTAAAATAACTAAAGTAGAAAACTAACCCCCCGTCTTTATAACTTTTTTTTTTATAATATTTTCGAAAAGATTTGTTGTGCATTTTTTTTTAGCAAATAACTAAAGTAGAAAACTAACCCCCCATCTTTATAACTTTTTTTTATAATATTTTCCAAAAGATTTGTTGTGCATTTTTACACATGGCTAATCAATTAAATATTACCCTACTTTAGGAATGTTGTTACTACTCTTTATATACAATTTTTTTTAAATATTGGTTTCCCATCTCTGCTCAGCACATTAGTGGCATACTTGCCACTTGAAAAAATAAAATGATTTCCATACTTAAGATGATGTTAACTTTCTTAAGATTATGAGTCAGATGGCTTACAAAGTGAGCACAGTGCGCCTTTTTCTGGAGGTTCATTACGCAGAAATATTTTGGATATTTAGCACTCCTGTCACATAAATCCTCAATAAGTGTAGTTTAGTTTGCGAAATGTTAATCATTCACATCATCCATCATCTTATTATCCAAATACTTCGTTATAAAATTATACACTGTACCACACAGAACTTACCAAGAGCTTCTGTCTGTGCAATAACTCATAGTAAATGGAAGAAGGGGTTTTGTGGTCAGATTATAAATCTCGTTTTCTAGGGGCAGGAGTCTGACAGAGCCTCAAAGTGATACATAGTAAACCACAATCAGGAAGTTGGTATGAACTTGCTTTTACACAATTCAGGGACATAAGTGAAAGTGTCACATGTGATAAAGATGTTCGATATTGGGCTGATGGCTATGTTCTGTCAACACAAGTTAACCTCAATGTGTACCTGCACATTGGGCAAACTAATTCAAGACACTTTTAGTGCCTGGTCCCCTTCTGGAGTCTATCCAAGAGAATGATGGATATAAAAAAAAGTCAGTGAGTAACAAAGAGTAGGAGAAGAGCAGGCACGTAATGCAATAAAGACAGATAGACTTAATAAGTCGGTCACAGTTAGAGGACTCCCTACAAGCAGATATTGGAATGAGATATCTAAGTGATTTATCCAATAATTTGCCAGCTGTGGCAAAGCGTGGACTTCATAATCATTCTCTAAGAGATGCGAATTTATCAAAATGTCAAACAACTGGGATGGAAATAATTACGTTCTTCCAATGAGCTCTCAGTCTTCGATGCTCATATGTCATTGTGAAGTAGAAAAGCTTCAGCTAGATCAAATTACCATAAACTCAGTCACATTTGTTTTTGTTCCAGGCACTCTTCCTATGTTGAGGGCAGTCAGTCCCATAGTAGCAATCAGAGGGCATTGACCTTCTTTAATAGCTACCTTAGGTGTTTATAGTTCAACTCTCCTGTGTGTACTCCACTTATTCTATGTAGAGCTTTGTTGTGCTTGGAAAGCTCAAATATGCACTTAAAAAATTAATAAATAAATAAAACTCATTTGAATTCCATGCACTTAATATCTCAGACATAACACAGATTTATCAACACATCAGTGCATGCTATAGAAAACCACATACCCGAGGTCCCTGGTCTCCTTGATCTCCCTGTAATAGAAAAGCAAAGTAAAAAAAGAATACAATTAGGTAACATCATACATACAAATAGACAGAGAGACTGAAAGAGGAGTATGACATGATTCAAAAGTCGCTGAGGAGGAAAACTAATACCAGCATCCCCGAGAATTCATTGTGGGTGAGGAGAAAATCGCTTATCATAACACAGAGCGATTCCGGCAGGGGTTTGAAAGGAATGCTGAGGGGAAGTGTGATTTTGAAAAGGGAAAATGTATATGAGAGGGGGTTCAAATTATTCTTACTGTGGTTAAAAACAGGAACAACTGCTGTACCACATTTCAGGTGGCAGCTTCTTCTCTATTAGAGCTAGGAGAGACTGCTACTGAGCAATGACCGATGTGACTTAACGACTAGTTTTAAAAGGAATAACTTTGAAGTATGGAGATTTGAAAGAATAACTATGGACCATATGTGACTTTTGTTTTCTATATATATTTAGCATGTTAACCCTAACAGTAAGCAATGTTGATTGATTATTTTCACTATATCATTTCACTCAGTTTACCAGGTTTGTTTACTGCAATGCAGAAGCAAATGGACATTATATGCAGTGTATGATTCTGATCCATGCCTACTGACAACAGTATAACACTGAACATGAGTAGAAGTTTACTTGGCTAGAGAAATCTGTATGTAAACAGTTATGATGTGCTTATATATTGAGTCTTTCAACCCTTTCATCTATTCAAAACAGAAATATCAGCTTTACATGGATTTCAAGTGAATTCACTTTTCACCACTGATTGTCTTGCATATAACCTAAACATAACCCTAAATTTATGACATTCACCAAATTGTATATGTAAGTTGTAAATGTGGTTTAAGATAAAGTGATGTATTTATCTATATTTGGGTCATGATCCATACTTTTATTCCTCGCTGGCTTATAGGTTTAGAGGTTTTCAAAATAGAGCTCTTGTTTAACAAAGCAACAAAGAAGGGGAAGGAGATGCTAACAACTTGTATTTGAATTAGCTGATTAGCAATCTAGGCAACTGGCTTTAACAGGTAGGTTGAAAGATTTAACATTTTCATGGACCAATCTGCAGTGCAGATGTTTTGGTTCATAGTAAATACAATACATAGTACAAAACGATATAACAGTTTGCCACTTTGAGCTAGATTACCAAAACCTATAACATGTCATAACAGGATTTGTCATGGGTTTTACAAATACAAAATGTAACTGTGATGTAAACTTTTAAGATTTATGATGCATTGTGCATTGAATCAATAAAGCTGTAAATGTAACATTTTGAGCTGCATCACACCAATCTTTTGTTATTTTCCTATATCAGCACTTCGTATTTTGCTTCTTTTTACCACCTCATTATCACCCAATTTATTAATTTCCACACCACCAGCTTGTTCTTCCCTATCACATACATGGCTAGAGTTATTATTATTTCCACCCAAAGCTCACTTAGTCAATAAGATATGGCATCACCAGGTTTTTGAATGGCATTTTCAAAAATTGACAAAGAATAAAAAAACTAATAAAATGTAATTAGGTGAAACTGGCTGAAAAAGCAGTGGAATTATATCAGTATTGACAGCAGCAATTCTGGTGAAATGTAATGCAGCATATAATACAATAATTGAACATCCATGATGTAAAATCTCAAAATTTTACAGTCTAACCAAGCACAGGATGAATTTGCACTTAATCACATAAATACATAATCCTGTGTATGAAACCACCGTTGCTAAATCCCAATTTGTACATAGTGTGCACTATTTATTGTATGCAGTATGACTAAATGTGAGACACTATAATTTATCATAGGTTATCCACATGACTTACAAACAGACTGTATGTGGCACTCCATGCTATGCAAAGTTATTGAGCTGGAACAGCTACACAGACTGGGTTGCTTTGGACTTGAGGGGTTTGTGGTCAGCAGATTTCAACAAACACTAAATGGCAGTGACTGGGCTAAGACAAGGGTTGATTTTTTTTTTCTAACTTAGCAGCTCTCCATTATCCACTTCTTGGAGACAATTCCTTAAACCCAAATTTCCCAGTGTTCTGCATGTCCAAGGTCTTAGACATGTTTATGCATCTTTTCAAGGATTATACAGGCTCACAGAAAGCGACATGATGAAAGGCAAAGTTTTAACTGTTAAATGTTCTTTCTTGTCTTTACCTGAGCAAAAACAGCCTTATTAAAGGTGTCTCAGTTTGTGAAAAAGTTACAAATGGAGCCAGCTGTTGATGGATTTGGAGTTCTCTTCACCATATCACCTAAAGGTGCAAGACTGTCAGCAACAACCTAAGCAGTGTGAGTAGAGAAAACCTCACATATCAGCAGGATTATATTCTTTCCACAATTTAGCTCCAGTGGTACCCATTAATCACATTGTCTATAGACTAAAGAGTGTGGTAATACCTTAGGCTTGACACTTTTTTCCTAGTGTTTTATAGTGGGATGCTTGGTAAAGTGCTTAATAAAACATTAAAATGATTTCAGCCAGGCCTTGTGTTAAGGCAATAATGCAGTGTGCAAATTTTTTTCTGAATGCTAGAGCGTGCCTAAAATTAGATTTTTTTATATTGACATCTTAATATATTGCTTTAATCAGAAACAAGATGGAGGCATAAAATAAAATGTGTGATGGAACATTGTCATAAAAACAGTGATGAATAAGAAGGCAACTGCCAAAACAACGATGCTTACCTTCTCACCTTTTGGACCTGGTGGACCCTGTTGGGGATATCAAAAATATGTTAGGATCTGTGATTATATTCTCTATAGATTTTTAAAACATTGTACATCAGCAAAAATAGTCCTTATTTACGTTAAACATTGCATGGAGTGGCTAGGATTGCTGTCTCAAAACTCCAGGGTTTCCAGGTTTGATCTTGTTTTTGGTTACTATTGTAATGGAGTTCCACATGTTCTAGGTTTTATGCTTTCTTTCTTTCATTGCCCTGGACAGGATAAAGTGAGTACTGAAAATAACTAAACTCCTGGTATCAGTTATTTGGTACTACCAATTCAGATCATTGTTTATAGGACTGTGGTGAGACCTGCGATGTTGTATGGATTAGAGACAGAGGCATTGAGTAGAAGACAGGAGGTGGAGCTGGAGGTAGCAGAGCTGAAGATGTTAAGTTTTTTGTTGGGGGTGACGAGGATGAACAAAAATTAGAAATTAGTTTATTAGAGGGACAGCGCATGCAGGATGTTTTGGTGACAAGGTGAGGGACGCAAGATTGGGATGGTTTGCACATGTGCAGAGGAGGGACATGAATTATATTGGTAGAAGAATGCTGAGGATGGAGCCACCAGGTAGGAGGAAAAGAGGAAGGCCAAGGAGGAGGTTCATAGATGTGATGAGGGAAGACATGCAGGTAGTTGGTGTGAAAGAGGCAGATGTAGAGGACAGGGTGGTATGGAGACGGATGATCCGCTGTGGCGACCCCTAATGGGAGCAGCTGAAAGAAGAAGAAGACTAATTCAGATCATAATATATTAACTAATAAATTGAATGTTTTGTACATTATTAGCATTGTCGCTGGTAATAAGCTCTTTGCCACAATCATGTATATTGTCATTTTGGAAGAAAACAGCTCCAGGTCACATCCAACCACCTTTTCTCTTAGCTTCAGCTGCCACATTTACCCATGATTTTATTTTTGTAATCACTAACTTTAACAGCTTATTGGCCTTGTGTACTTAACAGTTTCCAGTGAACAATTTCTCATAAAAATTTGATTATACATAGATAGCTGGACACCTGGAATATATTTGACTGGATATAATTTACTCATCCAAAGTGTCTGTGCCATTCTGCACAATAAATTACTTTATGATGTTACATTTTGGTGCTGAGGTGGAAATGATTCATTTCTTCCTTCGTTCCCTATTCTGTGATGAGAATGACTGTGAGAAGGAAGACTCTAAAGCACAAACACATGTGCCTGGGTGTTGTTGTGTTCAGAATAAAAGCCTTGACGCAGAGGAGGTGATGGCGCAGCCAGACACCTGCTATCCTCAGCTGTTTCCTTCCTCCAGGGTTTCTCTTAGTCTGCTGATGTGTGTGGTGACAGCCAAACCATATAGGAATACCTACTAACACCTTACAATGTTTTTCCCTTAAAGAGTAGGAAATTGTTGTTTACTAATTTCATGAGGTCAGTGGCCATATTAAATGAAATGATCCTCTTGTAAATGCTCATGGCTGATTCAACACATGTACCCAATTTGTTTCAACCAAAGAAGAATGGCTCAGAATTGTGTCTCTTTTGTTATTTGTGGGACCAAGCTTTTTTTTGGCATTTGACATTTTCCTTTTAAAACAGTGTTGCCAATACCTAAGTCGCTTCACCCTGATTGTGACATTTCATGGATCGGTTCCAGAAAATACTACATCTGGAACTGTTCTTTTCACTCGTGAACACTACACAGCCCTCTCAGTAGGAGAGAAGGTGTGAATAGAAGCACAGACATGATTTTAACCTCTATCTGGGCTGTATCAGGCTGTGTCAACCGCATGAGCACAGATGTCCATCAGAGATAG
This sequence comes from Silurus asotus, assembly GCA_024362625.1. Lineage (NCBI taxonomy): Eukaryota > Metazoa > Chordata > Actinopteri > Siluriformes > Siluridae > Silurus > Silurus asotus. The sequence continues at coordinate 364,386 of MU576718.1, read as the reverse complement.
AAGGAGGCATTCACATTACATCCATTACCCTTTAGTGTTAAACAAACACGTAACAGCAGCCATGTCCATGGAGGATGAGCAATTGTTCTCTTCTAAATTGCATATTGATTTAAATGTAGGTGTTTTTTTTTAAAAGGTCGAAGCATAGAAACCCGATTGCTGAAAGTAAAAATGTCTAATTGCATGTAGAATTCGAGAAACTAAGGAAATTCAAGCCATCATCTATATCTGCTGTATTAAACTTGTTAACTGTAATCAGATCATTGCGCAAATGACAAAAGTCAATGAAGCTCTATAATGAATGTACCAATGTATATTTAGAATGTAAAGAACTTGACTTTATTCATTAAAAGTAAATGCCTTTCTTCCACCCTACCAGAAGGCTGTGCTATTTAGTGACATTTGCAGTTGAATACATTTTGTGCAGATAAAACCAAATAGTTTAGGTTAGTAAGGAATAAAAGCCATTACATGGCCTCTATGAAAGGGCTTTATGACCAGAGCCAAAACCGCAAAGAACCAAGAAGTGTTCCCCACAGCACATCTGATTAAGTAGATATCCTGAGTATTAATACAAATGGGATCAATTTTCACTCCAAATCTGTGTTTTTGTAAGCACTCTTATGTCTGATCACTTTAGCCTAAGCTTTGGTATGCAGTCTTATAAAAACCTTTTAATGACTTGCTCAGTTTGGCTTGGCTCAGAAATTGTTTCAAACAGACAGTGGACTTAAAGATCATATCAGATATTTAAATAGCACTGACCGAAGGTTTCTGCCTGCACACACAAGGCTCAATCCACAGCAGTAGAGGTACCAATCAAATAAAGCAAGTAGTTTCTGTGACCCTGTTCCCTGTTACTTATTTTAAGTCAAAATTGGATTGAAAAATAAATCAGTGATATCATCTGTAATGTGATCAAATATTTTATTGCAATTACAGTTTTAAAATGTTGTCTTTTGGTACAGTGAACCCCAGGTGCAGAGTTAGTTGAGCTGAAAACTGGTGTAGGTTAAGTTGGCTCACATATTACTCTTTTTTTTCTTCTGGACATTCAAGCATACCAATTAAGGCATTTTTGCTGACTGTCAGACTGACTGACTGACTAAGTGACAGACGTTTCAAACATTAAAGCATAAGTGTCACTGGGTACATTCATTTAGTATATGAAATTACACGCTTAAATCCGCATTGACAAGAAAATTATGCAAAAAAAAAATTAAATCTATTTTTACTTCCACTGTTGATCATTAATATTGCCCAAAATATGACAGTGCCTTAAATTCTGCCCTTGTCTGTTTAAAATACTCTAAACAGTTTAATTGACAGGATGCTCCTAATGTAACCTAGGTTACAGTGAGTCGTTGTTTTCCTGGAGATAATTTTATATATAGATCTAACTGATCCACTTTTAATGATCAACAATTGGTGGATAAAGCAGAGAAGGTGGACTCTATATTTCATATCAACAATACATTTCAACCAAAAAAGTTCTTAGAATTTGCAAATGCAAATCTTTTACAGAAGGTTTAGTTACCATGGCAGATTAAAAATATATTTTTACATTTTGCTCTGTTAAAAGTATCTGCTATTTATAATGATGCAGTTAAAGACTGCACAGAGCTAGATCAAAAACAAAAAACAAAAAAAAGCTAAAAAGGATTTTGGTAGTACTGACCAACATACAATTGATTAAAGAAACATCCTCATGTCTTGCACAAACTCACCAAACCAAATGAAATAAACAAGTTCAATAAACAATTTTGCTCAAATTATTTCTCTCCTGAATGTGGTCAAGCATTGGATATTATTACCACATTTGCTGAATAGGGTAGGTTTAGAATTGATCCAAACCACACAAAAAGAAATATACAAAACTACTAGTCATTTGCTGATTACAATTCTGATTATGTTTTTGCAGTTTTATTTTAAACATCTGGAGAGGCAATAACATATGTTTTTGCCTCCATATTTCAGAGGTTAGTTAAAATATGTATGGAGTCAGTGGTCATTCTTTCTCTGGGAAACCATGTCCAGAATCATAAGTCTCAATAGGCATTTTGACCTGTGCCACCATTAAGTGTTACCACTTGTTTCTTTTCAACAGGTGAACATAAATTAGATAACATTTTTATTCACTCTTTACACTAGCAAATGTATAATCAGTACTTTCACACATATAAGGAACTTTCATGTTGCACAGTCATCCGTGCTAAAGGATGCCTATCCATCTATTCTTTTATTTATTTATTAATGCATTCATTTGCTTATCCATCCTTCATCATTAACTGCTTCATAGGATTTAAATTATATCTCAGGATCAGTGGGGGGTAAGAATACATCCTCCATGGGCACCATTCTATTTCATTCCATCATGTACATATTCTAAAACTCAATGATTCTTAATAGTAATTGAAAGAAATAATTCCAGCTCTACTGGCATGTTTTGGGGTTGTAGAAAAAAAATTAACTAACTATACAGATACAGGAAAAAAAGATTTAGTCAACCAAAGGTAACGAGCAATCCTTTAGAGCTGTAAGGCGCACAACTCTACCATAGATTATAATGAGAAACACACGGGAATTTATTCAACAGTTATTAAAAGTTGCAGAATTATCAGACAGAAAACACACATGAGAAACAGAGAATATATATATATATATATATATTCCCACGAAGGAGGGACATGTGTGTAAGCCAGATGAAGTTTCTCTGTCTACAGTTTTTGATATCAATGAGACCTTGTAGTGACATTTCTCTTCTGTGACATCTCATCATAGCTAGGCCAGCTGAAGCCTCAGATCAACTATCACATGCACACCACCATAAAATTGATGTGAGTCAGATACCACCACAACCTTCAGGCTGTTTATGTAAAAACAAATATTCATCTCACAGAACTTGCAATTATTATAAATAACTCTATTCAATCCCACAGGCAGACTTTTTAGGCCCCCCAGTGTATCTTTATATGTACAAGTAATAATACTGAGGTCCAAGCCAGAAACACATGTTTAAACGTTTTTTATGAATAGAGACTGTGGTTGAGATGAGTTTATTGTATTTTACTTTCCTTATTATGTAATCATGAACAATGATGTGTTTTTTCTTAGGAATATCGTTGTGTATAGAGATTGGTTACTGTGTTGAATTCTTTAAGGACAATATTGTATGTCTAAGGGCAATAAGAAATGATCTTTAATATTTACTTTTGAAAGAGTTTCCTAGTGAGGTAAATATAAATAAAGTTATTGCTGCAAGCATCATCTCGGTCGCTCATACATGTATTCACTAAAATGTACAAAATTTTCCTTTAATAACTAATAATCAAACTTTCAACTGCCCACAAACATACATACTGTACAGCAAATATACAACACATCAATATTGTCTTTTTTAACTAATGTCAAAATATTTTTTGATTTAGAAAAAAACATTAGCAATCCATCCATAGTTCAATAAAACCCAGATTCTGAAAAAGCAAAAAAAGGTATATAAATGTATATATCCACCTCTGATTACTACATGATTTAATATTTAAAGGGCACATAGCACACAGATTTGGCCACTTTTATGTTAATCTTAAGTATCTATAGAATAGTATTGCATCACTCATATCTCTGAAGAGACGTTATTATGATCAGATTTATAAAAGAGATTTACAGATTGTGACATCGCTATAAACAAAACAGGAACAAAAACTGTATGGTCTTAAATCAACTATAGCTAACAATCAAATCCAGCCATACATATTTCTTCATATGTACATACCTTCATTCATACATACAATTACATACATTTCTGAAAACTTATACAAACCCATAATGAGTGTACTGTATATACACCCAAATCATTTTCTAAAACTTTAGCCATGTTTTGTATTAGAATTCAACTCTTCAACAGTGTAAATAACATTTATGAAATAGCATTAAACCATCAGACTTTTTAATTTATACTAACATTTAGTCTGATGAATACAAACAATTATGCAGAAAAAACATGTTTACAATGCTTTAATAACTATTTTTGCTTTTGCATCAGTGATGGCTTTGTTTATTTTGTGGTTGCTAAATTGCTATAAACAATCTTGAATGTTCAATTACCATTTTCAATCATTATCTAGTATAAAACAAAATGCAGGAATTTGTCAAAATATGGCTGGGGTGAAGTGGGTTTTTTCAGAGGTGGCAAAGTGCACACATCCTTGGACACACTTAATTGGAAGTACAGATACTCATGTTTTAAAATATTTTGGTAACAGTTGGAGTACTGACTATTCTTTTTCAATCAAATTAAAGTAAAACATTTGGGCTCTGGCATGAACTTAAGGACTTACTTAGTCATTTAATTATGCTGGTAACTGGAATTTATTTCAAGCTTTCTATTCATATATTTATTTTGTCTGTAAGGCAAGTATTTATTGAGATTCAGGTTGTCATATTCATGTGTTTGTGAAAAGAGATGGCAGAGAGTGTTTATAATGCATTATGTTGTTATTATGCGGTATAAAATAGACCCTTTACAGATTCAAATGATGTATTGCTCTTATATGTACAATCAACATATGCCAAAAGTAGCAATAAGTTATCCATCAGCCCCTCTACATCACATGACTGTCACATGTAAAGTCTTCTCTGTTGGCCTAAACACTATTAGAAGCACTGACCTACATTTACAACATAAATCCTAATGTTTGTTCCATGAAATTGTATTGATTGAGTTTGTGAAAAAAAAAAGGGAGAACAGTTTGTTTTCTTAATTTCGTAGTGTTTCTCTTGGCAGCGCTGCTTCCAGTACGTGTATGTGGATGTTAAACTTTTTTGTCCAATCAGATTTCAGCCTCTATGTGCTGCCATGTCGATCTAATCTGCCCCGGGGCATTGAAGTCAGTACTGCTGGCCTTTCTACCTTAAAGAATATTAGCAATGGGTCTGTTTCTTTAACCAATCAGATTTAAAATTCGCTTCACAGGGCTAGCTAGCTGGCCCAGAATTGCGTCAGCATTTTTCCGTCCTCTGATTGGTTGGTCAGAGGGAAACTGTTACAGCCAAGGTTAACTGGCAAAACACATCTGTAGCATGCTGCACACATTAATACATATGAGATAAACTTTTTTATGCCTACGAAGGAAGAGAGGAGAGGTCATCGTGAGGCGAGGTCGGCCAACCCCAAAGATTGTTAGTTTGTCTCAACTCCGGAAAGGGTTTGTTCGCCACTTCCAGACCATTGGATACGAGCAGTACCACTGGCTTACAGTCTCTGAGGAGTGGTGCAAATAATGAGCATGCATGGTGAGTAGGTTGTATTTTATTAAAATCTTTGTTTTTGTTATGTTATTAGACAAATATTGATTCTGAACTGCTCCAGATGATGTAGGTGGCACAGTTGTGGTTGTAGTGTAGAGGTTTTGAGCTTGCTATAGTAAAACAGTTTTCACCCTGCATATGCTAATTGCCTCTATCTTTGTAATTCCACGCATTGTTATATTGTGTTTTTGTACAGTATTGATAGTTTCTATAATTGCGACGTGATAGTGGTGGTATTAAGAAGTGGATTAAGTCCGTCAAGTCCCCATTGAAGGCCTAGGTACCAAATGCACGGCCCGCCACTGGTATCTATTCACCCCCACCTACAGTGTCTTATGTCTTGTTAAGCATTCTATTTAAATTCTGTCTCTGTGTTCTTCTGTGTCTTTGTCAAGCTTTTGTTGATATTATGCATATGTTCCAAAACTCTTCCATTAGTCTCGTTGTTTTTGAGATATCCTGTGTTTATGTTAATTATTAAATGAGTCTGCACTTGCATCCGCCACCTCCGCCTCATTACATGACAGTCAGACCTCATGGTTTGTGCTATACAACTCCCAAGAGAAGTTAAAGTTTGGAAGTTTAGTGTCTGTGGAGCATTTAATATAACAGACAGTGAAGCCCACATGCTGACATACAGTGTCCTGTGAGGTCTGTTGAAACTAATCATTAATGATTTTGTCTTCGAGTGCAAGTTATTTTGTTCGTTTGTTTTATACAACATGCTACATTCTGCCTTCACATTATCAAGAGTTCACAAGGAAATGGAAAACCCCAAAATATTAAAAACTAGGATTGGACCTCTGTGACTAATGGGACTAGTGACCTGAATGGCTGCATGTTTTGGCAAGATAGTGTGTTGTTTATCTAGCTTGTTGTCACCGGAAAAGTACAAAAGGCAAAAGTGATCAAATTGTGTCATTCTATTCAAGATTTCTGCACATTGACAGAAGACCAGATGCCATTTGCTGTTGCACGGTTGATGATGTTTATGGTTTTTTAAATGAATTCTGTCATATCTTACAGTTCAAAACATTTTAATTAGTAATAATAATAATACCTTAACTACCATAAATTAATTATAACTGTAATCTATTTTTATTGAGTCAGTAAACTGATACTTTGTAGCAGACTTTGTAAATAAACACATTGTACTTCATGCTATACCTACATGCAAGTCATGCATGCCTTAGATTTATCGTGTACCTATTCACAGGAAACAAATGTATTTTTTAAATCCCATTTTTTCAAACTATCCTTATCGAAAACCTCAACACAATTTACCCCATCAATGAAAAAAAAAAATGCTTTTCCTGAAAAAAACCAACAACTCAACACTGCATAAATACATTGAGTGGTTCATCTCACCCACAGCTAACGAATTTTCACTTTTTGTTCTTTATATTCAAGTGAACAAGGCCCTGTAATCATACGGGAAATCATTAAACCTGCTTTTATCCCTAATAAAAGATGGATCTTTTTTGACGATGAGATCATTTGTTTGTTTACCATATCTTTCAGTTGCTTCGTATTTCCTCCCACTGTTCAGCAATGTTTTTTCACATAAAATGAAACAGTTTGACAGTTTGACAGTTTGTATTCAGCAGTGCTAGCACAAGGCTGGAAAGCTTCCACTAGTTTCACAGTTGTTGACATGACTGAAAGAGTTCTAATGAGTTCACCACAGTTTATCTCGCTGTCTCGGCATTAATGCATTAAATAGAAAATCTATAACTAGAGGAGAAAAAGAACTTTAACATTTTCTATTCACTTTTTATTTTTTCCCCCAACCACCCCACCCTAAATACAACTGCCTATCTGTATAAGTACCTGCATGGTGTAGTCTGGCTTAACTGCTATTATTATATTATTTTTATTATAAGGACGGTGATGATTTATTATTAATATTATTATTATTGTTGTTGTTGTTGTTGTTGTAACTACCATCACCCAAAAAAACTTAAAGGATTATATATTTATATTATAGAAAAAGTACCACATTTAATCAATCACTGTCACTCAGAGCCCTTGCACCCCATTTATAAAGTAGTATGAAATATATATATATATATATATATATATATATAGTAGTAGTATAAATGAAGATTAATAGCCTTTTTAAAAAGAACTTTAACCAATAGTTATCTAGAACAAGCAACAAAAGGCTTGTGTTAATAGCTGTCAGCAACAACCTAACTCATATACAATCATTTTAAGAATTTATTAGCTGCCAAAAGCTGCCGATTACCTGAGGCACATTTATTAGTGATTATCAGTGACTGACTACATAATCTCTTTAAGTTTCTCACAGTTAATTAGAAAAACAATTGTCTCCAAATAACTTCAGAGAAGCAGGGTCTTTGGAGCCATCCTTAAAATGTAGCAATGAATTTACTGCTATATGTTTTAGAATAATGGTACACTTAGGTTTTTTCTAATCCATTGTAAAGCTTAAACTATAACTAATATAAAAGGTATATTGCATGAACCACTAAATTGTTCATTATATATGAGGACAAAATTTTATTAACAATTTACAAAACAAAACCTTCTATATAAAGGTATTTGAGGTATTATCTTAGCAACCAGCAGTATTACAGTTTATTTTTTGGATGTTTTTTTATAAATTCCATTGACAGTATACAGTATAAATCAAAACCACTAATATTTTTATCCATTGTAAAGCTTAAACTATAACTAATATAAAAGGTATATTGCATGAACCACTAAATTGTTCATTATATATGAGGACAAAATTTTATTAACAATTTTTATAAATTCCATTGACAGTATACAGTATAAATCAAAACCACTAATATTTTTAACAAATATATCTACTATACTGGCACTCATCATTGACAAAGCTACAAAAAAGTGAGAAAACTGTGTGGAAAAATCCTAAGAAGAATCATGTATGAAGTATTTGTATATTTACCAGAATTTTTTTTTTGAGGAGCACAAGCACAATATATGCATTCTCTTGGCCTTAGAGGATATTTAGCGTAGGCCTACAAGGAAACTTAGGCCTAGCATGCTTCATTAAATACCCACACTTGCTTCAAAGAAAGGCCTACACATAGACTGTAGAGTATTTAATGGTATGGTAGTTGTTACCCACACACATTAAAACTGTGAATGAAATAAATCCAAAGTGGCAATTGTTGTAAAACATGGCCATAAAACGAGTCATTTTGACTGCCTTCCTCTTACTGAGAAAGTGCTTGATTATGAGGAATGGCAGACTACTTCATGTAAATCAGCAGACACAAAGGCTGCTACTGAACTGTTAAATTGTTCTCCAAATTACACTCATCCATACCTGTTATTGCCATTATTCACTTAAGCCAATTAATTTAGTATTTCATGATTTGTCTAATGCTGCTCAAACATCTGTGTAGCTAAAGCTTAAAAAATTATTATTTGAAGTACAACAAGCAAATCAATGGAAGCTATGTCATAAACAGGAACACAAACAGACAGTTCATGATAACAATGGAACAAGTGGGGGTAATTGGCACTGCACTTTCAAGGCTTTACTGAAGAGACTTTAATGCTTTTGTGGGGAGTTTACTAAATGGACGCCAAACCACAAACCTAAAGAAACAGCTAGGGCCAGAGGACAAATGGCATACCTCATGTCTGTATGTTAGGTCTGAATCAGAACCCTTGAGCAATGAGCTCTTTGGAATGTCTTTGAATGGGAAATCTAATCGAAAACAGGGATGTAAGCAATCAGAACAGAGTGGGTTAAAACAGATTACCACAAAATGGCTGGTGCTTGTCAAGGGAATCACAGTGTTGGAGGTTGGGCTGGAATATGAAAAACCACTGGAAAACTGACTTTGGGGAAAGGCATCTGGTTCCCATAATCGCATTGTATCACAATTGGTCTGGCCCAAAGTGGCTTTAATGATGGCTGCATATGTGCACGTGTGTAGATGGAGTTGCATGGTATGGCTGAATAAAGTGTTTTAGCTGAAGGAGTCATGCAGTAAAGAACCGCAAAGGTTCAATGTGCTGTCAGGCGAGTTAATTAGCAGTTCACCTTGTAAGTAGAGTGGTGTGTCCAAGGAGGCCTAGAAGCACAAGTGAAACTGGTCTTTTTCCAATAGCTGAAGTGTGCCACAACTCAGCACAATTCCAAACTCCCACACTTCATACTCCCAGTTACCTAACATAGTTTCTGTGTTAAACTTTGAGTCTTTATTGACAGGAGATTATATCCAAACTTTCTCACTATATATGCCTAGTATTTATAAGGATTCAAGCCATATCACATTTTTCTTAACAACATGACCTTAAAAGCCAGTTTATATACTGCTGTTTCTAATACATGCTTCTATCTTGACAGTGACTACATGCAGAATTGGCTAAATGTTATATTTTTTTAATGTAAATGCTTTTTTTGTCTTAGGGATCTTTGTGAGTCATTGCTCTTTAATATGTTTCATATTCTAATGACACATAACATTACTAAAGATAAACATTTGACGTTAATTGATGTGCAAGATGGTTATCTTGCTTTATTGATCTTGGACCTTTCTTTCATTTTATGATTGGGGCCAGCTCATTACATTGCCATGATTTTCATTTAGCATGCAGATCAACCAACGCCTCATTATTTCTATGTCCAGCTATGTATAATTTGTGCATAAATAAACAGAGATAACAAAATATACACAGTTTATTTTGGAAGTAGTATTAGTTTAGTTGCTGTTTTTCAATAAAAAATACTTATTTGAATGCCAGTAGACTATAATGATATAAAAAATCCAATAGTTTTCCTTCTTTACTCAGGAGCAAGCATGCACTGATGAGCTTAACAAATTGTAAACAACTTGGAAAAAAAAAAAACACAGGACCACAATATGAATAAAGAATGCTTTCAATCATGAACAAAAACTGTTGAACACAAGACAAATGACAGTTTGCTAAAATAACTAAAGATGGCTGTAGACTTCATGGACAAAGTCATATAGACAGATGGAATAAAGAAAGTGTATTAAAAAAAATGAACTACACATGATCCAATGTGTAACACTTCATCTGTGAACCATGGTGACATGGATATGCACAGTTGCCAAAGGAACTGCTCACTTGTCTTTACTGATGATGTGACCGCTGACAGAAGTGGCAGAACGAATTCTGAAGTATACAGAAGCATCATAGCTGCTCACATGCAGCCAATTACTTCAAAACCAAATAGGCAGTGCATCACCTTAAAACCAGAACAATGACGCAAACATACTCACATGAGGAATGTCATCAAAACATTTTAAGGCAGATATTCATCAAAACAAGAAAGCACTAAAAATGGATCCATTACAGTTACTGAAAGAGCACAAGCAGAGATAATGTTTAGATTCAGCATTACAACCAAGTGGAATAAACATTATTTACTGATTTTGTGTTATTTTTCTGATACCTAACTTTTTTAGTCTTCTGGGAATAACTTCCACTAGATCAGCAGCCCCCAACCTTTTTTGTGTTTCCACGAACCAAGTAGAGGCACAGGGGTTCCAATAATAAAAACCTTTGTGAGTTCATATTATGTAATCTGAATGCAATAATTACACTTTGTATTAGGCAATTACAATAATGCAGAGTCATTGAGAGCCCTGGGCTTGTTTCCCTGTAACTAGATGGTCCCATCTGGGGTGATGGGAGACAGTGACTCTCGAATTGTATTTGATATGTCTAGTCTTCTCCGTTGTCTTGTTTTGGTGGTTGTCTCTGCAGTAAACCCCACTTCACAAAGAAAAGAGGTTGAAAACTTATTAAGGTGCTTTCAGTGCTTTTGTGATGTCAGGATATTCTGCTTTGACTTTAATCTAGAATGCAATGAAGTCTTAAAAATGGATCGAAGGCCACCATAATGTTTCTAGAAGAAATCTTTGCAATCTCCGTAACTCAAAAGCCAGCGATTTGCCTCTGGAAAGCCAACTAACTTCTGTGTACAAAAGAAGGCGTCTATGTTCTGCATCCATCCCTTCACAGAGCTGCTTGAGCAGATGTGAATTAAAGCCATGCACTTTGATGTGGTTAATAACTTTAATTACATCTTGCAAAACACTGTTAAGCTCAGGTGAGAGTTTTCTGCTCGCCAGCATTTCCCTATGGATGAAACAGTGTGCAGACTCACATTTGAAAACGACCTCCTTGATCCGTGTTGTCAAACCTGAATGCCCCCCAGCCTCTCCATCCGTGCATACACAGACACAAAAAACGACCAATTAAGTGTTCCTAGAATGTACTCGTTCAAGGACTTAAATAGTTCTGCAGCTGTGTTGTTGGTTGGCAAAAATAGTGCACATAAGAAATCCTCATGCACATGCTCTTGAAAAATATATTGCCTATTTGTCAAAATAAGTCGATTCATCCACCTACATTGCTTACCACAGTGACTCAGTTATTCTCTCCAACAACTGTTTGATAACGTCCTCCACTATTTAATCAATTTTTCGTTTTATGGTGCTAGCGAATAGGGGAAGTTGCAGGCAAAAGCAATTTTTTCCCACTAGTAGCTAAGGCCGCTTAGCTTTAGCAATCTGGTCCGCAACTAAGAATGATGACGTGGTGGCCCTCAATAAACTTTTTTTTTGTCCTTCATGTTCAAATTATTTTCTTTCAAAAATTTCAAAGGCTTGTCTTTTAACGCAGGGTGTTTTTCTTTCAGTTTGGCAAAGCAGTTTTGAGGGTTTCATGGCTTCATTAACTAGTCAGTTACCGCAAATTATGCTTAGCAGGTGTGAAGCTTGTGTATCACCTGTTGCAATTAACCTGTAACTTAGGTAGGAATGTCTCTAGGTTACGTATGTAACCCTAGTTCCCTAAACACTTTGAAAATGCACCCGAGTGTTTGCGCTACGAATTAATATGTGTAATCAGTCAAAAATTGGACGCTGGCTGTCACCGACAGGGTGAATTCACGACCAGGAAGTATAAAAAGCATACAGAGAGAGACAGCGTCAGCTTCTGTAAGGGAGAAGGAAGCACTGCAGGGATGCCGGAGGTGTGGCATAAAGACGCAGCTCCTCCTTCCCTCAGGGAACTAGGGTTACATGCTTTGGGAACGAGTGTCCAATCACACCAGAGTGACCAGTCCTTGCCTGGTGTGTGTCTGTCAAACACAGCTAGAGGAGTACTGAGGGGCCAGAAGTGGCACTGCGGTATAGGTTATAGAACCGCACAAAGGTCAGGAGGGTGGACCAACCCGCAGCGTTACATATGTCTTGGAGGGGAACTCCAGAGGACCAAGATTTTGAGGCAGCCATACTACGGGTGCGGGAAGACCAGAGAACTTATAAGGTGTTGTGTAAGGCATCAACCATCCACCTGCTCAGAGTCTGCTTATTGCGCGGGAGGCCTCTTTTGGGAGGGCCGTAGTAGTTGATCAGTCTTTCTCCAAGGATGTGTTGCATCGTTTGCTCATTCCTTCCTATTTCAAGGCTAAGCTTGTGTCACTGATGTGTAAAATGGCGTGCCATAGTCAAGTGCGGTAGTGTCAGGGAATCACCAGCCACGCCACCCTCTAATGCTCAACACTCCTGCTCAGCCTCTTTTTCCTATTATTCACCTGCACCTGTTTCCTCTTCATTGGAACTCTTCAAAAGATCTCTCTTCCCTCTCACTCACTGTCTGATCTACCTTATACCTACCTTAGATCACCTACCTTAGATCACCTACATTAAACTACCTTCCGCTCCTGTTTTCTCCTGAGTTCCCCTGTGTTCTTGGTTACCCTTCTCATGCAGCAAGTGACAGCTAAGTTCATTATTTCCGGCGCTCCCTTTTCTGATTCTTCTGTGTTTGTTCTGTTCCAAGATCAATAAATTTCACCTTCTTTTTCTCCCAGCATCCGACGCCTGGTATTCCGTGACAGATAGTGAGGCAAGGGTGGAAAAAATGAAAGAAAACTAACTATAATTTTAACCACAACTTTTTTTTGGAAGCCTGGTACCAAATGTTCCACGGGTTGGGGACCCCTGCACTAGATTTTGGAATGTGGTTATAAAGATTTGTGCTCAGTCAACAACAAGGGCATTTTTTAATTGGATACTGGTGTTGAATGCGGGAGCCTAGGGTTTCATTTTATCCCAAAGGTGTTCAGTAGTAGAGGTCAATCAATATGGGTTTTTCTCTGGCCGATGTCGATTTTTAGAAATCAGGGCAGCAGATGGCCTATATATGATTCCCCCCATTCATCTCATAAAATCTATCTTAATTAATAAGACATGATACAGAAAATTGCCTAAATTAAATATTTATAAAACATCAAAAGCCGTTCCAATTAGTAAACTTGTTGGCAGGTTTTGGTAGCTGTACCTACCTGTAGACTAAACTACAGCTGGTTGAAGGCTTAAAAACAATATAGTTCCAAAAAATCATTCATATTTACTCTCCAAATGTTATTCTCATCCTTTTTGTAAAAGAAGCATAATTTTAAGCCAATAAAATATAAAAGGCTAGATTGAGAACAAAGGATAAGACCTGGGAAACATTAAGATGACAGTCGGCCATCAGGCAATGTCGGGTAGATTTTAAGCTTCGTTTGGCTTCAGTGTTTTGGTGTGTTCCGCACTGTTGGCTGTAGTCGTATGGCATCATCTGTTTTTCGACGGATTCTACTTATCTATTTAAAGGCAGAACTCATTTAAAAGAAATAGATTTCCGATTAGTAATCAGCTTAGCAAATGAGCACACAAGGAAAAAAATTTTTTACTGACTATAGAAAACAATGATGGAGTAAAGAGGGAACGCACTGACACTTGTTTTCATTTCATTCAACTTTTCAACAATTCTTGTCTTTGCAGCTTAGCTGATATGATTGAAATAAAGCTATTTGTTAGTAATGATTGCGGCAGGTGTAGACCCTGCTTGCTTTATATAGTCACAGTTCTAGCCTATCCAGGTTTCTCTGTTTGGAGGCCACCTGCTGCAAGTGCAGAATGGACCTGCCTAATAATCGTATATCTTCATGTAGCTGGCTTTGTGCGCAGAGGCATTACTGGAACAAGTTTGGGGATCTTAGTTCAAAGACCCTATACAGTTGTGATTCTCCAACATTGTGGGAACATTTGGGGAAGAACCATACATGTCTGGAAAAGTCAGGTCTCCCAATACATGTATCAATATAGTGTATATGCACTATTTGATATACTGGTAATCACCTTTATCTTAACAATCTTAATTGAGACTTATATGTATTGCTTTCTTTTATAAACACAGTACTGTACTCCAATGCCAACATTTTAATCCTGTATTTAGCTCATGTCCTATAAACAAAGTGGCACTTTATTACATTTCATTGCTAATATGTATATACCCTAACATTAGGAATTGGCTGATGTCATGTACATCTTCTAAAGCCACCTGAGTTTGTGACCTTTCTTGGATCAATTTCCATTTCCATTAAATTCCTTTGGCAGATGCCTTAATCCAGAATGACTTAAATAAGTGCTTTGTTGTCTCCATCAAAAACCATCCTCATTCTAGTACAAAGAGGCCAGAGTCTAAAGATACCATCAAGCTTAATCCTTGTTAGAAAGGAATTGGTACATGTTGTTACAGCAAAAAACAAGAGTACAAATTTTCTTTCTTTCTTTCATGTGCATTGCACACCTACAGAATATAGAGTCAAAGAAAGTTCATTCCACCACTTCAGTGCAAGTACAAAGAATAATCGTAACGCATGTCCACCTCGTGTTTTTAAAGATGAAAGATAAAATCAAGCCATACTCGAAGGAGTTATTGTGCACAGGGAAGCGCTTTTAAATGCGTTCATGTATGTGAGTACTAATCCATTTTTGGGTCTGTTGGCAAACAAAAGTGTTGTAAAATCGGATTGGGGCAGCTATAGGAAGCCAGTAGACGGAATGCAGCGATGCTTTAAAGGCTTCATCTCATTTGAAATAACACTGTATATTTTTATAAAAAAAAAAATTATGAACAGGTCTTTGTATTTAAGAGTATTTTACAGTATAACTATGAAGTTTCTCATATAAATATATCTGATTCATATATGTATATTTGATTCAATAGGCAATAATGTTAACAATTTCTCTGTCAGGACTCTTGTCGCCACTGAGTTTGCTAACAACAAGCTTAGCAAATATACATGTCTTACAATTTTACAGCGGTATTGCTGTTCGTTGAAAACTTCTGTTATCGCAGTATAAATATACTGTAATAGATTGCACTTCTCCGGTTTCTTGGCCTCCTGACTATACCAGATTGAATCTGGCTGATTTTAAATGCCTGTCAACACTGAAACTTTCTCTATTTTTTTTTTTCTTTTTTTTGCACAATATGAACAGCCTTTCGGAACAGCCCCATGTGTTTTCCTGACTCATGGCAGCAGTGGCATGGCACAGATGTCACTCCTTGTCAGTTCTTGTCTTCCTTGTTGAGTTTTGCTCATTTATTTTTTTGTACATTCTTCTATCTGGTACAGTTTCAGACGTATATTTTTATTTAATAAAAAAATAACATTTAACAGCACACATTTTGCTTCTCCTAATCAGTTACCATGACATCGCTGACTCTCACTGTATTTAACGTTTAGCATTTTACACCCACAATTACATGATGCTGACATTTTTAACATCTGACCTAGCCATATGCTGATAGACACAGTACATTTGTCTGGTATTCCAATTATTAATATTGTTTATGGACTATTCAGGCACATACTGTATGCTTCTGCAAACAAATATTTGTAAACCAAACATTTCCATACCCCATTGGTGATGTAGTAATAGGGATGAACAGTCATCAGTGCAGATGTGATTCATATTTGAATTTAGCTGTGCCACCTCTAGTTGGTAGTCTTTGAGAATGCATTTGGAAGACGTTTTATACCTTCATTGCTAGGCAACACACAAGCCAATCAGGATTTTGCTTTCTTGGGATTTGGTAGCTTCTCAGATCAAAGATCTTTATGTAAAATGCAAGGCCTTTTACACAGGAATCGTCAAATTCTGAAATTACTTGTGAGCATTTAAATCTAATTGGACATTCATGTTCACCAAACTACAGAATACTTTTAGAGAAGATACTGTTTTTAATTCATTTCCTTTATCAATATAGGACTTGTATTATAAATTGTCTGCCTAGCATTTTTTTTCCTGACTTCTCAATATGCTGTAATGATTAATAGCAAGTTAGTGTTTGAACTCTCCTAAATCTCCTTTCAGCAGAGGAGAGGTATAAAGCTGATCAAAGTCCAACTGGAAGATGTTTTATTAACAGGTGCACTTCATTATGGATGAGGCCAAGGGCTGAGCTTCTGGGTGTCTCCAAGGTTTTTCTAATCCTGGGCAGGCCTACTGCATAATTCATTTACCATGACACACTGTTCCTTCGAATATTTTTAAAAGGGAAAAATACCATGGAAAAATGCAATTCCATGCCAACCATTTGTGTGGATGCTTGAAGGCTGGAAGCCATAAGGTCTAGTTAAAGCAAAACAAAACAAAAGAAAAAAATTGTGTATATCAGATTCATGCACACACTGGGGAAAACATCGCTTCAATGTTAATGCTATACAGGTTACATTAGTTAAGATAATGTCTCAGTGATTTGCATTTTCAAATAAATCGGTTATTGTGGTTTAGTCTGAGAAACAGAGCTTCTGGGCTAATATTCATGCTGACCTTGTTGTGCATCCTTCATTTTGTTCATGGCTCACCACATGATAACTGATTGTGTTTCAGACTAACAGAACAAGACAACATGCTAAATAGAACCTATAGTCTGAACGTGTTGTATGTGCCCTCACATGGATATAAATCGAATTGTTTTTTATAGTTTCTAAGTGTGATAGTAGCATTTATGTCACATTTTTGACCGGAAAAACAATTTCTAATTATTTAATCTTTTTTTTTGTTTGTTCATTTCTTTAATTACACCCACTGCAGGAAATGATGATACAGACATCTAAAGATGTATTTCTTTATATTTGTAAAAGGTATTTTTATGCATTATTAAACTAAGACATAAGTCGTGATTTTTGGGCGCTGAGTGCACCATCATCCATCCAAGGGTTGGCAGTCTTTTTCCATAGACCTATTAATCCTTTTAAACATGTCAACATAGCTTTGGTAAAACGAATTTGCTAATTGTTTTATTTGTCTGGAGAGAAAACCTGTGGCTAGCTTTGCTTTTCCAATCTTATTTAAAGGTCTTATTGTCATTTTCAAATTTCCTAAATAAGAAACGTTTCCATCATTTAAATCACAATCTAAAAACATTATCTGGGAGAGAGAAATGGAACACATAAAGAAAAATAATCACTTTTCCATCTTTGTTATATTCTTAGTTCTTTTTATACAGTCTCACGAACGGCAAGCTCCTAAGCGATCAGTTACAGAGCCCAATTTAACTCACACGCATTATTTTCTGTTCATAATATTCATTCAGAAAATTGTTACATGTCAATCAAATTCACACTATCAACTGACTTCATTTTCCTACACATCTAATAACTATAAGATCTTCGTCCCTTCGAATTAGTATGCAACACTTCATTGGCAGAGAAGATAAAAATAGCCATTTCAGAAATGTTGTCTCTGTGGTGTTGTGTTATCACATTGTGATTAAAGACAGAATTTTACATAGAATCATATACTACTTTTATTTTGTAATGAACACTGAAAATAAATCTGGGGTGTTTTTGTGTGTTTTTTTGTAACTTGTAACTCCATCTATTTCTAGTGAGTTTCTGTTTGAGCATTAGTTGATACACAGCAGCCAACAGAGTGATTGATGGCTGAATAAAATCACTTTTACCACCTGGCTTCATCTTAACTCAACCTTAAAATGTCTCTGGTAGGTGTCAGTAAATGCAAAAACAATGAGCTTCTCGTTTTTTTCACCATTTTGTGGACTTCGATCGTTACCTGGTGAACTGCTCCGAATTTTTTGAGTCAAATCTACATTGTCTGCTTTGACCCAGATAACCTACTACCACTTGGTTGCCATCAATGGTTAAATGTGACATTCTTTAATGTCATAGGCCATACATTCTTTAAAATAGTGAGAGGTTTTTGCCAAGGTCTCACCGTTTGGTAAACTTTGGCCCAGCTCATTTGCACATTAAAGAAATCTACTCCAGTTGCATTTGCTTCATTAGATTTATCCATTGGCTTTTTTTAATAAACCACAGGCTTAGCCTACTATTTGTAGTGGTCTATGACAAATTTGCTTTTTTTTGACAGCATGATTATAATAGCACACACAAAAATACTTCACAAGAAAAAAAAAATAAAAAATTAGTTAACTTCCAATTCCAAGTCAGCAGAGTTTTTACCTTAAATGGTGCACAATCACTCATACAAATCAAATTCATCTCTTTGCCATGGTACTTACAGGGGGTCCTATGAGAAAAGGGAAAAAAAACAGAAAAATGCTCATTAATTAGCAGACAAGAAATTAATTGTTCTGTCAGGAAATGTTCATAAGCAGCTGTATCTCAGATGTTCCCTGACATGGTTTCAATCCAAATTAGTCTAAAATAATAGTTATAAATATATTATACACCAACGGAAAGAACATGCTTCCGGCTACACTTCTCCAGCGTACCAAGTATCAATGTATCGCATTTCTGCATGCATGCAGATTCATGTGTTTTATTAATACTCACAGCATATAAAATTAGCACCTAGGCAAACTTCCTTCTCAGTCACATCCTTTTGCTAAATTCATCCACAAATTTACAAAGGAGTTTTAAAAAATCTTTCAGATTCCTAACTGTCTTCCTTTGCCTATACAGGACTGCAATTTTGTTGTATACCGTAAGGAAATTATTGTATTGTAATTATATAGAAAAGAAATTGGTAATAGTTAGTAGATATGCAATTTATTTGATATAAATATTTCTCTAAAATATGTCCTTGAGGCAATACTTTTTCAGCTCATAAACTCTGTTCAACTTAATAATCAACTGATGACTCATGAGGGTAGGGGCAGTAATTACACTGTATAGCACTCCAGGTCAGATTTTTTTTTGTATGTTTTTCTAAGCTCTTTTTCAAACCTAATGATTTCATAAGAACACTAAAGAGAAAACAGCTTGGAGAGCAGAGAAGGTCAGCAGTTAGTTTAAGAACTAACCTTTAAGTGTTTTAAACCAACTTTCTTTGTGCAATTTACAGCGTACAGTATATTTGTTGATTATGTACAGAAAATGAAAATGTATAATATTTATACAAAATATACAACTCAGTCAGTAAATTCCGAAGTACAGTTAGAAGTACACTGGGCTGTGTTTGTACATAGCAGTTTATTCATATTGTATGTGCAACACAGAGGAAACATAACAGTGCCATCTTTGTAAGCTAATTCCAAAGACCCAAGACAAAAGAAAAATGACCCAGCTCCTGTACTGGAATACTCTGAATGTTTGACAATCATAATTAATCGCTGCTTGGCAAGTTGGCAAGATAGACTCTGTGTAATCATAAGAAAGGGTAAGTAAATATCACTTGCAGATATGACAGAAGTGTCTGGAACAGCCTTGAGTACTGACAGCTACATAGTTCATGTTAGGCTAACTTTTATTATACCAACCATCATAGAGTATCCCAAATGTATTATATTTACTTTGACAGCGGTTTGTTACTGTCTAACACATTATCATTAGGATGCTATAGCTCGTTTATGAGAAAATCTCTCTGTGGAAGTGAGAGGGATCTGTTTGAATGGTTACACTGACCATGCTTACGAGTATCAGCCTTGCAATAAAGCAATATATCCCGCCTCATTGCCTCTCTGTTTTTTTTTTTTTTTTCATATTCAGCTGAGAGAAAGAACAAAACTGGATTTGAAAGATTACCCAAGAATGCTTGGTAAATATCCCAATGGTACTTTCACCTATTGTTTCCTAATGTCAATATTTATATTGTGGAAAAAGTGTAAGAGCTATTTTTCAACAGTTTATATATATATTTCTTTTTTATAGCTCTTGCATATGGTTTTCTCAATTGAGCATTTTTGTTTTGTTAAGCAACTTATTTCATTTGGATAGTAACCTGCTGGAATGAAACCTTTTAATAGATTTTTTCCTGTGGTTAATTGGTCAGAAATGCAAGGACTCCAAACTTCTCAGAGGACACGAATAGGCGCCTACAGTATGTGTGTGCAAAGGCATTCAAGCAGTGACCACTCTTTTGAATGGTCTTAGATAACTGCCATGCTCTCACTCAACAGCTACATCCCTCAACCACCAACCCAACCTATGACTGCTCCAGTCAGCCCAGCCAAAAAAAAAAGACTGTTCTTCCTCAAACTCCATTCACTCTCCCTAATTTTGTACTTTAGTTCCTGGGTAAACACCTTGGTGTTTTTCCAGTTTGCTTTTGCCCCTCAATTAGCTGGAAACTTTGGGCCAAGTGCAACCAGATGAAAGGATGTTCCATCTATCCAGACAGTCTTCCCACATGTTTGGTGTTTCTCACCTTGGAAACCTATTGGTCTTCCTTTAAACTAATGGTCAAAAGATCTGTTAAAATGTATTTTATAATGAAAGAACTATGCATTCAAGTTTGATAGAACCAAATTTCTCCCCATTTTTCCCCATAGTCCAATAGTAAATTTACATCTTAATACATTTTATTCTTTTATGAGGAACCTGGATCCTATGCAGTTTTACTTCAAGTGGACCATTAGTCTGATGCGTAAAGGTGAGAGGAAAAGAACATCTCAAAAACTCATTATATGAGCATCAACTCACATTTTTTTTGGCATGCCTGTGGACCACATCCTAAATGGAATTGTGTGTGTGTGGTCGCAGACCAGAGCTGGAAACTGCAGATCTGGCCTGGCTGAAAGTGTGTGGCCCGAGTGTAAAATGCCATGATATGCTTGGTCTGGCTGTGCAACGTGCTGTTAGAGCAACACGTCAATGCAGTTCATATATCAGCACAATAGAAGGAATTGTTGTCCTATTGTATACTGATACTACACACAACTGTACACTGTTACACATTGTTCTTGATAGCACTGGCTGCTTTTCCAGTCAATTTATCCATGGGAGGTTATTTCAGTTTGGACTGCTGCACAAAGCAAACCCCAAAACATTAAACCAAAGAAAATTGACTACATTTTTAAGCATCATGCAAAATAACAACACAATGCATCACGTTCTTTAATGGCTTTGAAGTGACATGCATGGTAAATGGTAGTTTGAAATATATCCCACAAGAATATATACACAATCATCCACAAACGAAAATGCAACTCCAAACCATTTATAAGATTTGAAACTAATTAAGCAAAATTAATTTTGTATGCAAAGATGAAAAGTCAACAAGAATATTTGGCCCGTTTCCTGATTGTGTTTAATTTCTGCAACTTAAAAGCCCACATCAGAATTAATAATAATGGAGTCCAATGTCCTGTCTGGTCTATCAGTGACTGCATTTGCTTCCTTTCCAATGAGCTAAACTCTACCTCATAGCTCAAGCTCACTAAGGAAAAAGCTTTTATATGCAGTGATTCAAATTTATATGCAGTTACTTACTTTTTATGGAGTGACTACCTCTGTCCTCTGGACTATTGTATCATATTAAACCCCTACACCTCTCAACACTTGTGATCATTAGTCTTCAAAGTCCTTTACTTATCCTTTATAGCATTTCAGATTTGAGTTTTTTTCTTCTTTGCACTACAGTTTGATCCAGCATCTATTTTATACAGTTTTTGTATAAGGCAGTGTTGATGTGAGTCCTTTAGAAATGAATAAGGTCTATTTTTGCAGGATTAGATGGTCTGTTTAAGGTATGAACTTCCTAACAAACGTCCAGTAAAAACAGAATTACCAGACAGAGAATCCAAATCTTCAGGGCAGTTGCATTTTAAGTCTCCATCATTTTCATTAGGAAAATGTGAAAGGAGCACTTATTACCCTTGAATGAATAAGTTCCACAAATGGGTCTTGTTACTTGTTTTGAAAACAGTCTGCTGAGCGAGACGACATGGACACTGAACCATGAGGTGTTTGAAAGAAATTACTTACCGGGTTCTCCGTTGTGTCCTTTTCTTCCCCGCTTTCCTGGTGGGCCTAGAATGCAAAAAAAAGATCTCTTTAGACATGTTTGATCAAAAAAGAATCTTCAGATATTCATAGGTCCTGCTGCTATCTTTGTCAAATATCTTAAATGTAAAATAAAAAGCACTGAATGAGTGTTAAGAATGAGGTTTTGTTCAGATTTTTTTCAGACTTAATGCTTCTTCTTTTTCTCCTTCCAATGTTCATTAAACTACTTAGATACTTACATTTAAAAAATCAGAATCTAAAATAAAAGATGATGCTGTCTTAGTAACATAAAAAAATATGTTTGATTTATACAATTTCTTTAGTGGCTATTCCTTTTTAATATGCGTTTATTTATTTATTGTTGGTTCCCTTTTTAGTTTCTTGTGATTCTTGAAGTGAACAGTGCCAATCTGTTTGTGCCCAACAAAAATTAATTACATGGGTTGTTGGGTGCAATATACTGGAAATGCCACAAAGGAAAAGTATTCAAGGTCCTAAGTATTTATTGATGGAACCCCTGCAAAAGATTAGTGGTAAAACTTCTGCACCACCTATTAGTTTGACTTTTCAACCAATTCAATAACTGACTAAGTTGCAGGTACTTAGCCCGAGCAGAGGCCAAGAATGCTGCGTCTACAAATCTGTGTTAATTTGTCAAGCCTTAATATTGCATCTGGTAGTTGTCATCTTGTTAGCTGAATTAATGAGAACAATTGTAAATCGCTCTGGATTAGAAAGCCTGCCAAATGCCATAAATGTAAATATAAATGTAAATGTCTCTTTAGTTATGATGCTTTTCCTTGTCAGAGCTTGCAGCTGTGAAAGCAAATTTTGCTGCCTGAGTCAGCCATAAATGCAACAGTAAATGGCTACTTGCTCATTCACATCACTTTACAGAAGTTCCTGTTGTGTACAAAGCCTTGAACCTTTTTATTTGTCACACAAAAGTGACATGCAAAAATGGTACTTTGTACAAAGGTAGTGCCAAATGACATTTTATTTTTCCTGCATGTTTACATGTCAGTGATTGGATTGGATTGGACTGGACTGGGCAGTGAATTTTGCTCAACTTAAAACAGGCATTTCAGAGTTAATAATGAAAAACGAATAATGTGTGCAACTGGCTAAGCTCTAGGTAAACGACAGATCCCTTTTTTTATCAATATTTTATTGTTCATGCTGCTCAATGGCCATTTGTTCCGGCTTTCCAAGGGCATTGAAAACGGAATTCTGAACTTAACGATGTCCAGACCTTCTGTTTAAACCGCATTTACTGAATATCCCTGACTAAACTTTCCCAACTGTAACCGAGGCTCTTCATCTCTCATCTCTAATAATAAAACTATATGCCATATTAAGAGTGACGTTTTTATAATTGTGTGGCAGACCAAGGCAAATTACAAATTACAAAACCTTGTATTAATATCAACAATGTTCATTATGCACATAAACATAACTACCATAATCTGTATCGAACAAAATTAATTGAACCACGTGAGCGGAATCTCTACAAACATTTTTGGCACATTTTAACTATCATAAAACTACTCAATGGGTCTGACTATTCCAAGCACATCATATTTTCCTGCTATCTTTACAAACTAAATATAGATCTTAATAAATGAATCATGGCCTCTGCAAAGAAAGCATTGAAGCAGAAATCTGTCATGGAAGAACATTAACAAAATGAGGACTCCATATACTTAATGTAGTGTTGAGCTACAAAGCCTTGAAGAAATGATAGAAGCACATTTATGCCTAGATCAATTACCAGCATGTCATACATGAGCATTCTTCATTTCTGTTTCTCAGCAGAACATTAAATGGCTATAATATGTCTATAATTCATGATTTTAATGACTGATGAATGAATGATTTCTTAATGTCATGTTTTCTTATTTTAAACTATGTGGTATTGCAAATGGTAAACTAAGTTGGCTTTTTATGACCACTGGAAACTGGTTTTTATGTGCTATTCTGTGTTTTTGAAGTTGTTTTGGAACCAGAAAAACAAATGTATGTCAACTTCAAGTGTAATAGCATTATAATCACAAGAGGTCTAAGGCCATTTGAAACTCAACAAAGGTTAGTTAAGAAAGATCTATTAAATGTTTAAACAAATTGTGAAGATACCTCTCCAAATATTATAATTCCTTGGATGAAGAGATTCCTCAGCTCAACTCTAGTATTGTGTAAGACATTGTTTGAGAAATCTCATTAAAGAGGGTCCATACTTATGAAATCGATCCTGTATATAAATACAGTGGCTCTGAGGTCAATGTTCCAATAAAAATGTTTGTGCATTGTTTCTTACTTGTTTCATACTTTTTGTA
Organism: Silurus asotus; assembly: GCA_024362625.1. Lineage (NCBI taxonomy): Eukaryota > Metazoa > Chordata > Actinopteri > Siluriformes > Siluridae > Silurus > Silurus asotus. Next base: position 339,711 of record MU576718.1, on the reverse strand, counting down.
GCTTGTAGCTTGTAATTCTTATACAAACTCATTGACTAACATTAAATCATCTTATGTGTTACTGCATAATGCTGATTTATTACATTGTGCATTGTCCCAATGTAGGTTCATTATTTGTTTATAGCAAACATATCATATGTTCATAAATCAAAAATAAAAGTATTTGAATATAAGTCTAATTGTATCCTTAGGGTTGACTCCTTCTCCTCTTTTCGGCTGCTCCCTTTAGGGGTCGCCACAGCAGATCATCTGTCTCCAATTCTCAATGTTGACACATTTCAATATTTTTTGGTGATTCATGAACTTCTGATAATGTGTTTGTGTCCATCTTATGCATTCAATCTACTATCAACATAATTCAAAAAGGTTATACATTTAAAAAAATATGTGTAAAATTGCAAATTCCTTTTTGCAAGCTTGAATGGTATCTTGGTATCTTGGAGATTAGCTGTTTTTAAATTACACATTTATGCTTTTAATGCACAACCAGACACTATGACTAAGATGACGGCACATATTATAAGATCATAAGGGTTGATCAACATGAAAGACAGGATCTGCTTATGTACACATTGCTGATGCACATTAATTAAAAAAAAAAACTCTTTCTTCGGAAACTTCATTTACACTTAATACAGAATGGATGTGATTGTATGCTACTGTATACATATGCAACATAAACACATTGGCTATTGCATCTAAGAATCGTCCAGTATTGAGGCACCACACCACAGACGGCTTACATTTTTGTAAAACATTAAAAAACATACAAAATATCAAGAAGCCTCTGATATGGTCTATATCTAAAATACTACATTACTGAAACAAAGAAAGACTTTAGCTCTCTCTCTCTCTCTCTCTCTCTCTCTCTCTCTCTCTTTGTGTGTGTGT
>MU576718.1:13945-338766 GCA_024362625.1 Silurus asotus | reverse complement strand
TGTGTGTGTGTGTGTGTGTGTGTGTGTGTGTGTGTGTGTGTGTGTGTGTACAACACACTCAGAAACTATTTTTAAGAATGACATCACTTCAGTTCCAGTCTGGATGTAAAACATCAGCAGACATTCACTGAATAGACTCTTTGTTCTGCAGGTAATAAATGTATTGTTCTGGCTAAATTAACTCCCAGTTAATACTTATTTCAAGGCAAATGTGATCGGGTATATGTGCACATGTATGTGTGAGGGGCATGTGTCATAAGGTAATTACAGTGCAGTGCAACACAGTCTTCTGCATTCAACAGCTCAGGGGTGGCATTATTGCTTAGTATCACAGTTATTATCAGCAGAAATAGAGAGTATGCCACCCCTCCTACCTACAGCATGGCCAATTTCTCTTAGACTCACAGACATGGATATTTTTGCAACTTTTTGGGATTTAAACTCACAATTGTTCGATATGACAAATGCTTATTTTGTTGCACCATTCTGGAGCCAAGCTCAATAATGGAAACAGCGAGAAAAAAGTATAAATGAGAACATTGATTCTGATTTGTCAACTGTGCTTTTTAGGAAAATGTTTTTTACGTAACTAGTTTGTTTTAAGCCTAATTTAAGCAATATTTTTCCCTGGTCAGAATTCATCCTGTGTGCACCCACTTTGTCTAAATCTAGTCTTTACTATCCCAAGTAGCATTCATTATTTATTGCACTTTAACTCATTTCAAACACACTGATATTCCTGAATAAATGTGTGCAAAGAATGTGTGCAGACTCTGTGTCAGAGTCTGTTATCTCCTGCTACTTAGCTCCTCTGTACAATAATAAATTGTAAGTATGGAAGCACATCTCAGTGTAGTAGCAGTTTAACTCAGTGGGATTCTACTCCTTTGCTGTTTTTGGTTAACCAGCTAATTAGTTTTTCTGATATCTTTCCGGCAAAGTATTCATAATTTCAGGCCAATTAACAATGTGTAAAATATTAAATTAGGTTTTTACAAGTGGATTTCCTCTTCCGAAAATAAGCAATGACTAAAATAGCTTAAGGCCAAAAATCATACCAGCTACATATGAAAGTAATTTCAGATTTTTTTTTTTATTCATAACTGACATCGCTCATTGCAAATGCATTCATGGAATGTGTACTGCACATCTTTTATGGCAAAAAAATTGCACTAAGCGATTAGTTTAATTCATCTGGTGGCCACCTTCAATCACTCATCAACTAACTGAATTTGTTTTTTACATTAAAGCCAGAACCCTTATGTATGGAAGCTGTAACTTAGAGAAGAGCTTTCATCACCTTTGGAGTGCAATGTATTTCTCCTCTGGCTGAGTAATAGGCTTGGATATTTGAAACCTGCCCTGTGTGTCATGTTCAATGTAATTATCTTCCCCACAGAGTCTTGTGTGGGCCAACTGAAGGCGAAGAATACAGTACTCACAGCCAGTGAAGGTAATACATATATCAATAGCCAAGCTATTGTCACAACTTAAGATTTACTTGCTGGATCTATCAAATATCAAATCTCCCTGCATTGAGCAGATTTACCAATGCAGTGCTATAAAGTCATATCATCAAATACAGACCCAGTACCACACATTTATGTTTTAATCACATGTATAATCACTGTATTTTAAGAAGATATTCCCTATGATGACCCAGCTGGTAACCTCACATCTGAAAGCAAAAGATTATTAACCAGACAGATGGCCAAGCAACATTATATCAGACTCCATCATGAAGCTTTTGGTGGTCTTTCCTTTATGAAACAACAGCTGGTGAGTATTCCACTGTGAATACTGTTTGTAACACGAGTAATATGTGTTTGGGTGTATAGTGAGCTCTGCATATTTGTCTCTGTCCCTTCAGTTTCCTTTCAGGATCTCGAGCTGCATCAGAACGCTTTGGGAACGCCTCGGGTTGTCCATGCTCTGAATCACATGTAAAATCCAGCCAATAGGCAAGTCGTGACATCAACGGTGGAAGACGTTGTGTAAACCAGGTAACTAAAAAATAGGTAAACGATTGTAGTGACATTAGCTTCTGTTTGTTAAGGTAAGCGATTTGTGTGTGAGTCTCTGCAAGCAATGGCAAAAAGCAAGCAAAGCTTTTCCATTTGTGTCCCTCCTTCCACCTGTTTCATTACGGGGAGATACATATGAGCTGTGTGTTGTTTGCTTGGGATTGGAGCATGCTCATTTGGCTCTCAAGAGAGAGGCCTGTCCGAGCTGTAGTCGCATGGTTATGTGCACGCTCCGTTCCTGGAGATCGCTCTCCCCCGCAGCTCAGGTCCCACTCTCACCGACGTGAAGAGGTCATGGGGCTTGCAGGCCAACCTAGCAGAAGGCATGGAGACGGATGAGTCCCTTCCAGCCTCCCCTGTTGGGCCGAGCTCCCATTCCCAGGGGGAAGCATGCGGTTCTTTCTAAAACAGTATTCACAGTGGAATACTCACAAGCTGTTGTTTTGTAAAGGAAAGACCACCAAAAGCGTGCAACGCAGAGCTTCGTGTTTCTTTATCCGAGGAGGGGGAATTTTCTGATGCTAGCGAGCCCACGGATAGCTTGGCCAGATGAGAAGCGGAAGCCACACTTTCCCAGCAAGCTGGATGAGCATTTTCTGCGCCCCGCAGCACAGCATCCGCCCAGGGGCCTACCGTTTTTTCCTGACCTGCACACTGAGAAGACCCCATATGCGGCCTGTACCTTTGCCCTGCACTTGCTATATGTGAATATAGTAGGGTTTAAGGAGTAATGGGGATGCCCAGTATTGCCTACCCACTTCAGCTTTAGTAGGTAGGGCGTATGCGGTGGAAGGTCAGGCCACAGGTTGCCTCCACACGATGAGTGTGTTGCAGGCATACCAAGCCAACCTGCTGCAAGAGTTGGACGAGGGTTTTAACTCTTAGGCTGACGATATTAAAGAGTTATGTCCTGATGTCAACCTAACCCTTAGAGCCACCAAGGAAACGTGCCATTAGTCGAACTATGTCAGCTTTAGTAGCCACAAAAAGGCATCTGTGGCTAACCCTGTCAGAGATTCCTGACAGGGACAGGGTTTTTCTGCTAAATGCCCGAGAGCTACCTCTGGCCTGTTCGGCAACGTGATAGGGCGTCGACAGGTTTCAGGGTTTAAAAACTGCTCTGTGGGCGGAGCCCAAGCCCGGCACGGCCAGGAATTGCAAAGCCCAAAAGCAAAGCTCTAAGCCCAGATCGAAAGGGTTTGAGGGGCATTGCTCCAGCTGCTCTGCGAGGGTCAGAGGCCAGCCTTGAGAGGCTGGTTTCCTTAAGAGATTTCCTGGCAGCCCACTCCCTTCGGAGTCAAGGATTAATCCACCCGGTGTATGGCAGCCTCTTCAGCCTGGTCCACTGGAGTTTCTCTCCCCTGGACATTTGCAACGCTGCGGGCTGGTGCACCCTTTTGACGTTTGTCAGGTTCTATGACCTCGATATCAGACCCACTCCCGGTTGCTCTGTCCTGCATGCTGGTTGTTCTCGGACACACTAGGAAGGGACTGGTCAGTATGGCGTGATTGGACACTCGTTCAAAAAGCATTTTGACACAGCTCGAGTTCCTGAAAGGGAACGTCACTAGGTTATGTATGTAACCCTATTTTCCTGAGAGAACAAGATGCTGCGTCAACAGGCCATACTCCTTGCACCGCTACTCTTTCTACAGAAGCTAATGTCGTTACCATCGCTCACCCATTTTGTAGCTTTCTGGTTTATGCAACGTCACCAGCAGATAACGTCACAAATTGTCTTTTTTGGCTGGATTTCACACGTGATTCAGAGCATGGACAATGTGAGGCGTTTCCAAAGCGCTTTGACACAGCGTCTCGTTCCCTCAGGGTAACCTAGTGACGTTAGATGTGAGGTACTTTAAGGGTATCCCAACAGAAACAGTTGTCTGAATTCATGTGAGCACTGACTGAAAGTGTCACGGAGACTATCCAGTAGGACAGACTGGAGATATCAAATAAAATCCTCTATGTATCTATGTATTAGATTATTTCTGATTCTGGTGATGGTGATCACTCCGGGCCGATGGATGACATGTAGTAACACCATATGAATGCCAGGGCTTTGATATTCTGACACTCTTGGTTGATGTCATGTGCTTTGTTTAACTTAAAAAAGGTGTGTGAGGATATTTAGCAGGTATTTAGTGCTTGTAGGCCGCAAAGACGTTTCTTGGTATTAAAAAACATGATAAATGTAGTTGTAAATATAAATACAGTGTGAAGAGCAAAAAAAGCTTTAAACACAGTTGTAAACAAAAATACTTGTGCACTGTACAGTAAATTGCAAATTAGAGCATGATTGAATAAGATAATGATTGCAGACAGACAGACAGACAGACAGACAGACAGACAGACAGACAGACAGACAGACAGACAGACAGACAGACAGATAGATAGATAGATAGATAGATAGATAGATAGATAGATAGATAGATAGATAGATAGATAGATAGATAGATAGACCGGCCATATATACACAACACCCACACTTAGTTAACACAAACAGATTATCAACACTGACAAAATCATATTCAAACAGTTCATTTGTTCAGACCATACACACAGAGAAAGCACACTGACCCCAAAGATGTTTATCTTAATTTGTTAGAGAAAATGGTGCTTAATGAGCCACTGATTGTTTATTCTTTAATATAACATTTTATTGAAGTTAATTCAAAGATAAATGGTTATTTAGTCATTTGTAAGCTTCTATTATATGGAAAAATTATTCCACTAATCTGAAGCTAACAACTGATAAATGTAAATCATTTTTTTGGATGATTGTTCCCTCTGTACTAGTAAACCAGCTTTTTTTGAAAGTCATTATCTCCCAGTAAATGAGGGATGTTTGTGAACAAAATAAAGTACATAATAATTACAGTTTGCAGCGTCCGTCACTAAGTTAATGACTAATGATCTGTAATTATTAAAAGTCCTTAATGTACATTTAATGTCTTAAAGGGATTTTACAAGGTCAGTTTAGGTAGTAAAACAACTTTATGATGTGCCTGTAGAGGATGGTGGAAACACTAAAATAAACACAATCCATGCTCATGTTGCATGACCATTTTCTGTCTTCTGGCACAATTGTGTTTAAAACTAGAGCCTTATACAGTTAAAATGCCTTTTAAAAATCTTAATTTATTTTTATTTAAAAACTGAATTGTAAAAGTAAAACAACAGAGAAGGAATCCATATCAAATGAAAAACTTTGGTGTGACCACCATTTGACTTTTAGTTCTTATCAGGCCCAGTGTCAGATATATGATTGACCAATTATACCAAGCAGGTGCTAGTGCTATAACAAAAAAACAAAACTTGTGTGGGCCACCACAAGTAACATGCAGCGCAGAACCCATGTACACCCATTTACTGTCTGGAGAAGTATGTCCAGAAGTCGTTTCCATACAGTAGAACAATTGTGGCCAAACAGCCATACTTCAAACATGGAAACACAGCTATGCACTTCAATTATGCATGAAAACATAGGAACTGAGATGCAGACAAATATCCAAAAAAGACTAATGAGTCAAAATATTTGGCTGTAGCGAAAAATTAGGTTATTTGCCATAGGACTGGAGAGCAGTACAATAACGAGTGTCTGCAGGCAACAGTGAAGCACAGTGAAGGTTTTCTGCAAGTTTGGGGCTACATTTCTACAAATGGAGTTGGAGGGTTGGTCAGGATTATTGGTGTCCTTAATGCTTAAAAAATACAGGCGTGTACTTATTCATTATTTAATACCCTTAGGGAGCACTTTTGTACGTAGCTCTGGACATGGGTGTCTGCTAAATGCCATAAATATAAATGTATATAAGTATACATGTGCCAATGATTCGCATTACTATATGTCATCATATATCTCAATATTAACCTCATAAAATGACCTGCATTTGTTTATGTGCATTACGGTTTTCCTGGTCATTTGTAATAAAGGCAATTTGTGTTCGTGCCAAAATTGTGCAAAATTAACTGGAAAGAAAATGCAAAATAGCTTATAAAAAAAAGCTCCCCAACTGTTTTAAAAAAAATAGCTAAGCTTTCCTCTCTATGTCCAGCTTTCTTGAAATTTTTTGTAAATGTCCTTATATGTCCTTATGTATATCTGCAACCAAATACATTTCCTCTCCTCTGTCAGTCACTATGGAATGAAAAAACAGCTATTAAATCCACATAAATATATATTTGTGTGCTACAGATGCATTTTGATAGCTCTAACTAGCATGCACTCTGACCATCCATTCAAAAACTTTTTCAGCTTCTCCCATTAAGGGTCGCCACAGCGGATCATCCGCATGTTTTTACGCTGGATGCCCTTCCTAACGCAACCCTCCCCATTTGTCCGGGCTTGTGACCAGCACTAAGAGTGGCTGGGGTTGGTTTCCCTGACCGGAAATCGAACCCGGGCCGCAGCAGTGAGAGCACCGCATCCTAACCACTAGACCACCAGGGAACCTTGACCATCCAATCAAAGGACATGAAAATTCTGACGTGTTTTGAAGCTGGCAGTAAGCAAATCAGAGTATGATTGGTTAAAGCATCAGCTTCATACAACATATTGTAAATAACATATGGTTATGGTAAAAGAAATTAAAAAAGCTTACAGAGCTGGACTAATGGCAATATGTAATGTGACGGCTGAAATCTGATTGGATAAAAACTCATTTATACAATAGAATGCTCTAACATAGAAGCGCTATGAAATGAAAAGAACAGACTGTTGAGAACAACACGCATTTATGGGCAAAAATATTGAAATGTAAGTGATAAATTGTAGAACAGCAGGGAAGGCCTTGCTCTTCCTGAAGGCTTTGCTCTCCACCACAGTTATAGACTCCTGGTAATATTTGTATGAAGAGTAATTTAGAAATACTAGGTAGGTCACGTTTAACATTATATTTTAATCCTGTTTAAAATGTACTATATCAAAATCAAGGCCAAAGTACCTTTTAGACAGAGGTGTCAAATTCATACACAATATCATTCTATAAAGTAGATAATACCTCTTGTGTTTTTCCTCTTTTCTTTAAATGCCCCTGAATTTGAATTGCTAAGATGTAAAGATGCTATCATGTACCAAAGACAGGTCACTGTAGCCATTTTAAACATCTTATTCTTATCAAGTCAAGTCAAGAAGCTTCTTCCTATTAAAATTCGGAACTATAGTATCATTTCAGCACTCTACTGACCTTAGATCCTTCCAAACTATTTCATTTCGCTGTACATGAAGAAATGAAGAAAATGGCAACCTCTCTTGTTGCAGATTTTCCCTGCACATCCTAGCTGGGGTCAAAGTGCAGGGTCAGCAATGATACAGATACTGGTGCAGTAGAAACAGCTAAACCAGGCAATGCAGCAAGTTGGAGAAAACACTTTGTCTGGCCATTTAGTCATTAAATTATTATTATATACTACAAAAGCTGCTTGAAAAAAAAAAATAATAACTGGAGACATGTAGCTAATTCCTGATGTCCTAACATTAGTAACATTTATAGCTAATACATTGTAAAAACATTATATATGCAATATTATGGACTTGAAAATAACAGTATTAAAAGATGGAGAGCATCATTTCCACAATAGGAGAAATTTATAGCTATTTGCATAATTAAGTCAAATGCTTAAACACCTCTATAAAAAAAAATCGTCTATTATTTGATGTGCATGTGGCATGTGTTTCCTGGCAGCCGGATGTAGAAAAATAAACAATAAATCTGTGCTCTAAAGGGAACTTTTTGAATTTTCAAATTTTAAAACTTGCAAGAACAAAATGTAATGTTTGTTTTTCGTAACCACATTATGAAGCAAAAAGCAACAATTTCAATAGCATTTGTCAAATAGAGCAGAGTAGATTCATGTGTTTTTGCTGGTGAGTCATTCAACCCTGATAAGAGGTCAAAAAAAGTGAGAGAACTTTCACTTCTTATGAATCAGTAGGTTTCAGAATAGATTTTTCTAATAAAAAAATATATATATGTTGTTAAATTCCTGTTAGTAATATGTTGCTTAATATAACATATACAACTATACACATATACATATACATATACATACCATGTCTTAGGGGTACATAGGCCCCACAACAAATTGTGATTTGTAAGCAAAGCATTTACGTTGTAGTGGGTGAATTATATAGAGAATTGCAGTATAGTGTGGATGTGCTACTTATTATCAGTCCTTTAGGGTTATTAAATCCCTCAAGTAGCTCCGTAATGATTTTGTTCCCACTGCACATGTTTATTACTTACTAGAACATGCAGACCATAACATGTTGCTCTATTGTATTTGTGGTTTGTAGATAAAAGCCTATGCAGCATGCAGCAATGCATTCAAAGAAGAATGTTGGAAGTCTATTGGAGTCCACTTAACTGAGAACAAAGTTATTGGACCGAGTTATTTGGTTCCTTTTCAACAATTCCAGACCTTTTGGAGCTGTGGGTTTTCTGTTACTCCCAAAGAGCTTAAAGCTTTGCAAATCAAAACCTCCCTCTAGTTCTCACAGCACTTGTTAGATACTTAGGAGCACAAGTACCCAAAACATTGCCCTGACATCTATGTATTATTTATTTTATTTCTAATGTGTTTCATTATATATGTGCCACAACCACAATCCACTTTGCACTAGGCTGTCATAAAGTCTTCCCAAATGCCAGTTTATAAAAACACCCACAATTTAAAATAATAATAAAAAAAAGATGAACATTTGGTAGGAAGAGGAGGTTTTCTATAGGGTCATCTTGAATTGTTAACGAAGGGTAAATCACAGCACTAAAACTTTTTATCATAAACAAAACAATATAAGTGATCAGCAATGCGAGTAATTTGATTACAAAAACTAATCAAGGCAAATTATTAGCGTCAATGCTTTATTTAGTATATTTAACTACACACAGAGCACTGTGTTTCCCACGGACCATTATTACTGAGGCACCAAGGGTCATTTTGGAGTGCGCTGGACAGGTACCACAGAAGACTCTGCAGAATGAATGGAGGAACAGGGAGAAAACAGCGAGGGGCGAGGAGAAGATTCAGGCAAAAAAAAAAAAGTTTCCAAAGTTTGGGGTAATTTTAAACTAAAGCATAAAGAAACAGTGCGGTTACCATTTTTAAAGCAATTTAAAATAGATTTTTATATCTTTATTTATATACAGTGCGTTCAAAAGGTCCCCCCTCAGTGGTCGTGTAGAGCAGGTAGTCAAGCACGATTTTAGTGTGAGGAAATTCTAAGCAGCTTTTCCGAGGAGAAAAACCACACTGCGATACTGTGCTAGATTTAATACTAAATAAATGAGTGCAAATAATAATAAGTTGAATTTTCCTATAACTTATTCTACGTGGCCACTGCGGAGGGACTTTTTCAATGCACTGTTTTTGTATTTTGATGTTATATGGCAATTAAATGCACTAGATGGGATACTTTGTAAAAAGAAATGGATGTAATTTTTTCTTAAAAGGATTTCATCAATGAAATGAATAACTGTTAGAATACTGAGTTACTAAAATAATCGAGAGCAGCAGCCCTTAGCTTATAAAAGCCATTTAGTGTAAACTTTAGTGTAGTGTAAACGAACTACAATGGTCTACAACAGAGGTTTAATGAACTCTAAACATTTTTTTCTAGTCTCTTTTTAAATATAATCAGTGGAAGAATGTTTAAAAACAGGCAAAAGAAGGACACTGCCTTTTATATTTTCATAAAATAATATCAATGCAAAACAGCTTTTGGAATTCTGATTTAGTGCATTGTGTTTATAATTGCAAATACTTCTTCATTAAAATGTCAGAAATGAATCACAATATTGATGTCATTCAAGCAAACTAATTTAATTTTAAACATTCACCCTTAAGATCGGCAGCACCAACATAATTCATGCTCATTTGCTTTAGTGTAAGTGATTCTGCATTCAAATGTAGATCTAATAATTAACCTCAGAAACACATTATACACATTATATGTATATATATATATATATATATATATACACACACACACAAATGTGTCATTATTCATATGATGAACCATGGAGACAGTTCTGAAACATTTATGGAAGGAGTCTCTGGTGCTTGTGCTTTGTAAGAGTTCGAGGTAAGGCTATTTTTTAGAGTTTTTTTTTCCAGTAAAAGACTTCAGGGCGAAACAGATTGTACCTTCTTGTTTCATGTCAACATGACAAGATGATTTTTTTTGTCATATTAACTTGTAGAGAGAAAAACAAAGATCTGCTGTTACAACTCCCAAAACACAGAGCAGCCTACAAACATGGGTACTGAGGATTTTAAAGCCCGACCTTTATAAACTCTTTCATTTCACATTCTCTAAGCTTTTTCTGCAGACATGTTTTTTGGAAGAGCTTGAGAAATTAAATAGTGAATGCATTTTTATTGCAATTAAGCATGGAGGAAGAGGTGCCATTTTGTCATTATTTTTACGAAAGAAAAAAAAAGAAAAAACTCCTTCATTAACACTTAATGCACTATTTATTTAAAATGGTAAAAAAAAATTTAGAACTAGAAAATTATTCTGGTCTAAGAAGAATAAGACTACTTTATGTGGTTATTTTCTTTTTTTACAGAAAGGCCTGTCATGTTAAAAGAATATTTGATGAGTATAAAAAAAACTTAAAAACTATATAGCAGAAGGTCCTTTACTTTCTTCTTCTCCACCAGAGAGTTATTACATTCTTTCAGGTTTCAGGTCTGCTTTAAAATGTTATATAATCGAGAAACAAATCCATACATCTGCTCCTTGCTGACAAAACATAAAGGCCAGTGTTAAAAGAGCTAAAGAGCAAACAAGGGAGACATAAAGCAGAGAATATAGATTCTAACACACAGGTAGTGCTGCAAGCCTATTCCATAGGGATTGATATAATGGGTCATACTGTGTCTCTATAAAAGTTGTAGGGAACACAGAGGGGAGTAGGACACTAGCCTTTTTCTCATAAGCATCAGGAAAAGTGTAGGAGTTAAGGAACAAGAGTAGGGCCTCCTTCATCTCTAGCTCTCTTGACTCGCAGCACACTCTTGTTGAAGCTTGTGCCAAAATGGCAAAATGCACAGTGCTTTTGAAGCTTGTCACACCGTGTTCTTTTACAACCTGCCACAATAATCCACTAACAGTGCTTTACACATAGCCTTGGATTACGCAGCAAACATTATAAAAGCCAAAGTTTACCTCAGTGCTCCCTCCTAAAATACAGTAAAACCTCTCACATGTAGATCATTATATTAAGCTGTTAAAATTTGTTTGTTCAGAGAGTTGTGGAAAAAAAAATTTAAGATATTTGTATATCATTGACCTGGAATTAAATAACAGAAATTTATAATGTATCTAATTGTACTAAATCAATAAAAAGAAACAACTGTTGCAAATAATGTAATCAGTGTCTTTTCCTTAAGAGGTTTCCTGTGTTCCCAAAATAAGCTCAGAGTTCCACCATGGCCATGACCAAAATAGAGCAGTTACTGAACATGAATAATGAATGAATGTACTTTTTCCCATAATAATTACTGATGCAAAGTTGGAAAATAGGTATTACTGTTTTCCTTTCACATTAGCAAAAGTCTTCCAGAAAACAATTTAACTAAACCACAACTCTTTCTATAAGATCTATAAGAACGGTGAGATAGATTATATCTAATATATGTTTATTTATTTCTTTTTATTGCACTGGCACATTGCCAGCAGACATTATACATTATAAAAGACTAGCACACACAAGAGCAATCTAGGAAACTCATAAAAACAGAAACAGGTACTACTATGTTGTGTCAATTAAAACAGCATGTTGTGTCTGGTATTGCCATGCTGCAGCATAGTTGTGTCTGTGAGAAAAAGGATACATTGTGAGCTCATGGTACAGCAGTGAGGGGAAGCCAGGTTGGTGATGCAAGGGAAAACAGGGTGGGTAAGAGAACGTCTCTCAAGCCCAGACCAAACTAATCTCTCAGGCGGTTGTTACTACAGCAAGGGTACAGCTAAATCTTCATAAACTTAAGACTAGGGCTGTAATGTTTTTTTTTTTACCATAATCACTCTATTACATTTTTTCAAGCCACAAGCATGGCACCACTTGACCGAACATCGCTGAAGACAAAGAAAGACATGCATCAAAATTATTTTTCAAAAACAAAATTCTCTTTCCTCCCTTTTTAAACAGCTAGAAAGACTCTGTTCATTACAAAAAAATTAAACAAGCATCATGCCAACTCTGAAAAATAAATGTTTTGTAACTGTACTATCATCACTAACAGGGTTTTAGCTTAATGGCACTCTTAAGGGTTTATTATACTTTGTCAGTGCTACTTCTGAGAGCTGAGTGGATGGAACTTTGGAAAGCCCAGAGCTTTCTTAATCTTTCAAATCAGTAAGTAAATCTACTAGCAGAATATATTAAATATGATTGGTAGAAACAGTAAAGTGTGATAGGTGAATGAAATGTGTTTAAATTGAATTTTGGCACTTGAGTTTAGACATCTGAAATGCATGTTTTATTTTTATTTCTTTAAGGCATTTGCACAGAATCACAGTAAACTAGTAATCATTAGTATTAAAATGTTTAAGTAAACTGATTGATTCAGTGACAAGATGACAATTCTAGTCTAATTCCTGTTTTTCTATATAAATTAGGTATTTTAACCTACCTACAGTATATGCAATTCTTATCTTACCTTGAAACCATTGCTAAGTTCTCCAATACGGCACTGTCACTTTTTTTTTTTTTTGCATCATCATACAGACAACTTGTTTTATATAAGGTGATTCAATATTTGCACTGTCACTTTTTATTACTAAAGAGAATACTCTATCTTAGACATACTGCTTTTTGCATTGTAAATTTTACTATGGGATTAATAAAGTGATATCTCTGACCATAAGATTCATGTACTTAAATGAATGACTGGATGGATGGATGAATGAATGAATGAATGAATGAATGAATGAATGAATGAATATCCCATTCCACAGTAAAGTCTTCCAAAAGGTATTCAATTGGTTTTGAAATCCAGGCTCTATAGTAGGTTATTGAAGATCTACTACTCCAACCCATGTAAATATCTTTATCTATCTATCTATCTATCTATCTATCTATCTATCTATCTATCTATCTATCTATCTATCTATCTATCTATCTATTTTAGGTTTCAAATGTATTATTGTCTAAGTAAATATCTTAGTGGCCAGTGAATTTGACCAGTTTCCAGAACAGCTTCATTGTCAAGTCTGTAATAATGCACTACAGGAATGAACACATTGTTCCAAAAAGATATTCCCTCAATCGTGTTTTGATAATGGCACAGAGTGCTTTCACTCCAAAATCTCCCATAGACCTTCAATTAAGTTGCTATGTGCTGAAATCCTTTTATCCAGCCATAATATGCAGAGAAAATGAACACTGAATCACCTGTGATTTGTTGTCACTCTTCTCAGCACTAAAGATCTTTTCTTCTAGGTGGTAATGGAAATCTCAAATATATTTTACAAGATGGCGGGTGTCTTGCTGGGTTTCCACCACATTTTCACAGGAGCAGTATGAATATTTTAGACAGGCCCAGAGATGTTTTGACTTTGCTCTTCAGTGGGAAACCATTTGCAGGTGTTGAAAGCTGGATGTAAGCAGATGTTAACCCTGCTGGGTCAGTAAATCCAGAGCGGATGCTGTGGTCTGCTTGAATGTTTGTTATGTGGTAAGGACTTACAATTGAATCACAAGAAATTGGTAAATGTTATTATTATCAGAATTTATTGCCAGTGATTATCTAAAAACATCTGTCTTTTAGTCTTTTGTTACTCTTAGGTGTAAATGTCTTTAAATGCCTTACATATAAAAGGTGATTTATTTAAAAAAACGTGTATATAGTAAATAATTATTGATATAATATATGATGATTAAAGATATAAATATATAATAATAATAATTTTATATATATATATATATATACATATATATATATTTATATATATAAATACTGTAATAAAATGTATATTGAACAGCATAAGACTGTCACTGTCTGAGCAAAGAGTGATCCTCAAAATAAACAGTAGTTGCTGAAGAGATCTTTACTAGTTCAGATTTACCTAGATACATCAAAGCTAGATAATTTCATAAAATAACTTAATGTAACAAATATTAGGTAGCTAAAGGTCTTCTGCATTCTAAAGTAATTAAAGCATAGGATACCTATTCCATTAGTAGTAATACTATATTACATTTGTGTCTAGTGTTACACCAGTATAGTTATGAAAAATGTGTTATACACTGTATAATGTACTTGTAGGAGTGAGAGAAAGAGAGGGAGACACTACCATTCATTACTTTCTGTAGCAAGCTGTCAGACAATAAACATTTTTGCAAGTACCAGCTCTAAATGATTCAGCACTAAAAACCATCAGAAGCCCATCAACACTCGATTCAACTCCTCACCTAGTTCTACTACTTCGTTTTCTACAATTTGTTCTTTATCGGGAGGCTTTAAAACTTTTCCACTTATGCCTAAAGTCCATTACCAGCAGCTTTCACTCCTATTTTCACCTTACTCTTCTGGATGGCTAATGAAATGCAAATCATAATGCAGAGAGTCCTGAAGCATAGCCAATTTGTTTTAAAAGTCAGGTAGTTTCTGAGGTACTCAGCAATTAAATCCACTTTCCTTGAAACTAAATAAACCTGCTCTTTCATCATGAATGTTTATTGCCTGCTTTTCTTAAGGTGAGCATGGAAATGACACTCAAATAAAATGTAGTATGTAAACAAATTCCAAATTACAATTACAAAGATTGCATACTTATAAGGTGCAGACAGGAAAATGAATAACATTGTATATTTTAAATAAACTCAAAATATTAAACTAAATCAATATCTAATCAAAACAAACTCTAAAAAGGAAAAGAGCTGTATCCTATAAAATTATGACTATCCATCTTGTACAGTATGAAACAATTGTTGTCATTGTTCAAAGTTGTACACATGCTTTACATTAACTCACTCAGTATAGCAGCTTAAAATATTTATTTAAAAGGCTTGATTTTCTCAACAACTTGTATGGTGGATGAACACATGGTGGTAAATTAGCTTCCGATACTGTATATACGGATACATTGAGAGATTGTTTAAGTAGTGCAAGATAAAGCAATATTTTATGTGCTGTAGCAAAGCAGACATGAGACTGAAGAAGAATGTATGTTGCAGAATATAATCATTGCCATCGCTAGCACTAATTCCATACAAACTTTTGGGTACACAAGCAGTGTTTAATGAGTAACAGGCCACTTTCCGAGTAAACTTAGAATGGTAAACGGTGATGAAAGCCAGACAAGAGTACAGTAAAAAGGAATGAAGGGGGAAAAAAACCAGGTCATGGCTACTGATGAGGCAGGTATGAAGTGAGGGTGACAGGTACTGTGGCATGCTGATGGAAGAAAACAAGCTCTTTAAACCCTCTTAAGCTGCTTATTATTACCATTTCCAATACAGACAGCCAAGTCAAACATCACCATCTAATTTGCCCTTTCAGCCTTCCTACTCCTTTCTGACATTCCTGTTTTCTTTTCCAGCCATTCGACAAATAACACCCATGAGAAGAACATTGGGTGTTCTTCTTCAATGGAGACTGAAGTACTATATAGCATACACATTCTACCCAAAAATGTATTTGAATAGTCCATTTAACTCAGGAAAATTTGATTGTACACTTTAAGGTTTTCTAAAGATTTAAAACAAGAGACCATGTCATCGCTTTAATAGAAAATAAATCGTAAGGCAATTCGGTTTTGAATTCCTCATGACTGTGGAATCACTACCATGAACATATTTACATATTCAGCGTACAGCAGTTTGGCTGAAATGACATAGATTGTTGTTTAAAATGGAAGGAAAAACGAGACAAAACAGCTTAACTTTGCACTTTTCCCTTCAGTTCACAGCAAATTTCTCCAGGTTTCACAAAATAGTGAAATATATATACATTTTCTCCACAGTTGTTGACTATTCCCTTCCATTTTGAACAATTTGTTCAGCAAAATTCATCCCAGTCTGCATTTTGAAAAAGACAGTGCTGGCTGTAATGCTGGAGGATTGAGCAGTTCCAACAATATTGCATTTCAAACACCCTCCAAACTGTAAGCAATAAATTATGTTCCACTGTTATACTTAGTAAATAGTCAGTATGAATCTGTAGCATAAACATGTTTCCATCTTACTAGAAAATGTTATCACCATTGTTCCAGTGTTCACTTAAGAGTTTGAAACTTCTGATCACTAAACATGCAATTCAGGAAAGAAAACCAATTGCGAGACTCTATAAGATATTACATCACAGATTATTTTGGTTTGGGTTATCACAAATCACTCTATCAATCTGTCTAAATATGTTGAACAATTGCACCATGAAATGAACAACATATGACTTTCTTACATTTTTATTGGTTTGATTACACTAGTTTTTATTACTTTACTGGCATTTAAAACTATTATACCATTTATTGTGAAGTTTTACTTTTTACTTGAAAACATTATACACTGGATTTGCTGATTTTTCTATAATAACTGTTTGCTAAAGCTATACCCAGCTCAGTGGGATATGAATATTGTTCATATTTCCTCTTGAGTATATTGATTGACAGTTTTATCGGGTTCTACAATGGCAAATATATAATGTCTTGTGTGCTGGCTGAGCTAAGGACTCCACTGAGTTGTTTTTAAGATCAATTTAATTTACAGTAAACAGCTTAGTGGGGGCTACAATTCAAAATATTAAACATTCCATTGTTTTGAGAAATAAAATAAAAAAACTTGATATAAACCATTTTACTGAAACACTTAATTGGGCCTAATCAATTTTTGGGAAATAACTTGGTTAGTTTATGTTATGTTACATGCTTTGGTAGCTTATGATTGGTCTTTTTTTACTATTAAATAAGAGCCATCATGATCTGCAGGCTTCTTCTGCATGCTTTTATATTCTCTATCATAAGTAATGCTGATTTTCATTATGATGATCATTTTGCTGATTATGGCAACATTTTATTGAGCTTCATTACATATAACTGCAGAGTTGTAATGGATAAAAAGGGATTCAGCAGGGTATTGCCTGGCAGTTGGATATTACTGGCTGGATTGTTGGAACTCAAAATGATGTCCACGTTTCTACAGTGGAACTAACCTGCATTTGAAGAGAATTCTGGCATTTATTCTGAAGAGTCTGGCATTTCTCCAGTTTCACAAAGCACCATGACCAACCCCTAGATCCACCCGTACAGTTTTACAGAAGTACTGTTTGTCCTAGATGTTTCAGTACTTTTAATATGAACTCTGTCTTTTGACCTTTAAATGTTGAGTTAATAATAATTCTTACACTTCATTCAGTATTACTCTTTTCATTTCTCTGCCCACCTGCACAATGCTGGGGACTTGACCTTTAACACTAATAGCTTGCATTACCTAAAATTACCAAACGAGTGAGCCGTTGTTAACCTGATTGACATAAACAGCATGTGTCCAGCTCAGATAACTCACCCAAGAGCTGCTCATCTATAACCTCCCTGACATCCAGCCATATAATCAGTGTAACAGAAAAAAAAATCACACAGAAGTCACCATTGTTTTTGCAAAGATTTGCCATTGGAAATGGCAATGTTCAAATACATGTCTCCTTTAAATATATTCTTAATGGTGTGTATGTGCAAGTCACCTTCGGCTATCTGTTACTGCACCAACCAATTTAGTAGCGTCGTTTATGTATTTTTTTCTCAAAGCATAACTTTATAGACTTGGTCTTCTTATAAAGCAGTGAATGTGTTGAGTGATGGTGTTTATTCCAGAGTTTTTTCATAGACTGTCCAGTTGCACACCCCTGACACACACTGAAATTCCTACTGAAAAACCATTTGTTAAAGTCCTTTTTTTTTTCAATTGTACAGGCAATGCTATTTACAGCTCAGAAACGTTTTTTTTTTTTTTTTTTTTTTTTTTTACTTATTCTGACTTTCATTTTCATAGTGGGTAGGAAAACTACTGAAGTGTGTAAGATGCACAAGCTAGATGCCTGAGAGATACTGTGCCGATCTGTTTGACATAAACAGAAAGAATGTGGCCGTGAAAACAGTCCCCTATCTATAAGTGAAATCGGTGATGCATAAAATATGGTGCACTGAGCCATGGCAATATCTCACTAGACATTTTCCAGCAAGGTACTTTAAAGACATTTTGTTTTAAAAAGTTGTAAATAAATAGCATTCAATATCCGGCACTGACAGAATCCAGCTTTTTTTTGTCTGAAAAGTTGTAAGCGTTCAAGGTTTAAAAATAAAATTAGCATAACTTTGCGTACTGTGCACACTTTGTTTTGTTTGTTGTACTCTTTAGAAGTGCAACTGTTGAGGATACAGAAAGTAAATGAAACAAGGTGACCCTTAAAAAGACCCTAGAAGGAAATTGCTGTTTTTGAATGAAATCCAATTAGTTTGAACATATTCCATTCTAGAGCCTAGTGAATTCTATTTAAATAGAGATAACTAAACCTAAGTCAGAAATACTTGTACTATACAGAAGTACTTTGTATCCCAGTCTAATGTATGTGTGAAGGCTGCCAAAATCAATTATATTTATGCCCCAACACTACCTTAAAGTGGACATAAGAAAATGCATGCAAATTACATACTGGATAACTCACTGTAGCTTGTCATATTCACAGCAGGTACATGAAGTTCCTGACAAAAAGTAAGTGGGATCTTTGACAAAGTTGTTGATTTGTGGTTAAAACAGAAAAAAAACAAAAAACGTGTCAGACATTACGTAAGCTGTGAACAACTCCATACAAGTCCTTTGCACAGATGCCGAATAAAGTAATCATTCTTCATGAAAGTGGAGTTATTGCTAATTTAATTGAAAGATTTTGACTAACATTTGCTCTTCTTATTAACCAATTTCTCTCTATCACTTTGGAACCTTTGCATTCTGGATAGTGAAAAAGCATATGTGCTTTTAGTAACAAGATTCAACACTGTAGATGCTACAGTGTAACACCAATAAAATATCCACATTTTTCAAAATCTGTTAATTCTAAAGCAAATAACTATATAACCATTTTAGTGCCTTAACACCCTTTTTTTTAAAGCTTAGTCTCTGCTTTTACAGTATATGTGATGTCTCACTCAGTCTTTATGTCAGAATATAGTTTCCACAGTTGTAAGATTCATCTACATTTTTTGCTCAGCTTTGTGACACAATGCTTAGAAACATTAGACTTTTCAGTTGGAATCTATCCAAATTGTTTTTTTTCTGAGCAGTTTTACATATATATATATATATATATCATGTTTCAGGGTTCAAAAAAGTCAATTAAATCATACTCAGCAAATTAGAGACATTTTTATTTTTCTTGTCAGCATTTATAACAGTATTTATGTGAGAGGTGTAATTGCTGAACACTAGCAGCATGTGCTGTTAGTTCTGGCTGCAAAGGGAAAAATAATTGACATGCTGAACATTGACTATATTTATTTTGGGAGAAATCAGAGCCAGCACCATGCTGTGAGTCTGCATCGTTTACCCTTGGTATGGGCGGTTCCCACATCTGGGCCTGATTCACTAAGGTATTTGGTGCAAATGTGTAAGAACAAACAAGCCTAATGAACAAAAGATCCAAATGGCTTTGCATGATAAGCAACTGAAATCTTTACAAAAGTGCTACAGAGTAGAATAGGCTTCATCATCTGGGTAAAAGCATGTTGAACAGGCATCTGATTATTTTATGAGTGGGAGATTTGAAAAATCATAAATTTAAATGTATATATTCACAAAGGTATACACACATAAAATGTATCACAAAACGATAAATGACCTTTGTTGTTTGTTGTTTGCATCCCATACATATGTAATACACCGGAATCTATGAATTAATGAATTTAATGTAGAGGTTGACCGATATGGGTTTTTCTCCGGCCGATGCCGATATTTAGAAATCAGTGTCAGATGTCAATTTTTTAGCCGATATGTTTAGCCGAGTTTTTTTTTTCTTTCAACCTTCATCTAATTAAATGTAACATCTAATTAATAAGACATGATGCAGAAAATTGCTTGAATTTAACATTCAATAAATACCACAAGCCTCTCCGATCAGTGCACTTGTTAGCAGGTACAGAGTACAAACTACAGCTTGATGAAGGCTCGATAGCAACACAAAACAATACATTCTCTCTCCAAATATTATTCTTTTATTCTCTTTCTCTCGCATCACATTTATTGAATGAAATATATCAGGCTAAGCACAAAGGATAAGAACTTAACACTGTCATTCTTGCCACTTGTCCTTGCAACTTTGAAAATATGATTTGAAAAATAAAAAACCTACACGAATCCGTTAGTAATGATCACAGAGATTTTTGGTGCAAACATTGCAAAAATATATATTTACTTCCTGTTTACCTTTTTGGATGCCGAACACAGACTACTGCCGATATAAGAGATTAATGTTCTCTCACGCAAGTGCAGAACGTACACACACGGTTTGTTGAATGAATAATCGGCCTAATTTTCAGCACAATCAGCCGATGCAGATACAATAAAAAATGATCAATCAGTCAACCTCTTATTTAATCCTAAGCCATAACCAGTGTCAGGATATGGAGGACCTACAGCTTCATTGTCATTGCAAACAAGCTCAACCACACAAGCTATTGTTGCCACTGTATTGGAGAAAAGCTTGTCCTATATTTTGTTCATTTCATATCAAGCCATATGTCATGATGTTTATGTGGTAACCATACCCAGAAATACTGTGGTGGTTTGGTTCAGTTTTACCACATAAAATCTCTATAAACATCTGTCAGCAATTTATCCAAATACACAACTATCAATGGACTTAGTATCATATTAATGCCATGAACTTTGGAATTATAAAAATCTACTTAATGAGATCCTTTCATTGGTTTACAATTGCCTTAAAGCCACATGCTGAAATCAGAGAAAGAAAGAGCAGTGTGATAGCAGCCAATTCGGAAAACATGACTATGTAAATCTTTTGTAGTCCACTATAACAAGAATTACCTAAACAAACACACACACACACACACACACACACACACACACACACACACACACACACACACACACACACACACACACATTGATTAAATAGGACATAAAGACTGGTTTGAAAGGCTCAAGTCCTACAATAACTCTAACACCAGTCTTACCCTTACATTCTTCATTCTAGGGAGCTAAACTTGCTTGCTCTTATGCAGCATGCCCTTAAATGTTGATCAACAAGATTTTTCTTTACTGTAGTAGTACACAGATGAAATCAAGCTGTTTTCCTAATTGGCAAAAATCACAGAATTCATAGATGATCCTTGTAAGATGTTTCATCTGCAGAAACCTGGTGGTCCTGATTTCTGCATCTTAAACAATTGTTCAGCTAACTTTACCCAGCTACCTAGCTTTGTTGCTTGTGAGTGGTATAAGACTTTATGTTGTCTGATGAGCAAAAACAGCTTTTTTACTATAAAAAAAAAAAAACTATATTATATGTTGAGTCTTGCTGTAAGCCCTGTGCTTTTTTTCTATTGGCCTACACTTCCAAGACTGTCAGATTCATAAAGTTATTGAGTTGCATATGAAATAGAAATAAAGTAAATCAGAGAAAATTTACTAGACTACAAGAAATAAATATCTTTTTTACCTTACACATCCTCTTCTATTCAAGTGAACATCCTTTTTTTTGCTGCTGAAGCAGATTTGATTCCCATACAAAGTGTCTGCTGCTTTAGTCAATAGTTGTTTTTTGTTTCAAGTCAGATCATTCCATTCATGCCATTTGAATAGATCAACTAAATCTAATGATGACGGCCATTAAAATTTTCTACTAAGCACAGACGTGTTTGTTCACTTGTTTATTTCTTTATATAATCATTTGGAGTAATCACTTCATTCAGGTTATAGTCATAGTGGATCCAATGTCTATCTTGGGAACACTTGGCACGAGGAAGGAATGCACCCAAAATGGGATGCCAGTGCATAGGAAGCCACATCACAGATGTTCAGTGTTTCACACAGACACAGCTTATCCAAACAATTGGAATTATCTGTCTAATTATCTAACTCTAATCCATATTTACATGGTGTGTAAAATGCAGCAGCAAACAGTTTTGAGATCATATTGCAAGCATATATATATATATATATATTATATATATATATATCAGTAGTCAGTAGTAATTAATTCAGGTTCTACCTATACAAACTGGTACAATAAGTTATTTTAAATGTTTATAAACTTTTGAATAAGATTATTTACATCTTAATAGAATACTGCAAAGCAAAGATTTTATTTATAATATACAGTTATAGTTTCTCTGTATTTGTTGTATTTTGTAATTTCGCACTAGGTACAGTCTTTGTCACAAAATCCTCCTGTTAAGTGTACTGTTGTAAATCCATATTTAATTTCTAGCATTATTATTTTTTCAATGTCCACAAAAATGACACCAAAACGTACTTAAATTTACTTGTATAAAATGTATAATATTCTTGTTCGTAACATTTTTCAAAACCTCGGATGAACTACAAATATGTATCCAAACATAAACCTTTAAAAGCTCACCCTTTTGTAAAGTGGAAGTGAAGATAAGCAAAGCATATCTCTGTGGCAGTCCAGCATCATTCACACCCTGTTTCTGTGTATGATTTTCAAATTAGCAGGCAAGTGAGAACCATATGGTTTGACTGTTATGGTAGATATTTAACACAAAAAATCCCTCCAACGGTTTAATCATAACAATATGTGTTAAAGACAACTTCTGCCACCAGTTTTTTTTTTTAAACAATTCTGCTCTCTTTTCTCCATTATTTAGAAGAATCTTGTCGTGTTTTGTAGGTTTTTTGAAACACTGCTGCTTCAGGATAAATTTGATGACAATATCCTGATTGTTCTTCCTCCTCAGTTATAGGCAACATGCTGTAATTACATGGAAACTTAAAAATATGTCATAATGGACACAAATATTCATTTGGAGGCAAATCATTGAAGCAAAAAAAAATGTATAACTGTCATTAATTAGTAATTATCACTTTTATACTTATTTTGCCTTACTACTCCTAAACATGTTTGTTGTAAATAGCAGTGACATTTCCATGATGTTTAGTACTCAAAGGAATGGGACATATTTAAAATCACATATATTTATTGTAGTTATTCCACTGTTTATTGATACTGCAAAATCTAAGTAAGATAAAAAATAGACCCCCACAAGGATACATTAAGTAACAAATCACTGTTTGGAAATGTCAGGACTATGCTGACACTATGTTTCTCATCAGTCATTGTCTTGGGGTTAGGTTGGGTCTTACATGCCATGTCACATGGTCTTTGAACTGTTTTACATTTTGGGTTAATTAGCACTTTTAAGTCACACACAAGTAAGTAAGTAAGTCTCTCTTGGCAAAACATTCCCAATGTGCCATTACAGAACTCAACAAATCCCTGACAAAAAATAATATAAGCTGCTTATGCCATGTTTCTGTGATATACTGCCATTATTTGGGGGGGAAAGGCACTAAATGTAAGATCTGATGGGTACCAACTGGACTATTTGCCCCAAAAGAAAGCTTGCAAATCAAAGATGAATAAATAACTCAGGGCATTGTAAATAAGATATTAATATTTTATGTTTTGGGTTGTTTTATTCAAATATGTGAGGCAAGCAACTTTATTTATGAAAGTTGCTAATTTATTTATGAATGTTGCCTGTGACCCTACATGAATAATGTCAGTGGGAAAAAGAAAGAAAGAAAGAAAGAAAGAAAGAAAGAAAGAAAGAAAGAAAGAAAGAAAGAAAGAAAGAAAGAAAATGGATCAATTATGGGCTATCCAATATAATGCTGTTTGGTTCTAAGGCTTAGGGCTCTTCCCAATGTATTTTTTTAGGACTGATGAAAGATGACAAGTTGTGGCAGCTTTCAAATTCTGCCATCCGCATGGTCGCATCCACATAGATGACTGTGCTCATGATAATGAGCACAACACCCATCTTCAAGAGATTTCCCAGCCTGTCAATTATGACTCGCTTCTGTTAATTGCATGTAGGAGGCTGATCAAAGAGCCAAGGCCGCCTGGCCAACTGACACATTCCATCAGACCCCAAAATTACTAGAATTCCCAAAGAAGCTCCATGAGACTTACTGTAATGCACTAGTGTATCTTTTTCAAGCTTTTGCAGTCATGCCAAACTTTCTAGTACTAATATAGGTTTCAAAATCAAAGTATTTAAATGATTGAAGTAATTTGTCTAGCTATGAGAGTAAAATAATGGAAACTGGAGACTAATACATTTCCTGATATTTTAATTATTCTCATTTAACAAATTCAACAAAAATATTTATTTTGAGGTTAGCTTCTAAAAAGTCTGTTTTACTCTATTCATGGAGATATCATTTGGATTGGAATGAATAATATTTTCATTCTGATATAACACTGACATAACTCACAAAGGAGCTTCCAAATGTACATTTTAATCCCTAATGAACAAACCAAAGTTGACCATTAAATGATATGAAGAAGCCTTGAGAGTATCCAGACTCTCAAAAAACTCCCTTTCTGCAATAACCAATAGTGAAAAATGTATATTAATTCTTTACAGTACACTAGTGTTTAGCTTGTAAAATTAAATTTATTATGAACATATTGTGAGTCCTGGGATGATCACAGTACATCTTTGTGATTACAGCAGCAGTTATTTGGTGCAAATCTATAATATCCAGGTCCATAAAAAACAAGTGTGTTAATATTGGGTATAAACTGCTTGACTTCAGGCAACAGGAGTGCAAATACAGCATGAGAGAGAGAAAGAGAGAGAAGAGAGTACATTTGCTACAATTTTTTATCAACTAGTCCTCAAGGTCTTGGATATATGCAATTTGTGGGCTTCAGAAACTTTCAGAAACCAGTTTTCCCGACATTATAACTACCTTTTTTCACACTTGTAGGTATGGGGTAACAGACAATTAGGTCCCAAATCTCAGAAGTGTTTAATTGAATAAAATGAAAATATATTCATGTGTTTCAAATGTTACCAACATTATTAAGCTGTTGTCAATATCATGTCAATTATATTGCTTGGGTTTTTTTTTATTCCTTTAAAAAAAGAAAAAAAAATCCTAATTGTAAGTCGTAGCCATGAATCTTGTGTTCATCCTAGAAAATGGCAACAGCTAATCTTTAACATGTGGTATATAGAGCTGCATTTGGATTTTAATTTTATAAATTCTATCCAAATAAGAAACCATGCCAAACCATGTATGTCCAAATGATTGGCATGAATGCTAAATGTTATGGTTTTTTTTTTATCTCCTATTTACAATTTTACTGTAATTTTCTTTGAGGTTCCCTGGTAGTCTAGTGGTTAGGATGCGGCGCTCTCACCGCTGAGGCCCGGGTTCGATCCCCAGTCAGGGAACCAACCCCAGCCACTTTTAGTGCCAGTCCCAAGCCCGGATAAATGGGGAAGGTTGTGGAAGGGCATTCAGCGTAAAAACGTGCCAAATCAAACATGTCCGGTGGCGAACCCTAACGGGAGAAGCTGAAAGAAAGTTTTTACTGTGATTATTATTATTATTATTTATTAACTGTAATTAACATTTTCTGTCTGACATTTAAAGAAAATCGTTTATACACCAGGTATAAATGTATGATCAGTCATAACATTATGAGCACCTGCTTAATATTGTGTTGGTCCCCCTTTTGCTATCAAAGCATGACCAGCATTAAATTCTTCAGGACCACACAGGTTAGTCTTCACTCCCCATGTGCATCAATGCTTCTTGGCCATCCATGACCTTGTCACTAGTTCACCTCTGTTCCTTCCTTGGACAACTTTTGATAGTTACTGACCGCTGCAGACTGGGAACATCCCACAAGAGCTGCAGTTTTGGAGAAGCTCTGTCATCTAGCCATCACAATATGGCCATTGTCAAGCTCGAACAAACCCTTACGCTTGCCCATTTTTTTCTGCTTTTAACACTTTTATCAACTTTGAGGGCAAAATGTTCACTTGCTGCCCAATATATCCCACCCACTAACAAGTATAATGATGACGAGATAATCAATTATTCACTTCACCGGAAATAATGTTATGTGTGGTCAGTGTATATTCTCTCATTTAATGTAAATGAAGGCAAAAGCTAGCAGTACTATTATGGATCATAGGCGTCTTTAGTGAAACTGCTTAGCTAGCAAATCTAGATTGTCAAGTCAAGTCAACTTTATTTCTATAGCGCTATTCACAATGGACATTGTCTCAAAGCAGCTTTAACAATTTAACAGTTAAGGTGAACTGATGTGTATTTATCCCTGAAGAGCAGCCATGGCAACTGTGACAAGGAAAAACTCCCTTAGATGTTATGAGGAAGAAATCTTGAGAGGAACCAGACTCAAAAGGTAACCCATCCTCATTTGGGGGTTATAAAGAGTAAGATTATAGTCTTTGAACAATACAACACTGGAGAGTAAAAACTAACATGAGCACCAGAATTTACGATTATGAGTAATGTCCTTTCTACAGTCGTATACAGTCATTTGAGGATTGCTTATGCATCTATAAAGTTATTATAAAGAATAGAGCAATGCATGCAAAACAAACAACCATATTTTACCTTTGTTAGTGCAATGCTTTAATTAATCTGTGTTCAAGTAGTTAGTTGTAGATTTTTTATTGTAACTAAATGTTGCTTCCGGATTCTCAAATTTGTAGCATAGCTGGACATTTTAGTTTTGAAGACATCTGCTACTCATCACTGTGATGAAGATCTTCTTTCTATAAAACAACTACAAAAGTTATTTTCTCTCTAGAATGTGTCGACTACTAACCTGAAATAAAAAAATCTCAGTGGTTTACAATCTGTGTGAACAAGAGATTGAGTTCCACCAGAGTGGGTAATTCTACCACAAGTGATGCCTTGAGCAAGACCTTTAACACAAAACTGTCCCAGAAGCACACAAGAAACTGGCCTTGTCCTCTGACTTTGAACTTCCCTTTGTGTGTAATAAGGGGTGTTGGCTATACAAAGAGAAACCCAAGTGAAACAATGCAAATGCAAACAATCCAAAACAGATTTAATTTTATTATGTAGTGGTTGTTTTATTTCAAATATGTGCATTGCTACACAGTCAAGCCACAGCAAGTATTGTTGTCAGTGGTACAAACAAGGTTCCTTATTTGTTGAGAGCCACAGGACAACTGCCTTCGGTTATAATTTCAGAGATGCTTCGATGGCAGCAAAGGGAGCCTCATCTGTTTTACAGCAAAAGAAAGTCGGTTTCAATTTAGTGGTAAAATTTTTGTCTCAGAAATTGTCACTTTCGATCGCTGTTAGTGTGTTCTGACTGATTTAGAGCAAGCATTTATTTGTTTAGAGATCCAAAATGGTTCTTTTGAGCTATCTAATCTCAAGACTTTGTTCCCCACTCTTTCTTTCTGTGTGTGCCTTTTCTTGTTATGATTGTACCAGCTCTTTAAAGTTCTCAAGGGAATTGTGTTGTTGAAATCAAAATCTTTTTGCAAAGGTCAGAATTGCAATTCAGGGACAATTTAATGTTACAGGTCAAGTGGCTTCTTTTTGTACACACATGAGAACATTATCAGACATTTTGACATTAAAAGTGTTGGCAAACCTCACTTGTACAATTAAAATGTGCCACTGTACCACAAAGAAACAGCAGGAATTCACCAATTTCACTTGTTATTTGATAGAATACTGATATCAGAGCACCAAGTATTACCCAGGATAACATTAAGGTATCCTCTAGTCATCATATCTGGAAGATAAGTTCAAGACAGGACTATCCCATATCGCATCAAGTCAGAGTCTAAATTGGGCTAAAGCCAAAAAAATAAAGATTAAAACTGAAAAACATCTAATTCTTTTTAAGCCAAAATCTTTACTTCAAACATCTACTGTAGCTGAAATCTGCATTTCTATGCTTTACACAAGAATTATTTTCTGTTAAATTATGTAAAAAGGCAACACAAACAGTATTTTCTTTAAAACACATATAAAAAGTATTTTCTTGGTCAAGACAAAGAAGACTATATTTAGCAAATCAAAGCCTAAGACTGAGGCAAGTCCAAGTACAAATGCCAATATGTCAGTTTCAAATCCAAGTCAGTATCTATAAGTGCTCTGCTGCAGATTATGTAAAACAATCACTCATTCAGTTCAATCAGCTGCAGTTTTGGAGAAGCTCTGAGACAGTCATCTAGCCATCACAATATGGCCATTGTCAAGCTCGATCAAACCCTTAAGCTTGCCCATTTTTTTCTGCTTTTAACACTTTTAATAACTTTAAGGGCAAAATGTTCACTTGCTGCCCAATATATCCCACCCACTAACAGGTATAATGACGAGATAATCAGTTATTCACTTCACTGGAAATAATGTTATGATGTCATAATGTAATGTGTGGTCAGTGTATATTCTCTCATTTAATGTAAATGAAGGCAAAAGCTAGCAGTACTATTAGGGATCATAGGCGTCTTTAGTGAAAGTGCTTAGCTAGCAAATCTAGATTGTCAAGTCAAGTCGAGTTTATTTCTATAGCGCTATTCACAATGGACATTGTCTCAAAGCAGCTTTAACAATTTAACAGTTAAGGTGAACTGATGTGTATTTATCCCTGATGAGCAGCCATGGTGACTGTGACAAGGAAAAACTCCCTTAGATGTTATGAGGAAGAAATCTTGAGAGGAACCAGACTCAAAAGGTAACCCAAAGTGTCCTGCTGCCGATTATGTAAAACAATCACTGATTTACATGCATGATCAGTTTTATGTCAGTCAACTTTACATGCAACACTGTATTATATACAGTATAGAAATATGCCAAATCAAACACAATACTGATTCTACATTTTAAACAGGATTGTCACAAGTACTAATACACTTTTTAAACTTGAAAAAAACGTATATTAAATAATACACATCTGTTCGGACTTGGTAGGGTAGTGCAATTTGCAAATTCAGTTGTGTATTACAATTAATGTTTTGGCACAATGTTTTTTCCCTTATAGACAATTGTTTCTCATTGCAATTCATAATATTCAGTTTTCTCATTTCACTTTATCTACAAAGTGCCATATTACAGTATTAACTTTGGGTTCTAAAACATTTCATGGTTTTACCACTTCTGCCTGTCAGGCTCATCAGCAGAGAATGAATGTGCTGAAAAGCAAGAATTAGTATTTAAAAAAAGAAGTGATATAACTTTTTATGTTGCTATCATCACTTTTAAGACAGGTCATAACCAATGATTGTTTTTGTCAGTGTTTTATCTATCTAAGTCTTATTTAATACAGGAGACATAAATATTCCTGTAGATTTAAATCTAAAAAGATACTTAAAGTCATTCAAAATTGTTCTACAGAATGTACCTAAGTCTATGCAGCTCGCAGAAGACTCATGAGTCACAAAGTGTGAAAACAAGCTTTAGTGATTTATTACTCACACATTTTTAAATGGTTTGTGCCGCATTTACTCTCACTGGCAACTACTGATCTATAAAAAAAAAAAGCTAATCGCATTCTATTGCAAATTAATACATCTTTCTAGTTTCCTGAAAATCTGAGTGAAAGTTTATGGAGGTCCTAGCCTGGAAGGGTCTGTATGTCAGAGTTTCATGAACTGTGTTTTCATGAAATTACCAAAAATACATTTATTAAATAAACTACTCTAGATTAAGTTAGGACTAGAATGTATTTTGTTCATTATTGTGTTGTGGCAAAGACAAAGTGTTCTCTAAGGTAGCACTAAAAGATGAGTTCAGCAGGTCAGACAATCATTGTGCTATACAGTATGCCATTCTGCATGCCATTGAGCAATGCACTGTTCTGGTGTTTTGGTTCATAGATTGAACATCCCTATCCCTATTTAGTCCCCATTTGCTCTTATATTATCCTTCACTCTTCTGGGAAGATGTTCCAATAGATTCTGGAGTGTGCTGGTGGAGACTTATGCTCATTCAGCCACAACGCATTAGTAAAGTCAGGTAGTGACATATAGTGAGGAGGCCTGGGATGCAGTCAGCATTCAAATTCATACCAAAGGTGTTGAACAGGGTTGAGGTGATTGCTCTATAGCAGACCACTTAAGATTTTCCACCCCAAACCATTTAAATAATATTTTCAGAGAGCTTGCTTTGTGAGGCATCGTCATCCTGGAACAGGTTTGGGTCTCCTTTTCCAAGTGAAGGGAAAATGTAATTCTACTGCATTCAAATACATCCTTTATAATCGTGAGCCTCCAAATTAGTTTGAGAAAAAACACAAATTGGGTGAAAAATGAAATCCAATACTTTTATTCATATAGTGTCATCTGAATCTCTGAATAGTAGTAATGTTTTTCAGTGTAGTTAAAAAAAAAAATTTATTTGGTAGATATTGAGAATTGAGGATAAAAATATCTTTTTTGATAAACGCTTGGGTGTGGTTCTTGAGAACAATGTTTTTATTCAGTGCAGTAAAGTGGTACTTAATGTTTTGTGTTCAGCATCCTGTGATTAATTACCTTAAACTCATCTTTTACTTGGTAACCTGTATAACACTTTACATCAATTTAATAACATGATATAAAATCTTTATTAAAATATTACATTTAATTTATAATTGACTACTGTATACTAAAGGAAATGGTTTTAGTAATATTGTACAAATGTGATAGTTATGTGAGAATTATTGGTTTTGCTCTACCAAGATCAAGATGTATAAAGAGGAACTCTCTGTCAAATAGCACAGTTTAAAAAAAACATTTCCTTTATGATTAGTTGTTACTTTTCTCCTTAACTCAAAATATGTGTGCATATAGCTATGACTTGCAGGTCATAAAATAATAAAATAAAAAAAATCCATTATCTGATTCCCACACTGTTTTTCGGCTACTGAGTTTACACTCGCAATTTATTTTTTACCAGGCCACCCAAGCAACGATGCATGCCACTGGTGTCTGTGTCTGTCCTTTTCTGTCTTTAGGCTCTATAAGAGTCTGTGGTTAGCATGTGGCTGTTGCCTGTTTACAGCATGTGTGTGATTGGGATGCCATGACCCCAGTGTGTGTTATGTTTGTGTTTAAAAGCTGTTGAAATTCAAGGCACAGATGGCAGAGGGATGACAAAATAGACACGCATAGTAATGGTCACAGATTCCTCTATAAAAATAACCTGTCCCACGGAAGCACCTGACACAACAACTGCCCTGGTATGCAGCCCACAACCTGCTTCCCATTTCAAAGCTTGGCAAACTGAGCTGTTGTGTAACTCAAGGATATAGAAGAACCGCGATCTTTTGACCCCAGGAGAGGTTTTGAGATCACTTCCACTTCCTGATGACTTTCACGTCTACTGTGCCTTCACATCTTCTCACCCTTGGCATTCCCTCATTCTTCAACTACACCCCACTTCAATCCTTAAAAAGTATACTTTAACCTTGACAGCCCATTCGCCTGCTATTTGGCTGCGAGTCATTTATTCTCACATCTACCTGAGCTTCAGCACTCTGTGGCAATTTATAAAAATATGCAAGCCTTGCCAATCTTACGACTGCTTTATAATGGCAGTGCCTGCCATACCTCCTCTCTGTGCCCTCGATAGCTAATGCGCATTAAGAGCTGCAATAAGTGCCCAAACCCAACAGGTGGCATCCATTATCACAGCAGCAGAGCTGTGTTTGAGCCAGTTGAGCCTGGATGAACATTATAGAGAGCTGCAATTCAGGGCCCAGTGATTGAGCTTATGGAGAATCCTTAGGTCAAAATGACAGAAAAGTTCTAGCCAAAGCTTAAGGGGAAGGGCAAACGTGTTATTATCAAAACAGGAAGTTATAAGAATAGAAAATAAACTGATTTTTTTAGCTGCATTGTTAACATAATTAAGCAAATATTTTACCAGGTATGTGGGATTAGATAATTTCACTTTTTGGAATATACAGTCATTCATATAGTCAACATTATGTCCAATTCATAGGGCCTGACAAAGTTACTATATCATATTGCATTCTTCCTATTTTGTATCCTGGTGACATGAATACCAGGATCCAAGGATTCCCAGAACAACATCAACTAGAGCATCATGTTGCCTATATGTGGCATTCATATCCTGGCTTTCATCTGGATGTTTCTTTGACATGCACCACCTACCTAAACATTCTTACGACCAAGTACTGTACACTTCTTCATGGCAACAGTGTTCCCTAATGACAGTGGCTTCTTTTGGCAAAACAATTGTCCTGCCACACTCCAAAACATGCTCAGGAATGATTTAAGTAACATGGTCAAAGAGTTGATATAAGGAATTACAGCAAATAGGATGAAAAACTGATTCCAAATACTATTTAGATCTTTTTGCACTGAACCACATGATTTAGGGTATGACATGACTTGAAGTAACTTTTAAGATCAAATTTCTCATCTGAGTCCAACGCAAATTAGTTTGGAAGGGTGAAAGGCACATGTTGGCACCACCAAAGAATTTTTAAAAATGCTTTGCAAACTCTGCATGTTTCCAGCAGTTATGAGGTACTTAAAACATGAACTTTGGATTTAAGTCCCATCACAATTTATGATTTGTAACATGTCTTGGGCTCACTTATTTGTGACCTCAGATTCAGTGTAGGCTTGAGTTTAGAAGACTTGGGGTATTTCTGATAAATAAAATGATCGCTGTCAGCAATGCACTTTCTATGACCCCATTTAGGACTTGACTTTGGGTTTGACTTGGTTGGGTGGATGAGGTGACTTCAGTGAAAGTGTCTTGTCTACAGCAGTACTTAGTCAATTTGTTAATATGATATGCTTTATTAGCTACACAAAAACGATTGGCCCTGGCTAAATAATTTGGTCACTTCTTTGACCATTTTGTTAAGTAAACTGAGTTTCTTTTATTTTCATCAACATCAATTAAGTCAAAGGAATTCAGTTACACACAGATATTTTATTTACAATATTTTACTTTATTTTATTTTATGTGAGATTTGAACTGTGCATATTTTTTTATTATAATTATAAATAAACACATTATTGCACATATTTGGTACTGTATGTGGTTATAAAACTATGATTGCCAAATTATCTGTAGATTTATTTCGCCTAATTATTTTCAATGACATTTTTAATGACTTTGTTTCATAAAACAGTTGGTGCATAGAGTAGGTTTTTTATGTTTGATTTTAGTTGCTGAGCACATTTTGTACCTTGTTCAGTCCACTGTCAGCACTTTCAGCATACTGAATGGTTTATTATAGAAATCTAAGCCAAAATCACTGATTGATATGCCCCTGTATTTTTTTCCAACAAAGGCTCCAAGTGTTTATCCCATGTTATGTCTTCCATACATTTCTGCTCATCTGACAGCAATCAAGGTGCAGTATTTGGGCTCCTCTCCACCCACTAGTGATTTTTTCCAGTGGCCTAAAAGCTCAGTGATCAAATGTACAACAAATCTAACTGGATTAAAAATACACTCCAAGGAATCCTCATAATCAATCTGAGGGTTCAGAATGTCTGCATTATCAGTGGATTTGGCCTACAACAAAAGGAAATATTTTTCAGTGAAAAGTGGATAACTGTGAGATTTTCAGATTTTAAGGCAAACCTAGTCATTTAGAAGAGTTAAATGCAAGCAATGCATAATTATTTGACTAAAAATGTTGACAGCCACCACACACCCATTCATATTTTTGTTTTCCCAAGGAAGCTAAACAATTCCATGAAATGCAATGCTGATCAACCTAATGCACTGTAATTGCTTGAGATTACTTTTTAATGTTTTTTTGAGGAGGATGTGTCATGACCTTTCCAAAATATACTTGTCTCTATTTTCTCTGGTTTGAGAAGAAAGAATTATAATACTTTTATAATTTTAGGAGCATAGCCTTATTTGAATTGTAACATGAATTAAACACCACAGTCTCCCAAGTGGCACATAAGTCAGTGGCACTGTAATAAAAAAATCGGCAGAGAGCTTTGATTCTTTAAACACCACAATTCTTATTGTTCAAAAGAAGATGAAAAATGTTCTTTGTTACAGCATGGATCTGAAAGTAGTTCTAGCTGCAAAATATTTATTATTGTGCTCTTTCTTGTTCTATAATATAGCTTGACACAACTTAAACAGGAAACTGTTCTGTTCCATATACTGTAATTGGAATATTACAACTGTGTAATTTTTGATATGGTGAAGGTTCTTGTGAGATGTTTTATGTAACATTTTTGGAGGTAAATTTGTTCCTTTATTATTTTTTTTTATACAAGAATTTCCAGTTAAACAATGTCAAATTCATGAAGGAAAAACTAAAGTTTTTATTAATTAATGTTTGGAACTGTTATAAGGTACGTGAAAATATAATTTTTTTTATTTTTTTTTATAGATGTTCCAAAACATTAAACATTACACTATATATACATAAATGGTATGACATTTTTTAATGAGAATAACATTTTAATTGACTTCTAAATTGTCTGGTACAACAGGAATACACCACTATCAGATGCTGTTGTAACATTGATCAGAACATAATCTTCATTTTGGCTTGTGAAACACCAATTCCTTTAGTGAGTGGTTTTTCACATCATTCTTTATCATCCATTATAGAATGACTAGCTAATCCTCAAGGTGATTGAAATACAGAGACTCTGTCTCCTGACATTTCTGGCACTAATTTCAGGTAAGAATAGTATATGACTCTTCAAACCAAAATTTCAGATTCAGCCCATTTCCACTTCACTCTCCAGGTAAAACATTTGTAATAAGTGAGATATTAGTTTTAGTCCTGGAAAATGCATGTTAATACAAGACATTGAAGAAGGATAAAAAAAGGCCAAAGCCTTGACTAAAAAAATCAAAAGAAAGTCCCAATTTATAATTCAGTCACAGTTTTATGGAATTTTTCTCATTGATTTGCTCTTTAGGTTATTCCCAAATGTGTGTACAGACCATGGAAAATCTGCATATACATATAGCTAAGGTTTTTTTCTATCTTTTTCAGGGGAGGGAATAAAACATGAGGATTTCATTAATTTCTCTAATAGTCATTATATGTTCCAGATGATTGTGGTCTGAGTCGTGAAGCAACAGAGAAATTTACCCAATACGCAACATTTTCCTATAGTTTAATCACCGTTTGTAAACTGCTACCAAGTGAGGAATGTGAAGATATACAACTTTTACTCAATTCATTTGCCTAGATAGTGTAGCAAGATTATTACATGATTTGTAAATAGTTTATCATGTGATGACTAACATATTTGCTTCTTTCCAAGCTAATGCACTGTAATTGTATATATGGTAGTAGATAAATATTTATATTACATTTTTTGCCAGTTTTTTTTAAAAAATCTGATCTAATATAATTAATAAAGGAAATACACAAACGTCTGTGATATTTTCATGTATGCATAGTCAAATAATCACATTATGAAATCTATAAGCCCCACCCTTGTTTTTTTACTATTACAAGTATTTTAATGATCATATCATATACAGTCGCCCTTGGATTATGTCCGCTCTGAAATCCATTTAAAAAGCAGCACTTGGCTCTCTGGGGCCATATCTTGTCTCTGTGGATAGGTCCTGCATTAAGGATGAGACGCTGCACAGGCTGGGAATCTAAAGCATCTGGTCAGGGTGAGAGGTTGGAACAGCTGAGAGATGCATATTAACCTGCTGGTTATGGATAGGAATTACTTCACACTGACGAATTTGTTTAAATATTTAACTGACAAAAAGATTGAAAGATTTTACTATTGAGGTAAAGGTTTTCTGTTTGTTTCACTGACTTAAAACCACCAACTTTCAAAGTATATTTTAT
The DNA here is from genome assembly GCA_024362625.1 of Silurus asotus. Lineage (NCBI taxonomy): Eukaryota > Metazoa > Chordata > Actinopteri > Siluriformes > Siluridae > Silurus > Silurus asotus. The sequence continues at coordinate 302,899 of MU576718.1, read as the reverse complement.
TCACTTAAAAAACACAACAGAAAGGAAAAACAGATGCCTGGAATAATGAAAAGGTAAAAGAATTAAACATTTTTGTTAAAGTCTACTGACCACAATACTTTTGTCTGGGTATCTGACAGAGAGAGAGCCCATTTACAGTGTTTATTACAATGCAGTGGAATAGGAAGAAACATACTTGGCAACTACGAAGACTAATATTTTCCTTAACCAATGTTCATAAAGAAGTGTAGGTAGAAATTTCAACATTTCATTTGCCGAACTTAAGTTTAAAATGATCTTTTGTTTTAAATTGGCTTATTCTAACTGCTAAACATCTGCTGAAGCCTAACAAAGATTTCAAGTTTAGAATAGAGGCTCATATCCCATCAACTCGTATGCTGATCCAATAACTGTGTTGATATAATGCTCCTGTTTTAGAATTCAGTTTAATACAATTATGAGAAAATTCCTCGTTAACACAAATCAGGCCAAGAATATTGCCATTGTTGGCATTTTTAAGGTAAACGTTCCCCAGGATCCCCATCAGGGCAGACAAAGTTACACATTGTAATTTCTGGAAGCTCCAGCCAACTACCCCTTTGTTTCCAACTCGAAAACATATCAGTTTACCACACATGCCAAGGAGAATACATTGTTCCAGATTGAAATTTTACAATCAGCAATGTCTGTGCATGAATTTACCTCGCATGCCAAGAACTGTCCTCCCCTGCAACTGCAAGATATATCTTCAGATTTTCATGTCGGTGCATACAAAGTAGCAATTCATTTCGCAGATTATACTTAAGACAATCAGGGGAAAGAGAATGCTTGCAGTCTGTACCTTGGTGCCTTTTGTACAAATCATTTTATGCAGATGTATTCAAGGCTGCGTGGAGGTGGAACACATTTTGTATTTTTCTGTGAACTTGAGATCTGTGCTTGCCACTTTACAGACTTTTTTCACTCATAAAAATAAGTCACACTGTGCTAATGCATACGATTTAGTATCTCCGAATTGTCTTGCTGCAGAGCACTGAAAAATATTGGGGGTGATAATGATGCTTTCAAAATAAAAGTGACTGACTGACATTGAAAGGCCTTTTCCACTTCTAAATATGTTGCTTTTTTGGCTTAATCTTCAATACTATTGTCATAAAACAGACATTTCTATACATTGATGATGATGATGATGTTGATGATGATGATGATGATGAAGAATAGTTTAGCTTGTATGACAAAACAAATCTCTTAGTATTATTACGTATATATACGTGTGTGTGTATATATATATATATATATATATAAAATAGAAAACACTTTGCTTCAAAATCTTCGCTAATCAGGAAATTTTCATCATAGGTTTAAGGTGGCAATTCTTTACTCTAAGGGCACAAATGCCATCAATATACCTCCTATAACAGCACAGTGTTTTTCTTTCATTTGGTCACCGTTCTGTACATATATTTTTAAATAAAGGAAGTGTTCCAGACACTTCAGCTATATTAAAACATCTACTTATCTTGGACATCTTACATAATAATGTACTTTGGTTTGTTTACCTCTTTTGTATTTGAGTAAAAATGTATTTAAATTTCAAAACTCACCAGGAGGTCTGACTCTATTCATTTTATGAGCTCCAGGAGCTTTTTTGTCCAAGCCTGAAGTTCCTTGTTTTTGACTAAAAATAGATTCCTGGAGGATAGCGTGTGTAAGTTGCTCTGAGCTGACTGCCAGCCTCTACTGATTCAAAATGACCTATGTCTTGTAAATATGCAGTAAGTCATGAAAGGTGATATCAGATGAGCCCACTTAATGCCTATAGTGGGCACACTGCCACTGCCAAATGCCAGCTCTACTCCTTCATGTCATCAGTCACTACCGAAGCGTGCTGTGTATACCTGAGACTGGACCTTTTGCAGGCAATAATGCCTGCAGTTCTGTTGATATTGTAATGTAAATTCAGAATGATAAAAAATGGCAAGGCTGCTCAGGGGGTATTTAAATATTTTCCATTTCACACATTTCATTAGGCAAAAAGGCTGTATTTATCCTGTCTCATATTTAACCGTATATGGTGGCTTCATTCAGACCACCATCAAAATGTCACAATGCCATAATTTCCGAATTCATCACTACTATATATAGCCACACGATCCTTCTGTGAACTGCATTAAAAGCAAAAGGAAAAGATTGGAGGTATAGTAGTTTCATACTTGGCAGGTTTTCCAAGGGTAACTTGCTTTCAGAGATACAGAGTTATTATTCCAAGACCATAAGAAAGAATTGTGGTAAATAATCTTTAACAAAGGCAAACGCACAAGGCAGACCATAGATCTTCTCTATGCAGCACTCAAGAACAGGGTCTATAACTGCCACTGTCCAGTAAAATCTGCACTGTTTTATTACACATGCAATAAATGGTCTGAACTCATCTGAATGTATTGTAGCTGTTAAGATTGGAAAATGAAAGTGGCTACAGTTAATGGTAATAAATATGAATATATTCACTGCCACAGCAACAACCTGTATTTTCTTTACAGTGCAGAGAAAAAACACTTTGGTGTCAAACTCATTCATTCATTTGCAGTAAGAGATTTATCATGATCAATGTCATAATGGATCCGGAGCTAATCCAGAAAAAACTGGGTGCACTCAGAATAGGATTCCGGTACATCACAGGGTATCACACACACACACACACACACACACATTTTGCTGTAACCAATCCAACTACCTGTTTTTAACTTCAAAAAGAAACCAAAGACCCTGGAGTTAACCCATGCACACACAAGGAGACCATATTAAACATGACTGTACCCAGGAAACTGGAGCTATAAGGCAAAAATGCTACACACACTTGTGACAAACTGAATAAGAAAGTCACAGTATGCAGTGAACACTTTTGCACCCCAAACCAGATGTACAGTAGGTGTAGGAGTAGCCTGGTGCAGGAAATGGTAGCTTAGTGGACAAGATGTAGGTTTAAATCCTAGCAACACCAAGTTGCGATTATTCTACTTCAGCTGCATAAATGAAATAACACTCTCCGGATAAGGTTGTTACAGTAACTAAATCACCATAGCTTGTAATGCTCCGCTTATTTATGATAAAAAAAGTGATCTAACTGGGGAATATTGTATTCTGGGGAATACTGTATTTGTTTGTCCCAATGTTATATTATAATTGGGATCATGTAATTGTCTACTGTTAGAGAATTACTCTATGGTTATGATCAGATAAAGGTTATTTCAAATGATGCTATTTACATGAGGTATTTACATGAGCATAAGATAAATTAACAAAAAAACACATGAATGATATACCACTGGTCACTAACTTATAAAATGCAATTCTCAGACAAAATGTTCACAGACAAAAATGCAATTTTTAGACAAAATGTTCCCAGACAAAAATTGAATTGATTTCTATCATTGACAACAATGCAATAATAATTACTTGAAAATAGTCCAATGATGATGGCTACAATTTTTAATACTCTCTCTCAGAACAGTAAAAAAGAGCCCTTCTTTTCAAAAATCTAATGTTGCTGTATGCTATAAAGAGGAAAACTCATGCTGATCTTTGATCATTCTGAAAGAACTACTTCCAGCACTATTTAAAGTTAATCACGTCTGTCTAGAAGATAGAATACAGCAAATGGTGTGTTGTACCACAACATTCTTTCTTTATTTTTTTTGCATGGCATTGTGGTTTTCAACGATGTACCCAAGAGAGTGTTGTAGCACCATGTGATACTTGATCACTGCATGTTGCCTACTGAAAGCAGTATTTCACAGTGTCTGGATTTCAGTGCTTTAACATATAGCCTTTTATTTGGGAAACAATAAACATGAAAGCAATGATCTCACAGTTTCTGATAATGGGTGAGACTGTTTGTTACCTGCAGTGCTTCACATCCTTCTTTGTCATTTGAGCCAATGTATGTGTTGCTATGAGTGTTGAGCCTTGAAACTACATAACACAGCATGACAGCTGTTAAAGACAGGATGCTAGAAAAGGTGCATGGCTTGCGACTGCATATGGATCTTTCCTAAACAATCTTTTTTACTTAAGTTAGAAATGTTTAAAGCACATGTTATATATCTAAAATTTGATCAATATTGAAAGTGCTTTTATCTTGCATTCTTTTTTAAGTTCTACATAAAATATTATTACAAATGACTTGATTCACTTGAGTTGAAAGTAGTCATAGGACTATTTAAATACATTTCAGAATCTGTTTATAATATGTCCACCTTTTTCTTTAATAAGAGCATGTGATCTATTCAGGTTGGACTTCAAATCTGGAGAGTTTTATCTAAGACATATTTCAATATAAGGGCTATAACTAAATCTGGCCTATTGTACCATGTTAAATATCACAAATCTGCCTTTATTGGTTTATTGCTTGTTAAGTATTATATTGTATTAATATCTAAAAAAAAAACAAAAAAAAAAAACATGCCAATTTCTTTAAAAACCAACCCAGACCCCTTGCTTTTGACCCTATTGAATGTGAATATAGTACATGCAAGCAACAGCCTCCTTTTCTTAAATTACAATAATTCAACATTAAGCACTGTTTATTATTGAATTAGCGGTAAGCTCAAATAACATAATGTTCATTTCAGGAATCACTTTGTTGATGGATTATGTTCTTTTTTTCTTTGAAAGCCTGGCCTGAAGCTGTCACTATTTGGAAACTTTAAAATGTTGTTGGTTCTTTACATGTGGGTTCTTTTTGAACATGAATTAGATTAGGTATTGTTACAGCAGTGCATTGTGCTCATGATAAAGATTTACTATTATGTAGGAGTCAGTATTAAAACATTGAGGGAAACATTTCTATGTCCGGAAAGCAAATGTTTTGTATAAAAAGTATTAGGGCTGAACTCCATATATTATGTCTTTATTTTATTGTATTCAAAATATTTTAAATGCTATAGAGCACAATGCAGAAAACAGAAATTAAACCGCTATAATTAAACAGCCCTTGCTCCCATAAAACCACCAACTAGGTCAAGACAACATTACTATGATCAAGTTTACAATACCAGTGTTTTTAAGAAACACCCTTTCTCACTTCATAACAGCATTTTTTATTTAAAACACAACTATATAAAAAGTAGTTATAAATTCAATGTATGCAACTGGTGAAAATATGTGACAGTGAAGGAAGTCCTGGTGGGTCACCGTGTGAACAATTACATCCTTAAATGCATTTTAACACCCTAAAAGAGCTGAATGATTTTCTTTGGGTTACTGATGTCATGGTTAAGGTTCAGGTAGACATAACATCGTTTATCTACAGTACCATGCAAGTCAATGGAAATACCCCACAAAATATGTGTGCGTGTGTGTTTCACTCTCCCAAATTTGTCCTTTAGAAGAATCACTCAGCTGTGCGAGGCTTAATTTAGCAGGTTGTCTAACAAACCAGGAGACGAGTGTAAATTTGATATCCCTAAATAACATTTGCACCATTCACCTTGGGGCCACTGTCTGTGTTGGTCAGACTGTGCACTTTGTCACTGCTTTAAATCAGAAGCATGAAGCCGAACACAATCATCAACGGATATACGCACAAACACGCATGCACGCATGCACGCACACACACACACACACACATACACACAATTTATATCTCCAGTTCAGTGTTTATGCTCAAGTTCATCAATGCCAAAATGTCAATAAATTGCAACTATTGCATGAAAATATGCTGAATTAATTACATTCTGTTTACAGACTTTGCTGCCCTTGACATTAAAATTATGAAGCACTCTACAATCAGTCACTGACTAGGAGATGATACATGGCTTTATCAACGCTTGTCAGTCATTGAAGACGCACTAAGCCAAACATTCTACAAATGTACAGTGTGACAAAAAAAAACTGTGCACGCTTTAAGAGCTGGATTCAGTCAGTGGCACTGGCTGTAAAACTTGATTTCTGGTGCTTGGCTGCTAAGAGAGACACCTGCCCATGGATGAAATCCAAACATTGTAGAGCAAGATCCTGGATCATACACACTGTTATCCACTATGGATCTGTTACATGCATATTAGATCTGACAGTATGACTAGTGTGCTTATTGTAACCTTATAGCTGTTATTCCAAGTAGAGAAAGGGTACTATTTCTAACTAGGCACCTATGACAGCCTTTGTTTGTGTTTAAAAGAGTAAAAAAAATGCTGCTTCTCTTGTACAGGTAGATTATTAGAGAGGTGCATGGACGTTTGCTGCAGAAAAAATATTTGATTGGGGAATATAATCATTGATAGGGCTTTTTGTTTTAAAATGTCTTCCGGTCCAATGGGTCAGCCAAGCACATGCTTCATTTGGCTGAAAATGGTGTGGCCTTTGGAGCATATTTTTCTTCTTGGATGCATTTAAGCCTCAGAGGATCTCAGAAAAAGGTTTAAAATGGCATGCTAATTTCCACAACCGTTATCTCCCGTGTCACCTTTATTCATTATGGCACATATCTGGCTTTATGTGACACTGTGGGCAGACCCAATAACAAGCAACATAATGGCCATGTCATTAGAGCGGTTTATCAGCCATGAATGTGCTGCATTCTGTAGGCCTGCTAAACCCTCTTCACATTGATGAAGATAAATTCCTTTCAAATTGAAGTTGCCGTTTCAATATCCTCTTTGATTAGACACCACGGGGGAAGGATGTACCAAGGCCAAGCATTCCTGGCACGCTTTTGTTACACACTGTTTTCTGTTCTGGTCTAGGAAACAATCGCTCTTATAGCATTTAGCATCCCTGAAATCAACAATTATAAACTGTCTATTTTCATTCCATGTTTTCTTATCATTTTATATATTATTTACCCATAAGATTCTACAAAACCAGTACAACACAAGACTCTACAGTATTTGGAACCTAATTCTTTTGTTAAATAATAAGATTTAACATTATGTTAAAGAATGACTGTATTTGTAAGACACGCTATTCAAATGCATACAGATTGTCCCCGACAGCTGCTTTAGCACCTCAGCCATCACCCCACACCCTCCACCTCTCCCTGTACACTTGACACAAGGCGCCACAAGTGCCATGGATCAAGCAGCCGCCGCCAACAGACAGCTCAGCGATGTCAGAATGAGTCTAGTACTATGTCTATAGCTGGTGGTGGCTGTGTTGCTGACAGGAATTCAAGTGGTCTGTATTTCTATAGGGACTAAGAGAGATTAATAAACAGGTAGCATTAGATGCTTAGTTCATGCATTGTTGTAAATGTAGGGTATACAAATAATTTAAACATGTTCAGTTTGAACAATATGCTAAACTCTGTGTTCTGAGCGCAATTATTCAAAAAATAAAGTCAGTTAATTAGCAAATACATTTAAATAATATATGACAGCTGCAAAGTCTCATTAAGGAAATGAGGAACAACTCCAACATTTCTATCCTCAAAATCACCAGAGGGTTACAAAATAAGAATGAATCAGTCAATTTTTGCTTAAAAAAATACCAGTGTCTGATTTATCATGCTGCACTGATGCCCTTTGATTTGGCCTGGCATTAAAGTGACGGGTGTTAGCAATAGCAGTCTTTCACAGAGCCCTCCTGCTGCATCTTCACAAATCCAAACTCCCACGAAAATGACAAGGAGCTGTCAAATGCACAAAGAGATCTTATGGATGCTGATAATATTGCCCATTCATTGAATGTGGGGCAGTTCCAACAGCTATCCAAGAGTCTGCCTCCATTCAGTTGCTATGATACAAAACATACAAGCTCAGCAATGCACAACAGTAAAACCATCATGAAGCTTTTGTCCAAGATTCTGATGTCTATAATATGATGTTTGATGAATGCCTATAATTAAATAGTGCGATGAATACACATTAGGGTAGGACAAAAGAAGTAATAAAGCAGAGTTTTTAAATGATATGTAAATAAAAGATTAGAGCAAATAAATAATGCATGTACAGCTTGTGCTTCTGGTCTTGATAAAGCTCACTATTACTAAACATAAATATTTCATTTTAATTTATTGTTAATCTAATAATACATCTGATAATATTAGAGCTTGATTTATTTCAATTCACTTAATAAATTTACTAATTATTTTTAGTATTTTTAATTCACTTTTCTTGGATATTAAGCTATGGGGTTATAGGTGAATATTGAATTGGTGACTATACTATACTATACTATACTATACTGTATACATTAAATGCAATTTAGTTTTTTGGACTAAAACACACAATCTGACAAAAAAATAAAATAAAATACAAATAATTAAATGTGTATGTATTATGTAGATAGATAGATAGATAGATAGATAGATAGATAGATAGATAGATAGATAGATAGATAGATAGATAGATATACACACACACACACACACACACACATATATATATATATATATAGAGAGAGAGAGAGAGAATATAAATTCCTTATTATAAAGCTTTATAATATCAGCAGTTAGCAGTAGTTTTTAAAGTAGCTTCTTAACTGACTAATGGGTTACCTGTCCTTTTTGACTACCTTATTTGAATCTCTTTCTTGAACTTCTATTCTTCTATCATCTGCCACTGATCAAAAAACAGGTGCATACAGTGTGTGTCTGCTTCGTTAAGTTGTGTGCTAGTCACAAAAATTCTGCAATATTGGGGAATGTGCTCTGTTTGCTGTTTCTATCTCACATTAATCTCCAAAGAAGAATATAATTTGTAGTTTGTGATGACCTTGAGACACCATCTGCCATTAATTAGTCCTGACACATATCACTTCTCTCACTGCATCTAGATATATTATTTATCATGGGCGTAACACCTTTGGCTGTGATCTCAACCTTGGACAAGGATTCTTGCCAAAAAATCTGGGTGGGCAGCTGGGGTAACTCTAACCCCGCTATCAACATTGCCGAGAACTATACCCAGAATGTTTGACCTCTTCATCCACAGTGCAGCCCACAACTCCTGAGCAAAACCTTAAATTTCCGTGAGCTATGCCCAGAAAATAAACTGTAAATAAGAATCGCCCTCTGTGATGTTTTAAAGGCTAATGCAGGGTGCATATGTGTGCAGATCTGATACTATAAAGGAAAAAATGCAAATGCCATCATTATCTGAGTCTACAGCTATTTACTTTTTTTCATATCGGTGAAGGTATTAAAAATATTATATTTGTAAAAACTTATTTCTAACATTTGAAGACAAATAGGTATTACTTTCATTATGTTTTATTACTGATTACTCATCAGCTCTACAGTAAGTTTGTTCTGTGAAGTTGCTTTTATTATCTAGCTCAAAGCAGCTCAATCTGATCTTACTCAATTCCCAATTTGCAAACTGTCATTTTCTGTCTAATTTGCTGATGGATCTTACCATTTTCTGTAATCCTTTAAAATCAAAACGTTAACAAAAAAGGTTTCTATTGTTAAATCAGCTAATTTCTTTTCCAGTCTGATACCATTACTACCAAATATGTTAGTATTTTTTTTTACATAGCAACATAGCAAAAAGACAGCTAACATGAAATATACTCTTTTTTCTTTTTTACTTATATTTATTTTTATTTGTCCACCAGTTTAAAAAGTAGATCTAAGGCTATATTTCAATTCAGCCGCCGTTTGTGTTGCTCTGTCCAAATGAAAAAGTCCACTGATCAGAAGACAGAAGAGCCAGTTCTTAGTGTATGAAGTTTTGAAGGTGAAATGTGAAAAGAGTGGGCCAGTGTCACTCTTGTTGGAATAGAGATCCTTTTATTGCGTTCAGAATATTTCTCTGAATTATAATTGCCTGCTTACTGGTCTTTTATACATGTATGTTATGAATATTCTAGTAGGGATTTTCCAAGGGGGGGGTGTGTATATTCATATACATGAAATACACAATAGGATACACAAATATATAGACATGTTAGACATGCAATATATTAGCTGTTAAATTTTATAGTTTTAAAAACAGTAAAAATGTTTTTAAAAAATGTTTCATTTTGCAAAAATTTGACTCATGGATTCTCAAGTAACTACATTTATTTATTTTTATTTTGTTGCTTTAGTGGTACAACAGAGAGCTCAGCTTGGGTCTAGCACATTGTGTCTAAAGTATTGATCTTTACAATGAAGTACATGTACCGTATTTTCCGAACTATAAGCCGCTACTTTTTTCTCACGCTTTGAACCCTGCGGCTTAAACAACGAAGCTGCTAATTTATGGATTTTTCCTTGGTTTCACAAGCTTAAAGCCAAAAAAACTGAGCCCCATAACATTAGACCAATGAAAATACCAAACAGGTTCAGGTGAACCAATGAAACTCTTGATATTAAATCAGATGCGCTCCCACATCATAAATATGGATGAGGAAATGCGAGTCATTCGTCATGCTGTAAACAACCGGGCATGAAAAAACGCACTTCACCTGTGTTCTGAGCTGCACGGCATCGGGAGAAAAGCTTCACCGATGGTAATTTTTAACCGCACGACGATGCCAAAAGATAAACTCTCGAGAGAAATAGTTGTGAAAGGAAGGAGGAAGACAGTGAACAATGACTTTCTTGGTAGGCTACTGTTTAGATACAAGCCGTGTAACAGACACTCTCTTTCATTAAAGCCTGTGTACAGTTCATTAGTTTCAGTGCGGCTTATTTATGTTCAAAATACAAATCTTTGTCAAATTTAGTGGCTTATATATGGGTGCGCTTAATAGTCCGGAAATTACGATAATTGATATTTATGTATTACTAGTATAAATTAGTAAATTTGTAATTTAGAAATAATTTCATTATATGACATAAGAATTCAAAATTTCATTGTATGATGTAATATATGATGTCAATATTTTAGGAGGTTTTGTCATCATTTGTACTCAAAGGTGGAAAGTTACAAATGACATTTAGTCACTTTTCTGTAGTTGAGTAGTTTTTGTGTAGTTCTACTTTTTCAAATATGGTAGTTTTTAAATTCTGTAATTGTAGTTTTATTTAATTATGTTTTGTTTGAAGTATTGTATTTAATTGTATGTAGGAAAATACAGCACTGATTAATTGATAGGTGGAGATCAAACCAGCTAAACTCACAAGAAAGAAAAATAATGGTGATGCAAACCCAGCTGAAGGGGAAATGCTGTTCAATTGAAAGTTGTTCAATGCATGCTCTCACAGTCTAAATTCTGAATCTGCATTTGCGATTTCTCTCAGTATCATAACTGACATTATAACAGGATTTTTTTGGGGGGGATAATCATTTATCACACTATGAGTAGGGTATTCCTTTATTGTGAATAATATTCAATCACATTCAAATACTATGCACTTAGCCATGTTGTAGTATTAATCTGAAAGGTTGTGATTTTAATCACCTTTTTCCAAAAGCTATCGCCATTTATAGAACATTTCTGAATGGTTCATAATTTTTTTCATTCCTACTGCATTGACCTTCAAAAAGAGTTAACGTTTCTTAGAATTACTTTCAGCGAGAAGTAGAGCAAACATTTATCAATGAAATTCCTGCCATTTTTAGGGTAGCACCATGTCATAATTTAGCAATTGCACTGACGTACTTTGGTTGGTATCGAGTGTCTGAAACAGAATCTCACAGTGAAATGCAACGCAGTGAAGTCAACTGCTTTTAAAGTTAGGTTCACTACATGCACAATTTTTTTATTCCTAAAAAAAAAAAAACAATGCAAATATATAAGAGTAATGCAGCTAAAGTAAGCCCTAAAAACTCCTGGTTGTATAAAATATTGTTATTTCAGTAATTCTAATGCATAAATAGCCAGCTATAAAAATGCTAATAGCTAGTTTAAATTTGGTAAAGGTAGACAGGTTTGATTTGATGAGAAATTAGATATATGTACCAGTCGGAAAGCTATTTAGATAGTATAGTTATAAAAAAAAACAATATTGTATAATGATTTGGAAGAGCTAAAACAGTAGGATTGCAAAGGTTTTCTTTTTTAATTCAATAACAGTTTGAAGCAGATGGATGCTAAGAAAGCAGAATAGACACAACTTGTAACCGAGTAATGCTTTCCAGCATTGACTGAAGATCTTTATTAATGCAACAACTGTGTACAGACACTCCTCCCATGCCGCATGTCCTTTCTCATGTGGAATTGGGATTACGATTTTGGCACGAAGATAAAGTATGAGGTAAGGTTTTAAATAGTATCTCACTGGAATTAGCCAGAGCTCAGCAGAGTCAGACAGAGGTTGCTTTCTACACATCAACCTTGTGTATGCCTGTAGCTACAACATGCCTGTCCAAGCAAAACATCACATGGGCCTTGGAATCAGCACAAGCTTGTCAGATTTTGCTTGCTAGTGTTTACCTGGTAGGGCCGTAACCTGTCTGCTACTCTACTACATATAAGCAGTGTTTTTGCAAGTAAAACTAACACACATATGGTTAATTACAAAGTATTGTAAAGAGCTGTCTAAACCATGTATTGCTATTTAATGGTTATAAACTTTGGGAGCTTTAACTAGCCTCAAAATTAAGCCAGGTAGTTTAGTATGTCAGTGTTATTTTATATTGGGTGTAAGTTATTAAGTTAAATAATTGGCTGCATGATGATAAAAGGGGTTACGCATAAGTTTTCAATTAAATAATGTGAAGAATGCTTTCACTTTTATGGTAATTACCTACAAGCAAGCGACATGATAACTAAGAGATCAAAGGGTATTTTACTTTACTACACTTTGCATGGATAAATATGAACTACAAATTTTGTAATAAAGATAGATATATTGTGTGTGTATGTGTATATACATAGAGAAAGGGTCAGATAGTTAGTAGACCAGCAGATGTTTTCACATGTCATCAAGATAAAAGCAATATATAAATATATTGGTATTACATTGCTGATTCCTGCTTATTCAGCAACAAACTTCCTGTCCTGTGCCTGGCCTTATATTTCAAGCTTCTCAGTAAGACACATTTGTTGACAAGTTGACCTTGTTCTCCATTTGACATGAAACAAAATTTGGATTTGGCTGCTGTTTGTGTGCACAGCATGTTTATCGCATTAAAGAAATGACGGAAATGAAATTGAAACTATATTTGGCACCTATCATTCTGTATATTTCTACAATTACATAATGGGCATCTCCAAAGGCAAATAGTGATATTATTTCTCAGAAAGTAATGTTTCTTAATATGTTTTGGTCTCCAATATGGATAATTAAACATGTCTAAAAGAGCATCCATAGTCTTTTTTTCTGGGTTTTCTTCTGTTTGTTTGTTTTGTTCGTTAATGAACTGGAAATGAATTTAGACCCTTTTGTGGACCACAGCTCCACAATTTATGTTTAACACCTACAGTATGCCTACACTTAACCCACAATTTAGAGTCTGCAGTTCAGTCGAGATGTTCAGCTGTCAAGCCATGCAATGCCTTGAAATACAGTACAAGGCAATGCATACATATTTTTAAAAAGTAGGGATCAAGGGATATATATGACCACTAGAGAAGGGGAAAGGGCTGGCATTAGTTTGGCATCCTCATCTTCAGAGCCTAACAGCTGGTCTTATGATCTGCTAAATTTCATTGGGTGTCAGTCTCCTCACACAGGCTCAAATTATACAATTACAATAATTAATCAAAATCAGTGTTGAACACAAAACTCTCCACATATACTGTACATGCAACTCAAATTAAAAGATTTCTTGTGTAGAAATATGATCGATGCTCAAATTATTGTGATTTGTATTGTTATTAGAGTTTAAGTTAAGTATCAATAACTTCATAAAGTACTTGACACACAAACCTTTGCACATGTTCTTTTATGTAAAAAAAAAAAAATAGGGAAGTGTGTACCACATAAATCCTGCTCAAATAAATACCTCTCCCCAGATTATCACTAGTGGTAATATGAGACTGCTTAGGTCATATATGTGTTGCTTTATTATTTTGTCCATTAGTAAGGACCAATTACATGTCACTGAGATCCTACTATTATCCCTTCTCAAACAAGCCCTAAAATACGTCCACTAAATCTGCAGCACATATCACTCGTAATATACAAGGGAGTTGTGGCATTGTAGCAACAAAAGATCTATTGATTAGAAACACTGATTTGTTTCTCCCTAAAGGTTACTGATACCAGCTATGATGAAAATGTTCAGCCACAAGCTCTCCTCAAACTTTTTCCAGAACAATTGGTCCATCAGAAGCATCTAGCAACCCCCTATAAACAAGTGTGTTTTGGCCTGAAGGTAACCATTCTTGTGGACATCTGAAAAACAAATAGAAAAAAGATTTTTGGGAGGCCAGGAAGCCAGTGTAGCTCCAAGGCACAGCACATTAGCCTGGTTCCACCCGATTTACTTCATGTATTCAAGGCCAGACTCACATGTAAAAAGAAAATGCGCATCAAGAGTGTAGATCCACAAGTTTGGGTTTGGGCAATAGGCTAAATTGCACTTCATTTCCTTAAACAGTCATCGGCACAAATGTCTCGTTGATATAAACGCTCATAGCAAGCTGTTATTGGCTGCTTTGTTTCTTTTAAATCTAAAGAGTTTTCTGAAGAGGCCCTTTGTGCTGTGTTGTATTTTCTGCATTTCCGTCGTATCCTGTGGTTTTTCACCCTTTGTGAAGGCAAGACAAGGTCCAGATGTCCTTGTTGTCTTTTTCTATACATGTGGCTTTGAACTGTCCAAATGCTTTGTGTGTTCCAGAGGTTGCAGCTGAGGATTATAAACTAGAAGTTTCAATACTTACTGCCAGTCCGTTAAGGGTGCCAGAGATTTACTTTGAATCATAATTACTTTAACTTTGAAGGTTCTTTAAAAGTGTGTACTCTATATTCAGCACGTGTACATGCAATGGCAAACACTGAATTTAAGCTGCTGAAAAGAGTGTGAAAGGTGAAAAGGTTTAATATTCATAAACATCTGTAGGTATTAATAAATGTATTTATGTTTCCGGGCCATCTGTAATTCAGTCTTTGACTGCAGTGTTTTTAGCTGAAACCTTATTCCTCCAGCACGAGGTCCTTGCAGGAAGTGATGGTGTCTGATGTCTGACTCTGACCCTTACAGTGGTCACAAAATGTCCCTGTTGATGCTAAACCAGTTTCTCTAAAGCAACCATCTGCCTTGCAGAAGTGATAAGTGATGAATTGTTTTATAAATGGCTTTTGACAGACAGTCTGCTATTAGTGTGGGAGCCAAATATACTACTCTGACATGACCTTGACACAGGTGGTGACTGTATCAGTGTAGAATCTGCACTAAGGCAAAGAATGTTAGAGGATTAGCACATGGTCTTTCTGTACAGATTTGTTTGTACATTCAATATTACAGTAACTTTAAACGTTAATTGCTTTTTGTAGTGTCAAGAATATCATCATGTCACTCTTAATACAGTACAAGAATCCAAGAATGTCAGGAAAATATCACTCATAGAAGGATTTTGCTCTAATAAAGAAGAGCAGAATATTTCTAATAAATTATACAAAATACTTGACTGAATAATTATCTTTCAAGGCACTATAATTGCTGCTTATATTATTAAAAATGTAAAAAAAAAATCATTCAAAACCTAAGAAGCATAGTCTTACAGATAAGACTCAAAATGGCACATGAATCACTTGATGAATTCCATTTAAACCCTTATGATTATCCGAGACAATTTAATGGGAGAAGGTAACAGAAAAAAAAAACCTTTAAGCCTGTCAGGCATTGCCAAAATCACACACAGCACACGGCACACATGCCATGAATACACTTTATACTGAGCCACTGAGTGAACACAAAGTCTGTGAGATCTTAAAAAAAGATATTTTCCAGGTGCAGAGTATAAGACCTGTGGGTAAAGATCTTCATTATGCATTACTAGTAATCCATTCTGAATGAACTCCTTTAAGTTTAATTTAAAATTCATTGTATTTCGCTTGAGTTTATATTGGAATTTATCCTTACACCATCGCGCATATGAGATTAGCATCAGTGTAAGACACACAGAAGTCAAGATGTAAAATAGCATTTTATCACTTTTCCCTCAAGCCTGTCATCTGGTTCCTGTTTTGGTGGCACGACGTGAACACTAACAGCTGGCCAGGCATTAAGGCCTCTCAGCTCCTATAATTCCTCCAGAGCAGGCACTCACATGTGCGAGCAGACGCTCAGCAATCCCAAGGGATTCAATTTCTCACCTCCAGCCCACTACAGGCTCCATTCACAAAATCCCCAAGCAGGACACACAGGCCTCACCGGACCAAACAGAAAGCAGAGCCACATGTGCACACACCTCAGGTTACTATCCCAGTGGAATTACACAGCTCAGGGATTATGTGCATTTAGGAAAAACAGACTGCAATCTCAAGCCAGTGAAAGAGGTCTGAGAATAAACTTATTATGGCAAGAGTTAGTGTTAGTGTAAAGGCCTTAGTGCTGGATTTAAATTCAAGCTCTCTATTGGCAACCAAAAAAAAACATGGTACTTTGTAATTTTCATAGAACTTCATATAATGTTATATGATATTTCAATAAAAAATACTGTGAACAACTGTTTCGTGCTGTTTCACATGAAATTATGCCAGCTATGACTGGCTGACAGAAGTTTTATAGTTGCCACATGTCTCTTAGACCCTAAGAAATATTTTGAAATTGGATTTATCCTCAGCATCAGACAATACCCAGCATGCATCATCAGTAAGCAGCATGTTTTTTTACGTATTGGATTTGGTACGAATTATGAATTGGATTTGGTACTCTTTATGTCAAAAATTATTATGCTCACAAGACAATTTATTCAATTGACAATTTTTATTGTCTCATTTTATTCTGTCTTGGATTTGTAGGCATGAGCATTCTGGTAATTCAATACCATATTATGAGCAGGCATTTTCTTGATTGGTGATTGCAATATTGAGATTTGTTTAGTCTTGATAACAAATTCAAACAGCAAATAGATTTTTATAATGCTAGTTTCAGAGGAAATAGACTAAATAGAAAACAGTTTTTAATGAATAAATAAATAAATGGATGAGAAATATGGTAATTGCACTTTATTCCTATCCCTATAGCATTTTAATTATATGCACATGTTCGATTACATGTTTCTTTGGGCTGTCACAGTAACCACAATATTGTGAAACCTTCAATTATGAGCTGTTTTTTGGTTTTATTCACACCAGTATGTGTTTTTATACTTTAAAAGGATACTGATTCCAAACTTTGACAGCTAAAACTGCAGCAACTAAATCTGACAGTGCATCAGCAGGACATGGGTTCAGCAGTGAGATCCTGATGCAAACTTACAAATATGAGTATGAACAGCCTCATTCTCAGACATTTTCCTGCAGTTCTGCCACCTCGTCTGCCCAAAAAGACTATCAAATGCATTCACTGTTAAAATGTCATGACAACAGTTGCATAACGAACTTTACAAACATAAAAAGACAGAATATAACTGCAAACTAACAAATTTTGCACCAGGAATTAGTTTAAATATGATAGAAAAGAAATTTTGTGTGACACACAAAACTTTTGCTATTGTTTATGCAGTATGGATATTTGAAAAACGTTTCGAATCCAGATGATTGCTTGCGAATATGAACTATCAACATTGTTTTTAAATCTGATCAAGTTTCAGATTGCTTTATTAAACCCTGAGAGAAGTCTGCCTGTGCCAGTTAAAGACTACATAGTGTGCATAAAAGTGGAAAAGTAGAGTTTATAAATGGCGAAGAAAGCGGGAAAAAGAAAGGCCAGCGTTACTGTATTATAGGGATATGCTTGCTAGTGGGTGGGAATTGCCAGGTGGCCAAGGGTGTCAGGGTAGATTGTGGTGGGGGCCTAGAATAACTGCCATGCATAAACGACAGTTTGCTTAAATCCACAGTGGTCCATTATTTTGCATTGATATAATTGTATTATAATGTGCTTCCTTAGCCATTACTGCCTCAAAGCAGCAGGGTCCCTGGTTCAGTCCTAAACAATGTGGAGTTTCACAAGTTCTTCCTGTGCCCTCATGGATTTCTTTGAGGTTCCCAGGTTTCATCCCACCTACCAAAAACATCTTGTTAGTTAAATCGCCACTAAATATAAATGTAAATGCATAGTGTGCTGAAATGAACAAACAGAATGATGAATTCATTATCAAACACTTCTATAATTTAAAGGGGAAAAAAAACTAATTGTTTGAATGCTCATTGTTACAGTGTTCTGACTGTCCAGTTAGACATTCCTGTTCATTTTAAACTAATCTAATTTCCAACTCATTTAAAAGTTCATTTCACATCAGAGAATAACCATTCTGGACATAAGTCATGCCATTACCACTACTGCCAGATGTTTTTGGCATTATATGCATCTTTATTTCTCCCCACCTACTAAAGGAACAAAATGCATACAATCTGCCCGCCACACTAATTGTACTTTTGCTCTATTTCTTTTATAGTCCTCTCCAAGTCATATTAAGAAAATGATCCACACAGACAACACTACTTTCCTGACACAGACCAGGCATCCATGCGTGTCCTACTGTCGTGAGAGGGCAGTTTTTGAGGGGCAGGCATGAGCTACTCCACATTCCCACATGAAAGTGGCTTTCTCTGGCAGAGACACGCTCATGAAATCAAATAAAAAGCAGAAAACCCTAAGTGTTTTTCCATATTGCCCTAGAGACAGCGCTCAAGCCACAATGTGCATGGGCACCCAGATATTCTTTAATTTGGGAGGTGAAAAGCAGCTGCTATATGCACAAGTGTGGCATGATATAAACATGACAGGCTGTGATTTGACATCCCACGGCTAATGCTGATAATCTCCAGAAGGCTATGAAGGAAAAGTGCCTTCAAACGTCATCCTCACACCTGCTATGTACACTGAAGTATTTCAAATGTGACCTTATTTATATTAAATATAACCTCTCCTGCAACAAATGAAATAACAACTCCTGTCAAAAAATGTGTCAAATCTGCCATCATGCAATGGATTTCAAACTAAATTAAGTACCAATAACAAAATCTAGATTGTGGTATATGCTTAGATGATCGGTAGATTTTAACCTGAAAATGAGTGTCCCACTTGACCCACTGGTTAGGAAACTCAATGCAGTGCCCAAAAAGATTGGTTCTTGAGATTGTTGAGACTAGTGTGGGTTACTTATCACTAAAGTCTCAGGTTTTGTGTGTTCTGAAGTCCATAATTAGCTTTGACACAGTTCATGTTTCACCTTTGTAGTTAGTCTGCTGTTTCAGTGAATTCTTCTTGATGTAACTCCCTCTTTGGTATACACTGGACAGATTCCAACAGCCAGTATGCTGCATGTATAACCCCTCATTTTTATCCTTCATCCACTCCAATTCCCCTTATTCTCTGAATTTAATACATAGCAGTCACTGGATCAGCCCTTTCTGAGGAGCCAGGGTAAATATTGTAGATAAGACTCCAGTCAGGCCGTCATCATAACAAATTCGAATGGCTGTGATAATGTTGCGAGAAAGCGTCAGGCGCTTTTGCAAAATGTTAAGGAGGGATTCTGGTAGGATTTTGTCTGAGCCATCCTACTGAGGCACACTATTTATCATCTGAGGACTTTTGAATTATTATCTGTCGTTTCTTTTATGCCTTTCAATTGTGTCACTTCGCTGGTCTCTTTCATATCATCAAAGCCCTCCACACCGTAGGCACACAGTGGATTGGAAATGAGCTAAGATGATCTATTTAGTGTGGGCCTTCTCTGAGGTATGAGTCATTTACTGCTGGAGGCAATGCAACAAACCCTAAAGTCCTTTCAGATGTCCTCAGCTGATGCAGCACTGGTCTTTATTGCATTTATTTCACTTCGACTTTTGCCATTTAAAAGCCAAGTAAAAAAACATCAGGCTTATAGGGCAATTTACTGACCTCCTCTCCTCAAGAGGATCCATATCTCCACTGTGCAGCCATGTTTGTTAAATGTTTTCACTAATTGTTTGTGCTAGGGTATGCCCTCCAGGACATAATGTTTTATTCCTACCTCATCTTGAGGACAAGTAAATCACCTTCCAATTAAATCCATGGGTGTAAAACAATAAAGAAACAGAATTAGGTTTTGGTTAAAAAATAACCAAATAAAAATAATAGTCAACTTCTTCTTATATACACACATTTGTGTTGATTGTTTAATTTAATTAAACATTCTTTCATATTGATCCTTTTTTTTTTGTACATTCTATTTAAAACTAGCACCAACGCGGATATTTGACATAAATGGGAAAGAAAAAAGTTGGCAGTCACAACCCAGACAGCAGCACAATGGAACGAGTCAAGTGAACAATTAAGCTGTGCCAGACTTGAGTGGTTTGTGTGCACATGGGAAATTCTTTAGCACGCAGCAAATAAACAGGGTTGATTTGGGAAAGGGGCAGAGTGTGCCCCGTGTTTCAAGATTAGGGAGAGGACAGCAGAGTATTTTGCCCATGTCATGGTGTTGTAATGACTGGGCTACTGGATTTACAGACTTAAAAAAAATCCATTACTGTGCTTTTTTTTTTTTTTTATTACTGGCAAACTTACCTCATGGGACACCCCTGAATTCCAAGCCAGCAACCTCAGGAATTGGTCAGCAGTGTGCTGCATTTTCTGTGTGTGTGTGTGTTTTTCTTCTCTTACTTAGCATGACAGATGGAATTACTTTAAATGAAAAACTCAAAATTATGTGTTCTAATCAGCTCTGGCGAAGGATTGATTGTGGTGTAATATTTCTCTCGGTATGCACTGTATTTTACTTTTTTTTTCCTTGTAGAAGTAGAGAAGACCTGGTCAAATAACTCTTCTTATAAGTTCAAATGGTAATAACTATGCAGTGTGCTGCAAATTGGCCACTTTGACTGAGACTCTGTTGGGACATTAGTGGTAACTGTGAGAATGAGCAAAGTACTTTCTCAGCTTCCTTCTTGTTTACTTTGGCAATAAGGTGCTGGTCAAGGAGAAATCCAAAATGGAACATTTTACCTGCATTACAATGTTTTGTGAGCAGGACAAACGCATTCAAAATCATTCCTCTTTTCCCGATTGTTCTTCAGTTTTTGTCTTTTTGCTCACTGTATATCTGTGTTATACAGACTAGGAATGTTCCAGCTGCATGAGCCAGAGAGTACAATGTTTTCATCATAATAATTACTCCAGGCATCAGCTGTCTGTAGAAGCTCCATGTCCAGACTGTGTTTATTGTCCATCTACAGTACCTGCAGCCTGACCACTGGGTCTTGTAAAGCTTTGAGTTTAAAATAGATATGAAAGTCATGAAATAGAAACTATTTTCCTTGTCTGTGAAAAAGTGTTGATTGTTGTTAAAGTCAGTTAAGCAAGTTTCTAATAGTCACAAGTTGTTTCTTAAATGTTCCAAAAAATGTTAGCAAGTTTTGCACCATGTCAATGGAAATAAAATCCAAATAAATGACAAATATCTGGTGTAAATACTGAAAAATAGTATTCACCTTCAGTAATAGGTTTATCCTAGTCAAGGTAACAGTGGATCTGGAGACTATCCCTGTAAGACTGGGCTTGAGGCAGTAATTCACCCCAGATAGGACATAAGTGTATCACAGTCTACTACACATACCCACATTCATACTCAGTCACAATTTAGTGTAGTCAAATTGGCATTTTTTAAAAAAATACAAGGCTGTGATCTATCTATCTAAGCACCTTAAAACGTATTATTAACTATCATTAATTAGATGTAATGTTAACATTGAATGCTGTTTATGAACTGAGGAGTCATAATAATGCACATGAATGGCCAGGTATACACTGTAACAATTGTTTGGCCCAGAAAATATGATTTTACTGAAACTACTGATTTACATCCAGACTGATGTAATGTTTGATTAGAGTAAATAATTTGATAATGATGAATGTACCCTTAATGTATAACCCAGCCATTCGGGTTGCACAAGCCAGTGCACTCTTAGTGCCCATCCCAAGCCCAGGTAAATGGGAAGGGGTTGCGATAAGAAGGGCATCCAGCGTAAAAACGTGCCAAATCGAACATGCAAATCACGAATACGGATGATCCGCAATGGCGACCCCAATGGGAGAAGCCAAAAGAAAGAAAGTGTGAATGTACCCTTAATGTATGATTTACTTGAAATGTAGAATAAAGCAAAGGCCAAATTTCTAAAATATGTCACTGGCATCCAAGAAAACATATTCTTTAGTTTGACATTGTTCGAGTTTATGATGCTTTCAAAACTTAAAACAAATAATCTTACTAGTGAATAGTGCTAAGTTTAATATTTTCTTAAATATTTAATAATGAAATAAGTAAATTTCGTGCTGATATCACAGTTAAACTCATTAGCAGATAATACTTAAGACGCTTCAAAAATCTCAATATATAATGAGATTTTCATTGGTAGTGAAGAGGATGGACAGGATTAGAAACAAGTTTATTAGAGGGACGGCGCATGTGGGACGTTTTGGAGACAAGGTGAGAGAGGCGAGATTGAGATGGTTTGGACATGTGCACAGGAGGGACATGGGGTATATCAATAGAAGAATGCTGAGGATGGAGCCACCAGAATTCTTTAGTTTGACATCGTTTGAGTTTATGATGCTTTCAAAACTTAAAACAAATAATCTTACTAGTGAATAGTGCCAAGTTTAATATTTTTTTTAAATATTTAATAATGAAATAAGTAAATTTTGTGCTGATATCACAGGTAAACTCATTAGCAGATAATACCTAAGACGCCTCAAAAATCCCAACTAACAATAAGAAATACTGTATAAAATGATCCTTACTGATAAGTCTGAGTATAATAGAGTATCATTTGGAGTGGTCAGTTTGACAT
This sequence comes from Silurus asotus, assembly GCA_024362625.1. NCBI lineage: Eukaryota > Metazoa > Chordata > Actinopteri > Siluriformes > Siluridae > Silurus > Silurus asotus. The sequence goes on along the minus strand of MU576718.1, from coordinate 280,155 downwards.
GTGGGATATATTTATTCAAAGAGGCTTTCAGAGCAGCTCTTTCTAACCCTTTCTAATATTTCTGAGATAAGGAATGTAGTGCAAAGTAGTGTTACTAGCCGAAGCTGAAAGGTCCAGTGATTGCTCAATGCTTTGTTACCAAGGTAAAGGGCATCTTAAAGGACACACTGTTAGGTCTAATTGCTTTCAATTAAAGAACATGCACAGCATCTAGAGATTTAGATTAGTAAAATAGATAATAAGTTAATTAGTGAGTTAGCAGTCAGTTCCATATTAGCTTCATGACCCATGAGAAATTAGACTCTCAAACCAATTATACTGTAATCTATACATTTCAACCCGACCTAGGAAGCATTAAATGAAGCTAAAATCTAAGAAGCTGTTTTCGTTTAAACGCATTAGATAAAGGATGGGCTCTTACACAACCAGAGGTCCCAAGACTGCTAAAGCTACACTTTTCATCTTAACATTGTCTAATTGGGATATTAAGGCTTTTTGAATTCGAAAGATTAAAATATATATATATATTGTAATCACATAAAGTAATAAAGTGTCAACTCTTTAGGTCTTCTTTCTGATTATGAGTTCTTTTCTTTCTTTTTTTCCACTATAATGCCATGTTTTCGGACATCTCTCGTTATCCATCTCTTTTTCTATTTTGTCTTCTTGTGTAATATATTTGTATGTGTGCATTTCTAAAATGTCTTTATTTGCTACTTATAATTTGTGTGAATTGACCTTGTAATTAAAAAGGCTCAATAGAGATTTCTGTAAACTTTTTTTACAGAAGGTACCAGTAGTTACCTAGTTACCTATAATTAGGCATTTCGGCTGAAGACAAATCTACCAGCACTGCTTTACTGCTTTTTCAGTGAAGCAAAATGATTATGTATAATTCTGCATCCTGGGGTCTATAGTGCAAAGTAATGGAGAAATAATGGTCTTGAAAAAAGTGAAGGACAAAGTGCAGGCAGGGTGGAGTGGGTGGAAAAGAATTACAGGAGTGGTTTGTGATAGTAGGGTATCTGCAAGAGTGAAAGGGAAAGTTTGGAGGACTGTGGTGAGACCTGCGATGTTGTATGGTTTAAAAACATTGGCATTGAGTAAAAGACAGGAGGTGGAGCTGGAGGTAGCAGAGCTGAAGATGTTGAGATGTTTGTTGGGAGTGATGAGGATGGACAGGATTAGAAACAAGTTTATTAGAGGGACAGCGCATGTAGGACGTTTTTGGAGACAAGGTGAGAGAGGTGAGATTGAGATGGTTTGGACATGTGCACAGGAGGGAGATGGGGTATATCAATAGAAGAATGCTGAGGATGGAGCCACCAGGCAGGAGGAAAAGAGGAAGACCAAGGAGGAGGTTTATGGCTGTGGTGAGGGAAGACATTCAGATGGTTATTTTGAAAGAGGCAGATGTAGAGGACGGTAGTATGAAAACGGATGATCCGCTGTGGCGACCCCTAATGGAAGCAGCCAAAAGAAAAGAAGAAGAAGAAAAAAATAATTCCTAGTCTTACATTAAACCATAAATCAAATTGTTTTAGGAAATAGATTCAGCACATTAGGAACGACATTCATGACTAGCACCACTACTCCGTCAAACCTATATTTATGAATGAAGCTTAAGGCTATTAAAGGAAGCTCTTTCCGTAGCAAACTATGAAACTGATCCCTGTTGTGAATGCACTGGAGTATATCACACCACAGTTCCCACAGTTCACTGGTCAGCAGTATCAAATGAACCTGAAATACTCCAAGGGTGTGTGTTCAGTGGGAGTGTGTGTCTTGAACATGCTGCATGTCTATGTCTTTGTGTGCATATTTAAGCATTAGACACATGGTCACAGAGAATTAGAATGTTGCATTTAGCAGTAGTTTTAGAAGTCCAACATCCTACACATCTGCAGTGTGTCACAATAATAGTGGTAACCACAGAAATCCCACAAATGAGCACAGTGAGGAAAAATGGTATTAAGACAATGTTTTTGTAGCCGCACCATGCCATTCATGAAAACCACCTGAAAAGAAGTTGGGGATCTTGACATTTTGCTGGGTGCTATGTATTCTGGAGAGAAAGGAGAAATATGTACGTGCTAATCTGGAAACATACAACTATAAAAGTATAACCTTCTAAACAATGCATTTAGTAAAAGTGTAACCAGTCAGTCCTTCATAGGATATGTGCTAAACAAATGTTCAGAATGCTTTGAAGTCTACCTTGCAGAGATGTTTATATGTCCTATACTCTGGATAGTATTCTTTTTAAAGCCACAAAGAGACTCACTTGCTTGAATGATTAGTTCATTGCACTGGATTGAAGGTAGTGGAGCTTTGGTAAGGTGCCATTTTCTGTCAAAATATTCGTCCATATTCGTCGATTTAGCGAGTTGAGTCTGATAGTTGAGAAAGCTGAGGGAGAATCCTAAGCTGTGGCTAGACTTCGATTTAGTATGTATCATCTGTTTGAAATGTCTTATGTGAGCGCAGACTCTGGCCACAACTGCTCAAAACACAAAACAAACTGAACTAAACCAAAACCAACACCAGCTGTCTTTCTTGATGGATGTCATCCCAGCAGGATACGTGTTTTCATACCTGACCCAGACTCGCAAAAATGCATCTGAGAGAGTTACATCAGGGCTGACTTGGAGCCCAATGTTTCGTATCTAGGAAGAAAGGAGGGGGTGGTAGCAGGTGAACCATGCCATGTACTATGTCGACCTTCGAAACTTAATGGAATAATGAATTTTCAAATATATTAAGAGCCAAAGCACAAAGTATCTATTGCTTCTTTAAGAAAATCTAGCGGAAATAAATGTTTGCCTTACAAAAGCTGCAGTAATATTCATATCTAACCATTATTAAAAGCAAATGTCTATCCTAAATGTGGAAATCATATTTCAAAAGTACTTGTATTTCATAAATAAGCAAATAAACATAAAAAAGCCTAACCTAAAGAATTACCAATACGGATTAAATGTCAGTGCTTCGATCTATACCTAGTGCTTTAGGCTACACATGCATTCAGTGTGAGATTTTCCGTTTCTTTTGGCCTTGAGCTTCCCTGTAGCACTCCAATATGGCTGATGCAAGTAATGATCCTGCCTGGTGGATATAAAATTGCATATTTGCTGACTGGAGTGTCCTTAAGGCATTAGTAACTATAATATGCTGAACAGTGGAAGCAGTCTCCATGTGTGAACGCACACACACTTCTGAGTAATGGATTCTTCTGGACATTACAGTGTCAACACTATATACTGTATAAATCTTGGGTTACCAATCAGTGGCAAAGTCAGCCTTTTTGGAGTGGATAATGTAAACAATGTAGGACAGTGGCAGGAGAATGTATTATTTAGTCATTTAAAACACATCTAAACTTAATCAGTCTTGCCATTTTGATAATGTTGCCAAATGATATCTTTATAAAAGTTTGACTGGAATAAAAAAAATAATAATAACATCCTAGTACAATAAAATGTATCTGACCTTCAGAAATATGTAATATTTTAGAGCAATGTCCCTGAGTTTAGAGCGTAGCAAGTTTGAAACTTTAAATCTAAAACATATAAAATGCATAAGTCCAACTGGCTTCACTGGGGTGGGGATCTTAATTGTGATTTATGATTTATTGATGTTATTGGGCACATATAAAAATTAACTGTGTTATATGCAAATAAGCATTTGGTCATCAAATAATTCAGTTTGCTTGTTTTAAGCTCAAAATCACCACTAAGGTTTACCTCTGTTAAATATTATGCTCCTGAAAGGCTATATTCCAGCAAAGTTGATTTTTACTCATTCTTAGACTCATAAACACCAATGTTGGCAAAGAAAAATAATAAAACTGTTCAGGATTCTGGCTGTGCACTAAAATGGATGAACCTTAATACATATGGAAAAACAAACCAAGAAGGTAGCCAATTGGGCCCAAATGAACAGTACACATTTCTCACATTGGAGCAGGGTGTTGTTAGTTCAAAATGAGTCATTCCCTTACATTGAATATCCTGGCTCAGAGTCAAAAATAGGACCACATAGACAGTAGGGCCCTTTAAACCTTTTAAGCTCCTTATTTCAGAGGTCGGGGCCTCTGTATTACAAGTGAGAAGAATATAATAGGTCAGTATTCAGAGTGTCCCACAGATGTGCCCTGGGAGGTTAGGGGGTCTTCCTTTTTTACAGACCCAGAACATAGCACTTACCTTCTGGACATGGACAAACTGAGATAGAATGACCTCATATGGGAATCAGCCATTCCTTTTGGAGTGAAAGTGCTAGGGGCTAGGATGAAATATAGTTTTATGTCTGCTTAAAAACAGAGTGGTCTTTTTTCATACAACACATAGTGGTCATGGTTATGTGGTTTGAAGAAGCAACTGAGTCATGGATGTAGGGCCACACAGACAGACAAAGCTAATGTGACACAATTTTATGTGTCATATTCTGACAATTATAACTTCAGCTAGCTTTCCAGATGCTTGCTTAACCTTTTCAGCCAAACTAGGGAGTGAGGATGACATTTATGAGTTGATCTCCATCCTCCCTTTCCATCTGTACACTTTAACATTCAGATAAGCAATCTGACAAAACAATTCACAATGTCACAATTCAATTTTATTTTTTATTTTTTTGCTGCTGTAGTTGCAAATTCAGAGGCTTGGCTGCTACTACTGAAGTTATCTGTTAACCAAGCAGATGATATAAGAGAAGAACCTGACAAACATGCAATATTTTGAATGCAAATTCAAACAGCAACCTTTCAGCAGCACAATGACATTTAAAACTGAGGAGCCATTCTTCCAGTGAATTGGGGTGCAGCCACATGTGTTGTGGCTCTATGAACTGCCGCATGTGCCTGGAAGCATCGTCTGTGGTAAGAGGCGAGGGTGAGATCTCTCCCTCCTACCCTCAGATTCCTGTCTACTATCCAGGGAATGCAGCCAAGAGTCAAACAACAGCGACAAACAGCCTTTTTGATTTGAATGGGATTATTTTCTCAAGCTTTATCTCTTTCATTCACTTGATCTCTTTTTCTATATACTTCAATCCTCTGGCTGATTCATCATAAAGAAGTTTGTTTTGTCGTAATATCCCTTCATTTCTTTTTATTTCACTCTTGAAGGAACAGATCATGCGCTCCTAAAGAGCAAACAATCTTGACAAAGTACAGTATATTTATACAAACTTACATCCATGCCTATCATACAAAGGGAATCAAAAGTACTTTGCTTACGTTACAGTTAATTAGTTAAATAATCATAAATCAAACAACAACTTGTTGAAACTAGCCATATTGCATTGTTGTAATGGGCAGTGCATTTAACAAGATCTCTTCAATCGGTTATAGGTTCTTTATGGTTTAATGTACATACATCCCACATAAATGTTCCATCCATCTTCCTCACTGCCCTATAGTACACGGAAAACACTTAACAATACATTTCATCAATCACATTTCTTCTATATTCAGGACACATTTTTTGTGCGGGTTTACTGTTAGCTCTGACATAGTGACAAAAAAATGGAATTGTCCCATTCATAATACTGATAAACTGCATTGTGTCAGCAATGTCAGCAATATTTGTGGTAAATAGAACTGTTGTCTTCATTTTGTTGAAATTACAAAACATGCTTAATACCTAAAATATGTTCACTGATTTATTAGTCATTAGTTTAGATGTTGTCTCAATAACACCTGAAGCATTTTCACTGCATACAACATAGAAATCCATAGCACGCTCTCCATCTCTTTTCCTTTCTAACTTAAATGTTTGTATGGATATACAGCCTTCTTTTTGTGCTCTACAGCTGCTGGCTGGCGTCATAACCAGTAGCAGCTGGCTCGTGTCTCTAGCTGAATGTCTATATCGCTTTACCTGGCAGGCGGTAATTCCTCAACCCCCTCACTGGGAGAAAACACACACCAAGCTCAAGCACACATGCTTCTTATTAATTACGTGCCTAATTGTTTGGAACAGGCTAAAGAATGCAACAGCTAGACTGACAAGGTCGTAGTTTGAGAAAGGAATTTTATTTATCGATCTCTGCAATACACATCATTCATATTGAAAATGATTAATCTTCCTCTTGATGGCTTGTGTGTCAGTGGTTACTTCTGCTTCCCTTGCACCAGAAAAATAAACCATCTTTTGGCTACTAAGTGACTACTTTGTGTTTAACCATTGCAGATGACTATTTATAAAAGGAAGCAATGAGCTATGAGAAAAGATGGCAATTTAGGAAAAGGTTGTCTAACATTAAGACAATACAAAAATCTGAGAAATATGAGAAATCTTAAGTTGCCAGTAGACATTCCTGTCTATCAAAACCAACACCCACTTTCAGGAAAAACCACATAAACAGTTGGAAATTCCACTATAGTATGTCCCCAGCTCATCTGAACTGCCAAGGGTTTTTGAAGCATTACTGAGAGAGAGAGAGAGAGAGAGAGAGAGAGAGAGAGAGAGAGAGAGAGAGAGAGAGAGAGAGAGAGAGAGAAAGAAAGAGAGAGAGACACACGGTGTGGAGATAGAGATGGTGAGAAAAAGTTGAAAGGTGGTGTTGCATTAGAATAACTCTCCTCCTGGCTGGCTCCATTTTTCTTTCATTAAATATCCCATTAAACAACAGGGATCTATTTAAAATGAAGATCAACAGTGAGGAGATAAATACAGAAAACCAGAGAGAAGCTTAAATCCTTAAACAATTGTGGACATTATTCATGTAAAGCTTCCATTAATCAGTGACCAAGACAAGCACAGTGTTGAAATAATAAGCTTGTTGGAGCAAATTCTTCAGTTTGTCCAGTAAAGGGAGCACAAAGTATTAAGTGTTCTTGATGCTTTTGCATGTGTTCCCCCAATCCCTCATACCCACTCCCAAATACACAAATACACATGTACACATACACACTTCACCCACAATAAAACTCCTCACATCATGTTCCTTTTTATGGTCTCACTCCTTTTTTCTTCACTTGAACAATTTTTGCTCAATCAGCTTCGGTTAAAAAAAGAGTTGAATGATACACACAGCTTGTGTTTCACACTGGTATTGTTCTATGTTAGTGAATCAACCACTGCTCAGTATGAGGGAATTAAAGTTCATGGGCCGGATGTGTGTATGCGTGAACAATATAAAGAGCTGCACCAGCAAGGCCTTTAAAATTTATCTCCCCTCGAAATTCTATTGGCAGGGTGCTGGGAAAATAAGTTTGATGCTGGCACGCTTCGTTTGGTGCGAAATTATTAGTTTTTGCATTACAACAGACACCTGGCAGACAAAAAAGTAAGAAAGAACAGAATATGTATGGAAATTTAAAACACAGGCTGCCAAAGTCATATTTTTTTTTATGTTTATGACATTTATTCATGCCTTTAGGACCTAGTTCCCACCTAATAGATTAAAGGAACGCATAACAGTCTATGAATCATAGAATGTAATATATTTACCTTACTAACTATGTGCAGCTTTGGATTGCCAAATTGTGATCTTAGTCAAGACAGACTAAAATAAATAAATAAAATCTCTTTTATGTTGTTGTTGTTGTTGTTCTTGCTGCAATTTAATCAAGGGGAACCCTCATGTCTCCTTATCTCCTTGTCTCATCCTCTTATCGTTTGTATTCGAAATTCCTCATCCTTACATCTTATTTTTAGGTAAAACATGTTTCCATCTGCTGGTAGAAATGAGCAGCTACTTTCACCCTCATACTCAGACGTCTCTTTCTTTCCAAGAGGCTGCCTGTGGTCACACCAGCTTTCCAGCAACAATCCCACAGAATGGACTGTGCACTGTGGAAATCTGATATATGATCAGGTGCAATTTAAAACGTCTCCCATATTGATTATGAGTCTCCTGCAACATGCTGCAGATCCTTTACTTAGGGAGGAAGTTATACTAGGTGTATACTAGCTGTGTGAGGATAAGACTCTGCCATGACATGCCCCCTCCACCCCCTCTCACAAAACTTTTATGTACAGCAGTGTAATTATAAAAGTACAGTAAAGGCGGCTCTTCAGAGCATCCACCTGTCTGCATCTTTCAAATCACCATGGGTTCTAACACCATGATCACACATGTCCTTCACGCACTATTTGCGCAATTATATCGAGTAGGATCCTGCCATCAGAATGCTAGTCAGCCGTGTTGAGCAGAGGAGGATGTTGAGCAGAGGAAACCCCGCCGAGCTCAACGTCAATCAACGCCCCACGTGGCACATTAACGCGCCTCATTTGCCAAAAACAAAATCCTCGGGAATATTTAATGGTGCTGCTGGAACCACACTGGTCCAATTTCCAGCTCAGTAGCCTCGAAGTTTCTGAATCAGCAGCGCGCTTTAGTGAGCCGTGCGCTCTGATAATTACATAGAAGCAAATCATATCCGCAATATATCTGTCATAATCTGCGTTGTTCATGCTATAAAACAAATAATATTGTTACCGAATAAGTTGAGCATTACCTGGTGGGCAGTTGCAATCAGGGGGGGCTTGACGTGCAGTCCTTACGCGTGCGAAATGTTCGTAGGAGCGCTGTGGACAGAATCCAAAGCACGCGGTTACGCACTGGGTTTTCTTATTTGGTGATGAAAAGTGAAAAGATGCTATATGCAAAAAGAAAGTCAGACATCAGAGCATATTTCTAAGCTTCTTGGGATGACTTACCTGTGACAGGACCTCGTGCACTCTCTCCTGCACCATCGAGTTAAACTCGTCAATGGAAACCTGAGCGAACGGGTGTAAAAGACGCTCTCCATCGCTGTTTTCTAAATCTAGCATTCTGTTCTTCATGTCACTGGTTTGAATTTCCAGGAAGATGCAAAAGGCGACAGACGCGACTGAGAACACGATCGGGATCGCACCTGTGATGGTTCTGAGGTAATGCCGCTTTCCGCTGATGCGCGAGTCGCTCTCCATTTTCGCAGCGCACCTGGGATGATCTGTGGCTCCCGAAGCCTTCATAACTCTCATTCACCCGGGCAATACTATGCAAATGATTACCATGCAGAAACAAGAGACCGAGGAGAACTGAAACTGTTAATTTCGATTTGTCCCGTGCGGAACTGAACTGAACTGTCCGTGTCCGCGCGCGGATCCGTCTGGCGCGCGCTCATTCAAACCCAACCTGATATCCGGACAACCTGCGACTGATTCGTGGAGGCTTCTGAAGAGCTTGTTGATGCACTGGACAGAAATAAGAATCAATGAGATGGCGTGGCTACACGGTACGAATCCGTATTTGGATAGGCGGCGGGGCCAAAGCTTTAAAGCTCACGAGCGCAATGCATCCTCCACACTCCCCCCCATATCCCCCACCCCGAGCCGTTACTCTACACTAAACTACATTACAGCGCGCGCACATTCCACTCGGAGACCATAATCATGATTGTCATCATTCTGACTCCTCTCTCCACCTATTATCATGTGCATGGGCATCATTTTTATGTGCATTCAAACATAGCAAAAGCTTTTATACTGCGTATTTGCATGCACTCACCCTCTCTCTCTCTCTCACACACACACACACACTCTACACTAAACTACATTACAGCGCGCGCACATTCCACTCGGAGACCATAATCATGATTGTCATCATTCTGACTCCTCTCTCCACCTATTATCATGTGCATGGGCATCATTTTTATGTGCATTCAAACATAGCAAAAGCTTTTATACTGCGTATTTGCATGCACTCACCCTCTCTCTCTCTCTCACACACACACACACACACACACACACAATCACACACAATTACGTTTTGCAAAGCTGATGCATGCATACCTCTGATAAAAAACCCTGAAATGCTGGAAAGTCAACCAAAAGCTGTGATCACCACTGATTGCTGATATAATCATGGTGCTTCTTAAGCACACAACTGCCCAAAACTTATACATGTAAATAACTACTTTTCATGATAAACCATATTGAATGAGGTGGTCTACTTGAATAAAACGTGTAGCCTATTACAACTATTACAATGTCGCTTCTAATTTATGCACACTGAAAATAATCTAGAAATAAAGAGCGAGTATTTGGAACGCTAATCTGAATCACGTGATGTGTGTTCAACGTGTTTGCCGCAGGTTTTTTCCCGCAGTAACCTTAGACATCGGGCTTGAAGGAGAAGCTCGTGGTTGGAACCCATGCGGAGATGCCTGACATGCATTCACTGCCTTCCTGCTGCCAGACATGTGGCCTGGACTGACCTCTAGATTGGTCCCACACTCAGTTTGAGTTTCACCACAGAAACTCAATGATTTAAAAGAAAAAAAGGAAAGGATGGGTGAGGGCATTTCAGAGGTACACACTGCATACACAGTGTTTTTGAGGTTTGATATCAAGTTGATAGACACCATATGGCAGTAAAACAGTAGTGCCATATTATAAAGGGCTAGACAATGTTTTTGTTTAGTGTTTACTATACAGTGTTTCAAAGTCCCATGCAATTAGCAATCTGACCAACTAAATAATATTTTTGAATCTAAGCTCTTTACAGTTGTGTACATCTTACTTTCTAACTTTTTTTTGTGAATCATGTGATTGGCCAGAAATTGGTACAAGCATTAGCAATACTTCTCATAATAGTGTATTGTGTAACAGTTTCACATTTACCCTAGATCCATGGTCACATTTACAGTCTGAATAAATTTTTGTTGTTGTTGTTTGTTTTACCACTTTTGGAATCACTGTACAATTATAAAATGAAATTGTGTTATATAATTTTTTTAAATATTTGACTAAACAGTGATTTGACAGCAGTAGATGTGATCTCACCTCACAACAGTTTGCTAATTATATTAGGGATTTATTTATTTTTGTTGTATTTGTAAAATAATGGTGTTTTTTTTTGTGTTGAACCACACATGTCCCAAGACAGTGGTGCAAACAGAAAATACATCAATACATACAACAGAAAAAGTGAATCAAAAAGGAGAGATTGATGTATAAAAAGCAGAGTGGTTTGCTGTTTGTTTTTTTAAGCACAGGTGTAGTTCCAAGCAACATTTCCGAACACATGTATAATATCTCATGTGTAATATCTCATATATTAATTTCTCTTAACTTACTGCTTTTTCTTGGTCAGGCTCTCTGATTCAAAGCCTGTAGTTAGTTATGGTGAAGGAATTGATCCTGGATGAGTCACCTGTCACTATGTACTCATATGCATTCATACACTCATTCACACTTATAGGCTAATTCACCTAGCTGCATCTATTGTATCACAAAGGGAGGAAACCAGAGAACCAAAAGGAATCACCCACACAAACATTAAACATGCAGACAGTAAGATCAAGTCCATGACCATGGAAATGTCAAAACCACTGCAACATCTGCATAATACATTAGTTAATAGTAACTACTATTGTAACATTAGTTAAGTGTGTATTGTTAAAGCACAGCACTGATATTACAAAATCTCTCGACCTTAGCATTTAATCATTTTTGCTATGCACGTGTCAGGTCTCATTGATGTGTTGTTGTTTTTTTACTATATAGGAAGCATACTGCAGCTATTTCTTACCAGAAATTATACTGCCAATATATTATTTTAACCATATGGTGCTGTTTAGTGTAAAAACCACAGCCTGTGCCTGTGCGATTTTCAGTTTTGAGTCTTTCTGTTGCACTCAAACAGCAACAGAGCACTCTAGTGTCCACAATGGGTCAAGTCAAGTGTGGCATTTTACAAAGAGGGTGTGTTCAATGCTGCATTGTGTCTGCAAAAACACATTGTGTAATTCTTTTTTTCTTGATTTATCTCAGCAAAACAAAACTGGCACATATTTTGAAAAAAGAACAATATATAAGTAACTAAAGTTGAACACTATACAGTTTTTCTTTTTGACATTCACTATATGGTGAAAAGTTTGCTGACACCTAGCCAATCACACCCATATGTGCTTAGTGAACATCCTATAATAGACTTAGTCCCACTTCAAACTTCTTGGAAGGCTCTTCACTAGATTTCAGAGCAGGATTGTGCCACTAATATCAGGGTGAGGACGTATGTAAACAGCATTTCAATTCATTCGTTCAATTTGTTTGAAGTCAGGACTCTGTGCAGGACAGTCAACAACCTTGGTATATGATGTCTAGATGGAGCTTGCTTTGTGCACATGTGCACTGTTATGCTGGAACAGGCTGGGAATTTTAGTTCCAATGAAAGGAAATTGCAAAATGTCAGCATACCAAGACCAACTTTGTGGCAACAGACTGAAAAAGAATCATATATTGCAGTCACGATCAGGTGTCTACATAGATTAAGTGTTTTTCTTTCTTTTTTTATTTTTTTGACAATCTTCCACACGTTCAATTAGTCATTAATGAAATTACAATGCTAAAATCAAAAGCACACGCTCAAATATGTTAATAATGATAAATAATAGATTATGCAGATCTGGATTCTTCTCTCTCTAAATTGCCCATGTGTGTGTGTGTGTGTGTGTGTGTGTGTGTGTGTGTGTGTGTGTGTGTGTGTGTGAAATAAGTGGCGTGCCATCAAGACTGTATCCATCCAAAGTTCCTGAACTAAGCTATTTTTCTTCAAGAAATTATTGGATAGTCAATATTTTTTTCCAGTTGATATATCGAAACCAAAATCAGCTCTACTGTTTCAATGTTATACGTCTATTCAACAAGCCAGCTGGCTTTCTCTCACACCAGAAACAATTACAGCACAGTCACCACACAATTGCCTCAGAATTCTTTACATGCTTCACATTGTTTTTATATCCCACATTGTATAATCATTATCAGGTCCTTTTGTCAGTCTAATCAAATGCAAATGTAATTTTTTTAGAATATTCTTCTTCTTCTTTCGGCTTCTCCAATTAGGGGCGCCACAGCGTATCATCCGTCTCCACACCCCCCTGTCCTCTACATCTGCCTCTTTCAACCTGACTACCTGCATGTTTTCCCTCACCACATCCATAAACCTCCTCGTTGGCCTTCCTCTTTTCCTCCTTCCTAGTGGCTCCATCCTCAGCATTCACCTACCGATACACCCTATGTCCCTCCTCTGCACACGCCTCCCTCACTTTGTCTTCAAAATGTCCTACATGCGCTGTCTATCTAATAAACTAATTTCTAATCCTGTCTATCCTTGCCACTCCCAACGAAAATCTCAACACCTTCAGCTCTGCTACCTCCATCTTTGCCTCCTGTCTTTTACTCAATGCCACTGTCTCTAAACCATACAACAGGTCTCACCACAGTGCTATAAACTTTCCCTTTCATACTTTTCTATCACAAATCACTTCTGTCTCTCTTCTCCACCCACTCCACCCTGCCTGCACTCTTTTCTTTACTTATCTAACATACTCTCCTTTACTTTGCACCGTTGACCCCATGTACCTGAACTTCTTCACCTTCTCCACCTCTTCTTCCTGCATCTGCAACACTCCACTTCCCTCCCTCTCATTCACACACATGTACTCTGTCTTACTCCTACTGACTTTCATTCCCCTTCTCTCCAGCACATACCTCCAGCTCTCCAGGCTCTTCTCAACCTGCTCCCTACTCTCACCACAAATCACAATATCATCCGCAAACATCATAGTCCACAAAGACTATTGTCTTTAGATGAAGACTACAACAGTCCAACCAGACTGTTGCTCACAGATGGTCACGTCTTCTTTTAGCTTGGGTTCCACTACTCTTTCCCATAACTTCATGGTGTGACTGATCAACTTTATTCCCCTGTAGTTACTGCAGGTCTGCACATTTCTTACATCTCTAATTCTTAAAGATCGGTACCAGCACACTCCTTATTTCCTCAGGCATCCTCTCACCTTCCAAAATCTTGTTAAAGTTTCTTTCGGCTCCTCCCATCAGGAGTCGCCACAGCGGATCATCTGCATGTTTGATTTGGCACGTGTTTTTACGCTGGATGCCCTTACTAACGCAAACCTCCCCATTTATCTGGGCTTGAGACCGGCACTGAGAGTGCACTGGGTTGTGCAACCCTAATGGCTGAGGTTGGTTCCCTGACCGAGGATCGAACCCGGGCCGCAGTGGTAAGAGCATCGAATCTCATTGGTAAATTTTATTGTAAATGACTAGGGACAGGAATTGTCCATATCATGTTATTTGTTTATTTTAAGTTGTTTAGTATCAAAATTGTATTGTGTTTAGAGCCCAACCAGGGACAGGAGTTGAAAATTAGCATTTGCTATAAACTTTTTTATGTAGCATTTCAGTGACAAGCTTTCTCTGACACTATGTATGTTGCATTGTCCCTGTCAAATAAATAAAATGAATGAATGAATACTCTCCTTTACTTTGCACCGTTGACCCCATGTACCTGAACTTCTTCACCTTCTCCACCTCTTCTCCCTGCATCTGCAACACTCCACTTCCCTCCCTCTCATTCACACACATGTACTCTGTCTTACTCCAACTGACTTTCATTCCCGTTCTCTCCAGCACATACCTCCACCTCTCCAGGCTCTTCTCAACCTGCTCCCTACTCTCACCACAAATCACAATATCATCCGCAAACATCATATCCCACGGAGACTCCTGTCTGACCTCATTCGTCAACCTGTCCATCACCACTGCAAACAGGAAAGGGCTCAAAGCTTGATGCAGTCTCACCTCCACCTTGAACCAGTCTGTCGTTCCCACTGCACACTTCACTGCTGTCACACTGCCCTCATACATGTCCTGCACCACCCTCACATACTTCTCTGACACACCTGACTTACTCATACAATACCACAACTCCTCTTTCGGCACCCTGTTGTATGCTTTCTATAAATCCACAAACACACAATATATATACTAATGTAACAACTTCTCAATATATATGTTCCTTCATCAACATTCTCAATGCAAATAATGCATCTGTGATGCTCTTCCTTGGCATGAAACCAGACTGTTGCTCACAGATGGTCACGTCTTCTTTTAGCTTGGGTTCCACTACTCTTTCCCATAACTTCATGGTGTGACTGATCAACTTTATTCCCCTGTAGTTACTGCAGGTCTGCACATTCTGACATCTCTAATTCTTAAAGATTGGTACCAACACACTCCTTATTTCCTCAGGCATCCTCTCACCTTCCAAAATCTTGTTTCTTTCGGCTTCTCCCATCAGGAGTCGCCACAGCGGATCATCTGCATGTTTGATTTGGCACGTGTTTTTACATTGGATGCCCTTCCTAACGCAACCCTCCCCATTTATCTGGGCTTGAGACCGGCACTGAGAGTGCACTGGCTTGTGCAACCCTAATGGCTGAGGTTGGTTCCCTGACCGAGGATCGAACCCGGGCCGCAGTGGTGAGAGCATCGAATTCTAACCACTAGACCACCAGGCAACCCGAAATCTTGTTAAAAAAAATTTTTTAAACTCCAAGGCCAAACAGATATTCACAAATCAAAACCCACAGAGTGAAATTAATTAAATAAGCACTACAATGGCTGCTTCATTTATTATATGGAATAATTGGAATCAACATTAATCTCTCAGAAATTGAAGTTTTTTATTTAAAATAAAAAGGACTTGTCCCTTAATTACATTCATGCACTAAAAATGGCAATGTTGAGAATACACTAAGGAACACCTGAACACCATATGGTATCTAGGTTATGCATCAACAACACTATGGAAATGCTTCCGCATGATCTAAATCACTTGTGTAATCTGTCCAACAGAAATGCACAACGTCACCAGCGGGGTGGTGTCACAACCAGGAAGCTATAAAAAAAGCACATGCAGTGGAGATGCGGAATGCGGAGTCTCAATAGTGAGCGGTTCAGCTGACGTAGATCCAAAATAGGACACAACCCCCCCATCCTTTTTGGGAACTATGAAGTACCGGCTGTAGAACCTGGACTCTCTGTCTAGCGGAGGTACCATCTCGATGGCCTCCTTCCTTAAAAGAGTGTGTACTTCCTGTTCCATAACCAAAGCCTGCTCTGGTCACACCGGGGGGGGACAAGACCCGAACTGACAGTGCACAGGATCCATTGAGACACGTCCAGCAGGCATTTCTAGGCTGCTAGATAGTCTCTTAATGGAACTAGTCCCTCGAGACTGATCTCAGGTATGCCTAAAGTGGCTCGAGTGGTGCCATGCAGCTGCCCTGGGGACCTCCTAAAAGTTGGCGAGCCTCCCCTATCCACTACGTTCCCGAGTGGAAGCTGAGGGAGACACTCGCTGGAGATTGCTGTGCCCTGAAAGACCATATCTGGATGTGTTAACTAGCCGACCTCTTGGGGGCGCCGAGGAGGGATGGGCACCGTATACTGAGGTGCATGGAAACCTGTCCACAACCATATTAACCATAAGCCATAAGGGACAATGCAGGCTAACCACATTATGCAGCTTTGGTGACAATAAAAGCCTTTCAGAACATACAACAAAAAGAGACTGCAACAGCAAAAGACCAGATTAGGTTCCATTCCTTCACAGAAGATAACAAGGCAGCACTAAGAACAGCACAGGCCAAGCTGTCCCGTGCCATCTGAGAGTAAAAATGTGTACATGCCCTGAGAATCCACAACCACTTGCAGGACATCTGTGACACGTGAAAGCATGTGATAGGGCATTCAAGTCCATATGACATCACCTGTGTTGCAGCAGGGGCGTAGCCGAACGCTGGTTTGTGAATGGAGGGCGAGGCCTGGGAGCAGAGGGAGATCTTGACTAATGAATGTTCTCTCTTGCAGTGACGGAGGGAGCGCATAAAGAGGAGCGAGAGTGTGTGCCTGGGAGGGTGTGTGCGCCTGCAAAAGTGTTTGCCTGCGGGCGTGTGAATTAAGCACTGAACGCTTAAATAAACCGATTTGTTCGAAACTGGTCCTGTCCTGAATGGGTTTCCTTCTCCTGAACCAGCTCTCCTACCTTTGCTAATGTAAAAAAAAACATTTGTGGCAGAATGCTCCGAGGATGTGCAGATCAGCTGACAGATGTACTTGCTTGCATCTTCAACATCTCTCTCTCAGTGCTGTCATTTTAACATGCTTCTAGGTAACCACTATCATTCCTGTGCCTAAGCAGATCTCAGTTTCCTACCTTAATGACCAGGCATCAGAAACCAGGAGTAAAATAGAACGTCTTTATTTGTCTTTAACATACAAACAGAGGAGAGCTTGAGAAGAGACAGTAGCAGATTGGCAAACTTAACTGAATGTTTCCTTAGAAACGTAGCCAGGAGAATAGAAACACGAGAGAAAGGAAGTCTGGGTGATCTATGGTCGTAACTGGTAGATCAGACTGTGAGTGAAGGGGAATAGGGACCTTATAAAGGGAACAGATAATTGAGGACAGGTGTAGGTGATTAGTGGGAGGAGGACAGGTGTAGGTGATTAGTATGAGGAAGAGGCTGAGTGAGAGTGTTGAGTGAAGGAGGGAGGCATGGCTGGTGGCTCCCTGACAAATGACTACCATCTTGGAATGATGATGCTTGTCAAGAGGCACATAAATAGCCTGCTGCCCCCTCACTGGACCTGCTGGACATTTAAGCTTGAGTGTAGACCAGTATAAAAATGTGAGACTGGAGAACCTGTGTGGTAGACGTTCTTGAGAATTGTGTTATTTTAAAATTCTCAGGTTTTGGAAGTAAGTTTCTTTTTTTATTATTAGGATTTGCATGTCCAGGTCAAATTGTTCCAATAAAAAATGTCCAGTCATGTGAAATTACGAGGATATTATTTTACCAGTGGAAAAGTCTCCAGATGCTTTTGCCAAAATTTTACCAAGATATTTAGGTCTCCTAAGGTTGCCAGTGTATTCACAAATCCAAGGACTGCAAGTTTTCAAAGATGAATAGAAAATAGTTTTTGCACTTGATTATGAGTTTATACTGGCATCCAAGCAGGTGATGGTTTGGTTAGCTGTGAACAGTTAGCAAGGAAAGAAGAAGAGAAAGTTTATAGCCAATACCTTTTTAGAATAGTATAAACATTCATTATTTTGCAGAGGACAGCAAGGACAGGGAGTGCTTTATACTCAGTGATGAAAATGAAGCACTCCATTACTCATGTTATTAGCAGTCTGTGGATTTTGTAGAAGACATGGTTATGTAGAGTTATTGGAGTCAGGGCATGATCATTTATGACTGTTTTCTCAAAAGGCAATTCTGGATAACTACCTGTTTTATTATTATTATTATTATTATTAATATTAATTATTATTATTATTATTATTGTTATTGTCTCTGAGCTAGCCACGACTCCAAGAGTCTCATCCCACTCGTTTGTTTTCAGTCTCTTTAATATGAATCCTCAAAAATCAGTCACACCAACACCAGGATATGTATGAAAGATATCCAAAGTTCAATTGAAGAGAGAATGCAGATAGAGACCACTGTGATGACTATAAGACCACTGTGTTACAAATCAGTACAACATTGTTAAAGGTCATATTGTTCTTGTATTATTCTTGGCATATGATTTTTTTTTTACATTTTTTTTTTTATATATATATATTATTTTACTCTTACTAAGTGTTTCGCAATAAAGAGACAGAGAAACAGCTTTAAAAGATGCCATGCAGCTTTCGTTGTTATTCTGATTTTCGAATACCTAAGAGCGATTTTTGCACAAGAGTTAGGTCTGTAGATTACCGCTTATACACCAGTAGGGGGCCTTCTACTCTAATCAAACTATGTGCAGCACCAAAATAATTCAGAGCACAGCGTGTTGCAGTAGAAAAGAAAAAAAAAACTCTCACAAAATTATAATTAGCTACAGGGATACAAATGGGTGACAAATGAAAGGAAAAGGCACAATAAAACCAGAACAGCTTTAGTGTATCTTAGCATATTCTATTTTTTTAAGAACTACAGTGTATCTCTGAAAAAAAAAAATTTAAAATATTTTCCCAAAACTGGTGATGGAGTTAAAAATCAGTCCAATATTTCTTATAGTTGGGTTGGGATCTTTTATATATGAGTTGCAATGACTGTAATTAACTGTTAATTTCATATTAATTATTATTAACTTTGCCCTGATGCCCTGTGAAAAGATGCAGAACCACTCTGGAGAAACCAGACCTATCGAGGCCTTTTGAAACTTATTTCAAAAAATCAATTTACCCATCTCAACATATAGATCATGGCTTAATCAAATGAGCGTCCAGAATTTTAACCAACATGCTATAATATTACTGCAATTTTAGTATTTAAGTATACATACACATTATGTGCATAACATGGCAGGGCAAAACAGAAACTGAGAGGGTGCATTAAAATGAACTTTTTCTGTGCATAAGAGCAATTGTATGAAGTCAGAGCTGGATTTTCCTATGTTACTTAATATCATGTCTCATAGTGACAAATCACACAAGATTGTTCATTAGTCAGCTACTGTGGCTAGTCAAGGTCTGACTTCATACTATCCGACATGACATGTAGTGAGAATTTTGACAGACAACTTTAATATCTGATCTTTCTCATAGAGCTACAGTACTGTTTGTAGTGCCTGGTGTCAGGTCATTTTGTACCATATATTCTTGGCCCCTGTATCTTGACAATGTTCCAAAACACAGCTTGGTTGACTGAGGGTCAGAAAGCCATTTTCACTGCAGCCATACTAGAATTAGTAGGGCATATGTTTGCTCTGGCAAAGAAGAAACTATTTGCAGCTATATTTTAGTGCACTGTTGCTGACACCCCATCTGATTCCTTGTAAATTATGATTTAAGCGACAAATACCTAACACCAACACATCTACATCCAGCATAGATGTTTACATATTAAATAAACATTTAGCAAGGCTATATATGTGTGTATTACCACACTTACATTGGTGAGGGAAAAAAGCATGCATCAGGGTAAAGAGCTCGACATACAATCTCTTTGTTTTGAATGTTTTAATACCAGTTAGTCTTTTGGTGAAATTATGCCAAAAACAATGTGGGAAGTCAGCTCTAGCTTTCTGCTTTTTCTCTGGGATTTTACATTACAGCCTCTGTGGCTCAGTGCAAAATTCAGTGGCTAAAGTCCAACTTAACACCCACCCTGACTTGTCATTTCTATCTAAAATAAATTATATTTTAAATGTTGATGAACTGAAAGCATAAAGATTTAACAAACTTTTCCTAGAGACAAATTGTGTTGGCTAGACGACCAGGTCAGAGCATTACAATGCAGTGGTTATTACCTAGCAAAAGTGGTCCAATTAAGTTCAGCCAGGGAACCAGCTGCAGTGTCATGGATACCCAAGTCGTATTGATTATAATCTATCTGGTCCATATCACTGTAGAGCTACTGCAGCACAAATCAGTAAGAAAATTCATGCTGACTACAACAGACAGATGTCTAAATATCCAGTGCATTTCAGCTTGCTGCATATGGAGCTGTGTAGCTAAACACTGTCACATTGCCCATGCTGAGCCCTCTCCGATCCACTGTCAAAAGCACAGTGAACACATGAACACCAAAACTGCACCATGCAGCAAAGGGGATGACATTTATTTAAATTATGTGGACAACACATTATCTGGAAGAGATGGCATCAGGATGCACTATTAGAAGAATGCAAGCTGATGCTTTGTGCAACATTTTGCTGGGAAACATTGTATCCTGGCATTCATGTGGATGTTACTTTAACACATGCCACCTACCTTGACATTGTTGCAGACCTAATACAATACTGTTTGGCAGCTGTATTCCCCAACGGCTTTTTCAGCAGGATGATTTACCCTGCCACACTGAAAACAATGTGCAGTAATGCAAACATTTTTGTGTTTTGTTGTGGTTTTAAAAAAAAAAATAAAATAAATGCTATGAGGTTCTTGAGCCATCTTGCATACACTGCATGTTTAAGATCTTCCTCCATATGGAAAAATAAGTATAAATGATGTTTAAGTTCATGCTTGTTTAGATCAATGGATTGTAAGGGCCATTGCTGTGGTAGTTCATTAGGGATTTTGAGGTAGGGTTTGATCATTGGGAAGCCAATGTCTCTTAACTGACAGCTACAGTCCTTAATTTACCGTGATTTCATCCATTTACTGGAATCCTTCATCTATATAACCATGCAAATAGTTCATAGCATTAATTTCCATTTCCAACTGTCCAATAACATATCTTAATTTTAATAGTCTTTTGTAGTGGTGTTGTTTTTTTTTTTGTTTTTTTGTTTTTTTCACTACAAAAACATGTATTTTGGCCAAGGATACCCAAAATTTTGCATATGACCAAAAAAGATATACAGCATGTATAAAATAGCATATTACAGCTGACCAATGCTCTTGTGTAGAGTAACTTAAAAATGGGGTTCAGGGTTAATGGCCATGTTTAAGAGCCCAAAGACAAGAGTCCTGGAAATCGAACCAAACAAGTGGTGGTGGTGAAGAGCATTGTTAAACATGTTGGTCCAAAATCTCCTCCAGAGGTTTAGCTGGGAGATCTCATGACTAGGAAGGCAATTACATACGATTTAGGTACCCTATATAAGTAATGATCTCACTTTTAATGAAGTGTAACCCCTAACCCTGAACAGTTGGAAGTAGAAAGCGAAAGAGAGCGATTTCTTGATTTATAAGCGCAAATATCACCAGCAGCACTACAGTGGAATTTGGGGTACGGCAGGTTTCAGACACAAGCCATTTTGTACTACCAAATCAAATAATTGCAAAGATATCACAGGATGGGAATAACTGCCTTCTTCCTTCACATGTGGTGCACAAACCAATCAGAGTTGTTCCATTCAGTTCCAAAGTGAAATAAGGCTGAATCCAGATGTCACTGTGAAACACACTGTGGGTAAGAGAAAAGGAGCAGATGGGGAAATAAGTGTCCAAAAAGCAGTGGAATCCCTGATTTACTCTTCTAAATTGAGGACAATAGAGAATGCATTAAAGTGTGAATTAAGACTTTTTTCTCTAATTCCCAATGCTCTGTGTGCTCAGTGATCACCATAAAACCAGTATAGCAGAATGGTTAGTTCTCCATGGACTGGCATTGTTCCATACTCTGCCAGTTCTCTGTACTCTGTACTCTGTACAAGGCTTTCTTGTAACAATAGACAGCCTTGAAGCCCAGAAGCTTTCCACTCACTGCCCACAGTTTCTCTTTTCAGACACTTAATCCCTGATTGAGTGTTTGGAATCCTGAACTGTGTAATGAACTGATATTCCTCAGAGATGCTGGAAATGCTTAATGATTGGGTTACAGAATATAAAGCAATTCCTGGGTCAGAAGAAAGATTTTCCTTGCATGTCACTGACAAATGTGATGGTGAACAGATTAAACATAAAATGCACCCTGTAATGTATGTCATTTTGAAAATTAATTTATAAAAGGTCAGCATGTATAAGGCTGAGTAATAAAGCTCAGCAGGAATGACCTACAATGTGACATAGCATGTTCCAAACTAAATCTTTTCTTTCATCCATAATCAATTTATGCTGAGCTGAAACTAGATCATCAGTCAAAAAAACTAGGCCTTAGGTAAAGGAAGCTTGTCTTGGATCAGTGAACAAAACACAGTTCATGCCTAGTTGTAGCCGAGCCCGCAAATGATATATGTACTCTAGGGAAACCAAGTTCTGCCCCAAGTGGCCAGTCTGGGAGTGTCGGAATGCACAGCCATGTTGAAATGGACACCTGCTGACAGACAGACAGGTAGGCATCTCGCTACAAGCCGAAACATTCCTTGAAGAGAAGGGCCAAGAGGTTCCTTTCTTTCCAACAATTGACCCCCTCCGCAAACCCTGCTTGGCAAACCCCCAAAACAGAGCAACAACATTCCCAACTGGAGTAAATTAGAACAGATGAGTGGAGCCACTTGTGTGATTGTTAATCATTTGGGCAATTAGGATGAGTGCATGCATATGCATTGGAGGTTTTGGGTTGCATCTTTTCAGATTCTCTGTGTCTATGTGTGCCAATGCATGCCAGTGCACGCATGCACTTTATGTCTGTACGTGTTTGGTTATGCAAGGAATAAAACATGATGAGGCATTCAGATATAGGAATATAACCAATGAGGGGGTGTTGGGACATGGCCCAGCACAAAGTTCAGGGTCATTATCACCCCTGAAGTTGATCAATTTCCAATAACAGCATGCCTGTCATGATTTATTCCTCTTATACTACAGCAGTTTGCCAACAAAAACATTTATGTACTGTATTTATTTAAGAATGCCATGTCATACAATTTATCCATGTATAGTTATGTTTCAATTTGTGGAATTTCCAGACAACAGGTTACTTACAGAAGAACAGCTATAAACAGTCAGCCCTTTACCAACCACTTTTTCTCTATTGAAGTAAAAAAACAAAAAACACACATTTAGTTTTGCTCTGTTACTAGGTGACCACAAGGTCCTTCATCCTGAAGACTGTTCTGTGTCTAAAAACATACAAAGTAATGAATATGTATATTCTGTTCATAAATGTTAAATAAAAGACTCAACAGAAATTATCACAGCAAAAAAAATAAAAATAAAAAATACATTGTTTAAAATCTGCTTATGTGCTGCTACCATCACACAAATCCCTGAAATCCTCTAGTATAACAAAACCACATCTTGGTTGGATCATTGTTTGTAAAGATAGTTTATCATGCCACTGATTCGAATGAATAGGCATATGAAAATGGTATTTGTCTGGTGACCATATGCTTTCATTGCTTTCAGTGAACAACAGGAACATTGCCCTGTTTCCTACAACCTTCTCAAACCTGCTCCTTTGCTCTTTGACCATCCTGTTGTAAACATCCTCCCTCTGCTTCCTAAAGCATTCTGGGTCCAATGCTCATTATGCTGGTTTTGTATGAGATAAAAAAAATAATAATTGAAAGATCCAAATACAGCCCAAGGCAGGCTTCCTTTACTCAGCTGAATAAAGAAACATTAATTTAAAACACTTGTCCAGTGAGTAGTAACTTTTAAAATATAATTTTACCAGTAAATGAGAAAAACAAACATCTCTATATATTTTTAACTATAGTCTGTTTAATAAATCGAATACTCATATGCCTTTAATCTACTGTCAGTAGGAAATGTCAGTAGGAAAACTCTAAAAATGCATTCACATTTAAATCCTTTTTAAATCCATAACACTGAAATTGTACTGTACCTAAAAGACCAATAAACATTTTACCATTCAAAAAAAGATATAGTGTAAAAAGAATGTATGTAATTTTGTACTTATGTTTGCATCATTTGTTCAGTGAATTCATTTTTTCCTGCTTCATTCCCGATTTTTTTCTTATAAAAAATGCACAAATACAATGTAATGTATATTGAGTTATAGAATTATCACCACCTAGCAAAACCAGTGTTTTTAAAGTGTTTTATGTCTGTATGAGGAACATGTAAGCACACATCACATCAGCGCCAAAGGCCATCTTCTAATAACATGGATTTGGTAGCCATATGATGTTTTTTTAACAACCCATGTGTTGTACTTTACATATACTCCTGAGGACATTTCCCCTCTCAAGCTCGAAAGAGTACATACAAGAGAGTTCAAGTACTTGTTTGAATTCCTCACTTTGGCGTGCTAATGGAGATTAAGCTGCATTGAAGCCTGTGTGTCAGCCAGCAATTCAGGTAGTTCATACCAGACATGCCTAATCTATTGTGTTCCTCTAAGTGCATCGTACACAGAAAATCATGAAAGGTCGAAAGGCAGATGCCGTTTAAAACATTGTCATTAGAGTGGCTCTGTTTTCCTTAGAAGCCTTAGTATATATACATTTAAAAAAAAATGTTTATGCTATGTACAATTCAGTCCTTTCCACTGCGTAGTGTTCCAGGCAATAAACAACAACAAAAAAAACACTATAAAAAATAATGTTTCTCAGCACTAAGAACTGAAATCAAATATATAATGGCAGCTGTAAGAAAATTCTTGTTGGGAAAGATTGTGTTTTATCATGTAGGAATTATCTTTATGATTTACAATGCATTTCTTTTGCAGACATATTTTAGTGAATTTGCAGGTAATAACATGTCACACTTGGTCACAAGGTGACTGTTATCTGATGTTCTGTCAACTCACATCCATTCAAGTGATTGTATTTTTCTAATTTAGTTTGTTCTCCCTCTCTCTTCCTCTGTCTCACTCTATTTGTTGTTGTTTTTTTTCTGGCTCTAGAAAATAATATGCATTTCGATGTAGTTACTTTCCACAAGTAATGGCAACAAAAAAAGTTAAAGAAAAGGCTGCTCTTCATCAACAGCCCTGAGGAGTGAAGAAAGATGAGCCAGTTGGCAGGTTGAAATATGCTCCTCTTGTAAGTTCATGTCAAGAATTAAAAGCAAAGAGAGACCAAAAAAAAAAAAAAGGGAGAGATAATAGTTTTAATGGAGATGTCAGCGTGGTAGCATCGTTGCACGGAACACCTCCTTACTACAGTATGTGGCATGTCCTGACCAGAGCACAGAGGGTCAAAGCTGCTGCTGAGTGTGTTGCTTTAAGAGTTGGTGTAGGCAGGAGAGCCCCCTCACACACGGGCTTTTGGCAGTGCAAACATAAAGTAAGTAACAACATGGTCCTCGTGCATTGCAATTGGGAAGTAAAGATGAAGCCTGGTGTCGTCATAAGCTGCTTTTCCAATACGGTGAGAGTCAATAAAAGGCGCGAGACTTCACGCGCGTCCACAGTCCATTAGACGCAGTGCGTTGAACCCGCGCAGATTCAAGTGACAGAGCTGGAAGCTGGCTGAACTAACATGAACTCATCGGCAGGATGTTTCTTCATGTGCTTTTTGTTGCTATTTAAGGTGAGTTCATTCAATGCATTGTTTGGAAATAACTTCAGAAAATCTGAATGGTGGTGATGTACGCACTGGTGGCTTGCGCGCGCTCGTATCTCTGTTAGTTGTTGTGCTGGACGCTGATAAGAGCAGAAGAGGTGCGTCTAGTAACAGACAGATGCACACAGACGTATTATGTGCAAAAAATGAATTAGTGATGACAGCAAACGAATGGTATCCTTTCTTTCGGAAATGGAAAAAGGTGCTGTAGGAAAAAAAAAGGCAAAAGAGCTGGGTGTGAAGGATGTATTTTTTGGGCAGCTGTGTTTGTTTTATTTCCATCCACACGTTAAAGGCTTGATTCTCCTATTTTCCTTTGTGCTTTTGACCCATCATCTGCTCATCATCTGGAGAGCATTTATTAACTGATGAATAAACACGTCATGCCTGACTTCTGTTTCCCAAAGACACTGTCAGTGCATGTGGCTCTGAGTGGTAAAGCAAACAAAATCAGCACGAGTCGAGTTACATTTCCTGCTCGAACACATCTACTAAACCTTCAAATGATCAGCTTCATTAATTATTGAGGCTATTAGTTATAGCAGACATGCTACAGATACCTAAACCTGGTCCTGGAGTTGCAATTATTCTGCATATGATTGTGTTCTTGCTGCTCCTCATACACCTGACTGAAGTAATGCAGATTACAAGCCCTTCCTGAGGTGAAGGTGGTCCGCTGGAGCAGAGAAAACGCTACAATCCGTAAGACTTTGGATACTTCAGGATCAGAATTGGGAACTTGTATGGTAGAGCATGCAATACTTGTTTTCTCAAAACAAAAACATGATTTTTTTTCTGGCTTTTCTGTCTGGCCTTCTGGTATAGAGCAATCAAAGAATTTACAGTATAATCTCACTATCAGGTGTTAACCATAAGTGGATGGGTTTCCTCTGAGTTTAGGGTCTCTTACAGTTGTTTCCTCATGATGTCTCAGGGAGTTTTTCCATGCCACTGTAAACTCCCGCTTGCTCATGAGGGATCTAAAAGTACATTAGCATCTCTGTAAAGCAGTACTACATTATGTCTTGTTTAAATGAAATTATAATTAAAAGTAATTGACAACCTATTGCTAATATTAATACCTGTCTCGTACATTTTTTTATTTGTAACTATTCATTTCATATAGCACACCCAATTAAGTGACCAGGTCAGCAAATCATCATCCTGTGCTGCCACTTTAGAACTCCAGAAGAATTGTGGAGCTTCCTGTATGTATAGGCCTCTTTGCAGGTTGTGGGGCACTGCGAAAGCCCTGGACAGCTGAAGATTGAACAGGAAGTTGAAATGTTGGTCATATAGATACATAGACCTGTTAATGTATAGGTCAGCCTTAGAATTTAGTTTCTACTATGAATCATTGATTCAAAAATGCTTTAATCCTCTAAGCATACATGGCGCAACAGGTATGCTACTTAGAAAACCACACATGTCTAGACAACGTTTTCGGCTTGATTATGTTGTACAACATTTGCTGATGAACACCCACCAATGATAAACATGTAAATGCCAGCATCGGGACAGTTTGTCTTGTGGTCTGTTAGAAGGCTAGGAGCATCTGTCAGGCTCATTAGAAGATCATATGCACTTGGACAACTGGACGACACCGTGTCTGCTGCCTCTCGTCTGGGACTCTTGGCTTGGCACCTCCACACCTGCCACAGAAAGAGATCAACATCTTCAGCGTTTATATTGGTGTTGGCACACGCTGCGGTTAACAGCCTACATTAAGATTGTTTATCTTCATGATTATCTATTTTCATTTTCCCTGTTGTAGGGAAGAGGTCTTTAAGAGATGGATTAGAACAGAAGTTCAGGAAGGTACCCACAAATAAACCCTTATGTCTTTTGGCCCTTGCGTGTACTGTAAGTCTGCAGAAATTGGGTGGCACTATTGATGAATGATGTGTGTAAAGAACGTCTCGCTCTTCAAGCTGCACATAATAAAATGCGGAGAGAGAAGCACAAATGGGAGCAAATGGGACAGAAATGTGCAGTTCAAGTCGTAAAAGGAACAAGGACTTAAGGAATGTGGTTTTAGTGAAGAGACGAAATTCGATATCTATCAGTACAGTGGAGATGAGTTAACATGAGGCGTTTTATGAGGCACGATGTGATCCAGTGAGTAAATTGGTATTGCTTGCATTAGGATGGTTGGGGCCAAATTCTACTTCTCACACGACGTCAAATGGACAGTGAAAAGACAAACTTTCAAATTGTGTACATTAGGAGAATGTGTGTATCAGCCAGTTTATTAAGACTTTAACAGTTAACTGTCCTCTAACAAGTTCTGCATGTCTGCTTGCCAACATGCCTGCTATTCAGATGTTTCCAGAGTAATTAGAATAGGGACTGGATTTATTTGAACGTCTCCTAACTTAGACATACCAATACCAAATTCAGTAACATGAAAACCCCAACATTGATTCTACAGTAAAAGACATGCCTGGGAAAAATAGAGGCTTATATGGATATAGACTTAAATATCTGCACGAATTAATCACATCCGGGTGACAGAAAGTATTTTATCCCATTTTCCACTGAAGGTACAGACACTCATACAAGCATTTTTGTTGGTCTCCGCGTCTCCTTATCTACTTCTCGGCTGCTATTTATTGCACAGCTCCCTAAATCCGCTCTTCTCATGTAACTCTTGATCTCTTTTCTTTCTCACATTCTTTTTTTGTCTCACACACACAAACACATTCGCCTCTAGTGACCTAATCGGTTCTCCCACCAGCTACTTCAAAAACAAAACCTCTTGCACTTTGACTTGCCTTTCTGTGTAGCATTTGTCAAATGTGTGGCTTTGTTTTTGGTAAAAAAATCTTTACTGAATTACTTGATTCTTTATTCGTTGATAGTTTATAGAGAAGACACTGTTTCAGCAGGCAGGGTGGGATTCTGAGCATTTTGTGTGTGTGTGTGTGTGTGTGTGTGTGTGTGTGTGTGTGTGTGTGTGTGTGTGATTGTGTACGTTTGTACTTTAAGAGTAAGGGTATGCAGAATAAGCAGGGTCTGGGTTCTTGTTGATGTAGTGATGTGTTTGATGTGATTCACCCCCCTGGTGGCCTTGTTGACCCTGCTATTGTGAGTGTTTCACTTCCTTTATGAATGCCGCACATAATTGACTCCTAAAGTTTTTTCTCGGAAGAAGTCAATGTTTAGTGTCTTTTTCAGTTGTTTCATAATCTCTAATAACATTTCCAGCCATAGACCTTTTTCTTCCAGAATGCTACTGTCTAACTGGTACAGAATATGTGAGGCAAAGCAGTTTCTCTTTTGTGTAAATATTAGATAAGTGTAGTCAGGGACCTCTCTGTCACGCTACCACCATGCCAGAAGCCCAGTGTTCAAGAAGAAAGAACAACCAAATTCCTGTTTTCTTGTTTTGTTTGACAGTAAACTCCAAAACAAAAGACATTCTTAAATCCAATTTTTTTTGGTTCTAACGTTTAAACCGGTTTCTGATTCTGATGATCACAACACCCTTCTGACAGTAGCAACTATCTCAAAGAATTTTATGATGAATTTCATTTTTAAATGAAGTGTTCTTTCGAACAAAAATGTGCTTTTCTAAGTTTTCTGGGGGGCAACTTTTTTACAATAAATAAGTAAGTAAATAAATAAAAGCTTTTCGAGGTTTTCCTCTGTACAAAAGTTTTAACAGAGTGCAGTTATTTATTAGCAGGACAAGCTGAATTTTTGTCTACAAAAACCTCAGGTGTTTAAGAAACAACAAATATAAAAACAAGTGATACTAGAAACGTAATTGGTTCACAGATGTACCACAATTTTAACTGCAATTTTAAACTGATAAAATATATAACATCGTTCTCTAATAAAAAAAAAAAAAAGAGCTATTGACAAAATGCTTTTATTGGAAAATACTTAACTTATTATTACTTATTACTTAAGTATTAACAGCAACTGTAGTGTCTTGTACTGCTACATCACAAGGAGGTAATATGTAGTAGGTTATTAACCAAAATGCTGCACATTGAACATTGCATTTACCTTATCCAGAGCAACTTACATTTGTCTTATTCATACAACTAATCAGCTATGAGGTTGAGGGCCTTGCCCAGGGGTCCGCGAGCAAGGGAGGTGACTTCATAGTTTGTAACAGTAGAATAGTTTAGCAATTTCATTGAACTTTTTCCCCTGTGCTCTTCCTCATGCTTTCTGTCCCTGTAATGTCTCCCGATATTACAAATACCTGCTTCATTACTATATGAGCTATCTATAACTAGGCAGTTTTCATCTTGTTTGCCTACTGTTAGGGGTTTGCAAGAACTACTTTAAACATGTTACAGGCACGTTGCCTTGCTTTGTAGTTATCAATGATATGTCATCAATAGCACCACTTACCCTTCTTCTCCTCTCTCAAATATGCCTGTCTCTGTCATTAGGTTGCCAGTTTTCTTAAGGCAGGGTAGCTGTTAGCTTGTGGAGGCAAATTATGGGTACTCTTGTCCCCTGCACTTTTATCCTGTGATGAAAGATTACTTTCCTGATAGGAGTAATCTTCTCTAAAACTAGTGTAGACATCCTCATAGCATGATGACTTACTGAATGGTATAATCTGTATGAAAATGATATTAGGCACATGCGTTTGCTTTTACAGTCACCAAATCACAATTCGTTATGAGAGATCTTAGTGTCCTATGACTTCTGAATGTTTTACGTTATCCACGATTTTGTTTTGCATCTCATTCCCTTAACTGTAACGAAATTCAGCTGAACCGTAACGTACAAACCGAAGCAACTACCAAACCGTGAATTTTGTGTACCGTTACACCCCTAGTGCTAGATGATTCAGTGTGCGAGAATGTATCTCTCTTTCTCTCTTTCTCTCTCTCTCTCTCTCTCTCTCTCTCTCTCTCTCACTCTCTCTAAAGAAGTCAGCTTAACAGTGTATTATCTGTACTAGGTTTGTTTTTATCTAACTAGATACTGCTCCAGCAAACTTCCATCTGATCTAAATCTGGTGTTGGGTAATGGGCATAAATCCTGTATCATTGTTTTCTCACTGGTTAATTCCTTAAACTTCATTTCCGTTCTGCTGACATTGCTTGGTACAGGGAGTTTTCTTGATGAATAGTTTGAAAAAGGCCAAAAGTCCTGACTCTCAGTGCTCACCATATCTATACACCCTTTTCCTATTAGTTTCACTGAAGTTCCTGAGTAATATTATTCAAGATGAATAACTGAGTACTAAGCTGAGACAATGAGGGGTTCAGGAAACCACATGGAACCTAGTGTTTTTAGCCTCTTTTTTGTTTTAACAAAGAGACTGACAGTGCCCCGTCTTTCATGCTGGACATCCTGTTGGCTTGTCAAACTCTTTCATCTCTCAGCCAACAGGAAGGGCATTGTCATTAACTCCTAGAAGGAGAAAAGGTGGAGAGTGGTAGAAATTCTCCTCATGCCATAAGGAAGAAAAAAACAAAAAGATAATGAAGAAATACCAAGTAATTATGTGGAGCACTGTATTATTGTACTTAAAGTTCAAGCCACCCAGAAATCTTTATATTAATATTTATTTATATTTTCAAATTGATGTTTAACAAATCTGTTTTATTGCTATTGAAATATTTACATATTATAAACCACTCATATACATAATGTACATATCTGTTCCTTAGAAAGCTGATTGGTTTCCAGCCAATAAATCATGTTACAGCAGTACATTGCATAGTGACTTTTCTTATGGTATGGTTGTAGGTTTGGCTCGTTTATGTATTTCAGAAGTTGTTGAGCTCCCGGGATTTTCACCGATGGCTGTCTTAAAAGTTTATACGAAAAAAAAAATTGAATATACAGTATAGGAGCTCCAATGGCAGTAGGAAATGGCCAGGCTGGTTATAGCTGATGAGAAAGCTAAATGAAATTAATCACTTAAATAATATATAAATAATTTAAAATTATATATAATATATCAATAATATATAATGATATATAATTTTCTTAAGTGATGTAGGTAATGTTTTAGTAATAAAAACAGTGATCCTATCTGAGTTTAACTAATTATCATAAGCAATTATCTAAATGAAAAGTGAGATACGTGGTGAGTCCTTGTCATTGTGATGTTTTTGTTGCTCTTCTTTATTGTTCATAAAGCTAAAATATGACAGCAGATCACCAGTGCAGCTGTTTACATAGCCAGAAACTGAAGAAAAGCTTTCTAGTGCACCAGGAGCCAAAAGTAATTTTAATCATGCACAAATATAAAATTGCACCACACACTCTATTTATAGAAAAACACCCTGTCATGAAATCGAGAAGATTTCAATATGAATAGAGAAGAATAAGCAACAATATTCTGTCAAAAAAGAAAAGTCTTTTATTGATTTAATTACTTGGAGAGAAACATCCAGTGCAAATGCTTGGGCTGGCAGTGTTGTGCTTTCCCACAAGCCTGTGTCAGATGAGTAAAGAGAGATGACAGGTCATGGATCGGTCGTGGCACAAGACTGCAGTGCTGTAGTTTTGGCCTAAAATAATCTATTAATACAGACAAATATTTAGCAAGATGAACATTACGTGTATGAAGATTAATATGGGATAGTGTTGCTATGAAGCAGATTTTATGTTAGAAATTTTGGTAAGTTGCTATGCAGAAAAGCACTTAATCATTAAGACGTCTGAATTACATTCTAAACAAAACATTTTGCTGACTGATCTGCTTAATTTAAGTCAAGGTCATGATTCTTGACCACCATATTTCTTGCTTTGTTGCTTATGTATAGCTGTTTTGCAGTTTAGGGTCTTATGATAACTATCTTACTTAGTAAGGTGGGTAAAATAGAAACAAATCTCTTTCTTTTCCACAAGTTCCACAATTTTCCCCACCATATGTTTTTTCCCCAAACTGTTGCCACAATTGTATAAGATTTATCTAAATGTGGTAGCCTTACATTTTTAAATGATATTTTTAGCATTAAGCCAACTCCATTCAGATATGGTTTACATGGGTTGAAGTGGAAGATCTTGGGTTGTTTGCTATATAGTTCTGATCTCAGCTCTATTAAACACCTTAGGGATGAATTGGAACACTGACTGTACCCTAGGCCTCCATACCCTACATCAATACCTGACCTTACTAACACTGTTGTGGCTGAATGATCACAAATCCCCACAACCAGACTCCAAAATCTAGTAGAACATCATCCCAGAAAAGTGGAGGTTACATCAAATTGAGACTAAATGTGGAATAATATATTCCAAAAGTACATATGAATCTTACGGTCAGGTGTCCACAAACGTTTGTCTGTATAGTCTACTAATATCAGAATATTGCTTAAAATTTATTCTATTCTATTTACTATTTAAGAGTGACATTAAGATAAATAAATAAGATTAAACATTGCTTGTTTGGAAACTGTTCTAAATGTTATATCAATCAGGTATATCTGCATAGAGCTCCATAATAGCTTGTAGTTAATGTGTACAGCAACCTCAACTGTACCTCAGAGGAGAACTCATAACATAGAGGATATAAATGGATCATCATATGGATCAAACAGCAAAGAGAATCAATCTACATAGTCTGATTAAAGAAAACCTAAATTCAACCTAAGTATTGTAATGTATTTTGATATTGGCCTTTCGAATTGTTATATTCATGTTGTTTTTCTCAACAGTTCACCAGTAACAATGAGTATCCAGCAGAGGGCACTAAAACAGTGGGTCAAAGAAAAGCTGGTTGCACCTGCTGGAGTTCACCTGTGCATTTAGACCTTACCTGCACTGGATGACTCTCATACGCTTGTTTAACAGCTCAGATCACGAATACATAATGGACAGAAATATTACTAGTTTGATAGTTTAATTCAGAGTCAGATATCATTGTTTATTTTTAATATATCATAATGTACACTGCACACATTCAAGTCTCCTTACATTATAAATAAACATTCATTTCAAGTGGCATTAACCAGTCATAGCACTGTGTTTGAGACTACAGAACCCGAAAGACAGCATGTTGGGAAAAGTTTATCAATGCATGAATGAAGATATCTTTAATTATTTTTATTATTATTATTCATTATTATGAATACTGTACTTACTGATAAATCAATCAATATAATATATAAACATTACCTCAGATTTACCCTCACCTTCATAAAGTTTAGAACACTTCAGGTCCCTTGCTATGACATTTTCAATTGGCAGTCACTTTCAATTAAAGCATAAGCATATACATGTAAGTGCCGACTGCTGACATCTTGTTCTTTTCTTAGATATTTTGTGGCTAAATGTAAAAAGTGCTTCTACTGTTCCATCTTGGCAATAGTGCCGTGTCCCTAATATGTGTTCCTGGATGAGAGTTGAAAACTGTAAAAGCTATAATGAAAGAGTAAAGAAGATGATGAAAGAAGAAGAAAGAAGGGGAGGGGGTGTCATATGGCTCCCAGATTGCATTCATTGTCCCATCCCTGAACTGAGCAAGGCTCACGGCTCATCAAAAAAAATATGAAGTAAAAAGGAAAAAGAGGGAGCTAAGAGGAACTTGTCTCTAATATGGACCAAACAAAGACCTGACAAGCTGGATTACTCATCGTCCACGGCGAAGATGAAGGCAGTGGGTGTAAATGCACCATATGTGAAAATATAGAAAGTGGAATTTACCATAAGATGTTGAAATGGGTTTGGCGAATCAAAAATGGCATAATGGGGTGACAGAAATGAGCAGTGAAAAGAGAGTGGAGAGAACATGCATGGTGCTGCTGCTAAAAAGGGGTCGTTGTGCTCTGACCTGGGTCTCCATGCCTTGTTGGGATGAATGTTTGCGAGGCTAATGATGTTTCCTGTGGTTTGGACATCTGCTTTCCTCCTTCACATGTGCTTTTTAAATGCAACTATATGGACGTGCGGAAAAGAAAAAGCAATGACTTTTTGGACCGGTTCTCACGCACGCACACATGCACACAGGACATGCTTGAATCTTTTCAAGGCTGTGCACATGCCAGGTTAGCTTTGGCACACACTACCTCACAATTTTGAAAAGCAAATAACCTGCTTCACTTGCTTCCACATACTGTGTGCCCCTTGAAGCCTTATCCATTTTTTTATGATCAAACCCACAAACTATATCTAAAATGCAGTATGTGTTCAAAAATTAGAAGGCAAACATCATTGGGTCAAGAATGCACAAACTATAAAAACTTTACAGCTCTTATTCTTAAGTTTACTTTATGACCATAATATCAGGCTCATTATTTAAACTTACATTTTTGGGTATTTATTTTTTCAATAGAACTCTTATGGCTAAATTTACCACTGACAGGACACATGATGTCAAACGTACTATTAATAGGCCTATTCCCATCCAATAAAAAAACAAACAGGTAATTGGGGCTGCAACTAACAATTATTTTGATAATTGATTAATCAAAGGGCGATAACAGCATTTGTTGACAACAAATTTCATTACAGTTATTATGGATGTTATTACTTGTCGCAGCCCTACAGGTAATAACTATTGCACTAATATATGAAACTTTGTTACTGGATTGTTGCAGCTTTATTTTTATTACTGAAAAAGCTA
This sequence comes from Silurus asotus, assembly GCA_024362625.1. Taxonomy (NCBI): domain Eukaryota; kingdom Metazoa; phylum Chordata; class Actinopteri; order Siluriformes; family Siluridae; genus Silurus; species Silurus asotus. The sequence continues at coordinate 244,890 of MU576718.1, read as the reverse complement.
TGCTTCACAGATGCTTAGCGGTATACAGACCCCACTTTGAGAAACACAGGGATAAAGGAAATCACTGTTATTTCTCGTTTTTGGTATTTATTATAATTTCAGTGCATCTATTTGCTTTACACACAAAGATTTTATATTGATTATGAACACAAAAACACATTCATAAGCATAATCAGACCTGTTTATGTAGATATACAGTAAATTCTGCAAAAAGAATTGTCCTGTGCAAACTGCATCCAGTGCTACAAGGCCAAAGCAGTTGTTTTTTTAATTCAGTGGGGCGCATGTAAACTTGTAATTTTGCCAAAAGGAATATGCCAAATGTCACCCACGAATCTTCAATACCAAAATTACTTCTCACCGTAGATGTCTTAAATATGTAATTATCAAGAACAGCTTTGCAAAACATAGTAAGTTTGGTAATTTATGGCGTATACCTACTTGTTTCTCATATGAATATTTTTTAAATGCCTCTTTGTGTTAGCCTTTTCCACACACACATCATTGTAAAGACATGTTGTGCATACATTTGAAGTAAATACAGTATATACACCGGAAGAGTTTTAAATAACAAATTTTTTTCCCTAATTGTATACAAGAATTGTGATTGGCCTTGAGTCAATTCCCTCTGGATAAAAGTATTAGTCAAATATAAATGACTACTGTTCACCTTATCACAAGTACCTACCTGCTTTGGTCTGCCTTCAGAGTTTTCATACAGTAGCTATCATACTTCATAGGCTTACATTACTCCTTTTCCGAGTTGACCATCCATTACACAGACCATGCTATGACTTTGAAGGTGCTGATTACAGAGATGCTGGTGCTTCCACGTGCCCAGACACTGAATTGCAAAACATGAACATCAGTGTTTTAGATGTGAAAAAAAAGCATTTGATTTGCATTTATCATGTAGCTCATCAGCTCAGTGGCTGCTTTTACCTGTCATCTTCTCATCTTCCGACTTCTTATAATCTTCTTTCAACACTGCAGGGTGCTCCTTGGACTTGACATGTTCAATACATGAAAGACATTTTTAAAAGAGGGCTACCTCTTATACATGCTTTCCTAATTTTATACATTCCATGAGGATTTAAATCCCTGAACCATGTCTGTGCTAGTGGGTTGTTTTTTTTTTTTTTTGCATTTTCTTTATTTTTGCATTTTCTTTTTAAAGATAGAAAGATAAAGATAGAGAGCAAGAAAACAATAAGGTAAAAAAATTTTCTTCTTAAGCTAAAATAAGCATAGCTCTATACGTAAGAGAACACGTATATCCGGACTATGCAAAGTCAAAGTCTATGAATTTTGTTCTTTTGACAACATTTTAAAACAATCTCATGTATAAACCTCTGGCTGTATAAAATGATGACAGTCTGTTTTAATGGTTAGTGATTTTATCTACAATCTTTGTAGAACCCCTTTGATTCTCCTCCTTTAATTAATGTTTTTTTACAAATATATTTTGTCCTCAGAAAATGATATGTCCCATGTTTTACCCTTAAAGTATGTCTTAAGTATGTAACCTCAAGTATGTGCAGCTCAAATGTCCACACGTGCACTAACTTGCCAAAACATATCACTTGCTCCTTATCTACAGCATATATGTTTTCCTAAGCACTACATGGCCAATAAGGAAATGATCGTGCAAGACTAACAATGGAAAATAGAACCTTTGATACAGCATATTAACCATAATAAAACCTTCCCATCGTCCTTTCAAAGTAACAGTAAAAAGAAGACAAAGGTCTTTGAGAGCAAAGGACAGGATATAAACATGGATAAATACAGCAGGGGGAAAAAAATGTGTCCTCTCAAATTTCCCAGTGAATACTATCTAACATATAAAAAACTAAACAAAACACAATGGAGTAATTAGGTTATTAGTTTGAACATAGTATATGAGTCTGTGGTTCATGAACAGTTGCATCTATAAGTCTTACATTGACAACAAACCTGAAATCCAGTGAGTTTAATGGTTGAGTTTAAAGGTAGTAATTATTAAAGTCTAATCATTTCTTAAAGAGCCTCGATCAAGCACGTGTGTGCATGTAAGACCGTAACGTGCATTTATGAGGCATTTAAGCTGATTTATAAAAGCGAAAAATGAGCTAGAAGTAGCCCCCGTCTTGCTGGTAAGCGTGTTATTTTTCTTAAAGAGTAATTACCTTGGGAAAAAGGTGGGAATTATGCATGGCAAGCCTGCCAAATATCTGCCTAACTGCCAGCCAAGAGCATTTTACATTTGAAACTGAAGTTGGGCATCACCACCTATGTCAGCTTTGGGTGTAAATAGGCTTCTTTGTACACAGGGTGTGTGTGCAAGTATGTGTGTGAAATAGAGAGAGTGAAAAAGCTTTGAGTTTATGCTCCAAGGATACAGAGTGCATCACCACTGACAAACCATTAAATTGAAAATTGAACACTGCATTAATAGTAAGCTGACCCAAGATTCCATTGTTGAATACAAAACAGAAAATATACTGTATATAAAGAGAAAACAACTAAATTAAGAATTACCTCCTAATAAGTCATGCTGTTTTAGAAAACCTTTTAGGAATTAAGTGGCTTGATGCAGTAGAGAAGATATCTGTTTTCATCCTTACATCGGTTATTTTATTAATAGCAGCATATTCTGAAGTGGTTTATTCTTCTTATACTATAGTAATATTTCAGCAACCACAATTCTATTAAAGTAGGAATATCTGTAAAACTAATTGGTTCCTGTTATCACTTATATCTTACCAGGTCTAGACCAACCTCTCTCTTTTATTGTCACAAATGTAATAAAAAGAAAAAGAAATCACAGATTGTCCTATGACAGAGAAGCTAGAAAATACAAACCTCCACTTTTCTGAAGACTTTTTTTTCCTGTTTGTCAGTTTATATTAGACATAGGTTATGTGGAACCTTAAATAAGAATATACTGGCAACATTTGGTCGACATGTTTTACCATCTATCAATTTCCTTTTTGTTCTCCTAGAAAGTTGTGGTTATTATACTGACACCTCAATACCCCCATCCACTCATTTCCAAACAGGATAAAGATGAGATGGCAATACAGAGCTGTAATGTTTAAACCAATTTAAGCTCAATTGTGCCAAGCTTTGACCGACACCTCTTGCCTTTAAACGAGCTATATAAATAAATGTCAGGTGACCTGAGTCATAAAACTAACCAGAAAAGTGTGAAAGAAGATTTTTCAAGGGTGTCATAGAGTGCACATGTGTATTTTTTCAATTATTTAAAAAAACACATTCTTATACATAGGAATACATTTTGAGAATAAATCAGGGCACAAATAAAAAAGCTGAAGCCTGAGTGGATTGCTAAGCATTCACAGAGGTGCATGCAACAAATGTGCACTTCTTTCTTTAGTTTGTCTGCTTTTTTCTGTGGAAGACAGTTCTCTAACTGCAGAAATGTGCAAAATCTTTTACACTCTCCAAAGTGATGCTGAGCGAGCATGGAGACTATTCAGATATGGGATAAAGCCAGAGAGACTATAACTAATGTTTCATCCTTTGTGAAAACAATGGAAATTGAGCAGTTAAAATTTTTAAAGCAAAAAAAAATACAAAATGCATGATTAAAATGCTTGAAAATGTTAATAATTGAATGTCAATATTTATGCTGGTATTGAAAGGTAAATGAAACATATGATGTATCTGACTTTTTCTTATCAACGTGGGGAGCACATAAATACTACTACCATATTTTCCGGACTATAAGCCACTACTTTTTCCCCACGCTTTGAACCCCGCGGCTTAAAAAGTTTCACAAGCTTCAAGCCAAAAACCTGAACCCCGTAACATCAGACCAATTAAATTGCCGAACGGGTTCAGCTGAACCAATAAAACTCTTCATATTAAATCAGACGCGCTGCCACTGAATCGGGCTGAACCACATCATAAATATGGATGATGTTCCTCTGACGTTTGACCTGCCGCTCACTCGGACTGTCTACAGGAAATGCAAATCATTCGTCACGCTGAAAACAACCGGCCATGAAAAAACGCACTTCACCTGTGTTCTGAGCTGCATGGCATCGGGAGAAAAGCTTCAGAAATTTTTAAACGCACGACGATGCTAAAAGGAAAACTTTTACGAAAGAGAAATTGTTGTGAAAGGAAGGAGGAAGACAGTGAACAATGACTTTCTTGGTAGGCTACTGCTTAGATACAAGCCGTGTAACAGACACTGTCTTTCGTTAAAGCCTGTGTAAAGTTCATTAGTTTCAATGTAGACTTATAAACAGGTGCGGCTTATTTATTTTCAAAATAAAAATCTTTGTCAAATTCAGTGGGTGCGGCTTATATTTGGGTGCACTTAATAGTCCAGAAATTACGGTAATTTACTTGGGAATTATAAAATATTCTTGGATTTATTGAAGTTATTTGTGCTGCGATTGCTAAACATTCTGCTTTAATGATAAAATGTTTAACATCTACTATAATTAATTGTTACCTTCCATGTTCTACCACTGAGCAATTGTAGCTCAGAATTTGAAAGCTTTACAACTAAAAATAAATGGCCTTACTTATCAGATTACCTCTTGTCCAATTTCCGATCTAAATCATAGTGAAGCAAACAGAAAATCCTTAACTAAATAAACCATAAATTGCAAATAAAAGAAATCATATTTGAATTCATCCCAAAAACTACTAGACACATGTTAAAAACCTTAACATTGTAATAAATTGTCAACATATATATATATATATATAGTGTGATTCACAGTATATTCAAAAGCATGGATCATATCTCAGCACAACAATGCCCACAATGTGCCAGGCTTCCTCAAAAAACATCAGTTCCTGTCTTAAGTGTTCCTTTTGTGGTCGAATGAGCACATATCCACATATTCACACAGAAGATAATTAAAAAGGGGGAGTTAAATCTTCAATGTACTGTTTAAAAGTAATAAAAGATATATGGGTGGGATTGGTCTTTTGTTCACTTACGTTTAGCCTTTATAGTGTACTTGTAGCTGATAGAAAGCAGTTGATTTGATATTAGTTTTTTTTCCTAGCAATTTGACCAAACCTATATACTGTACTGCGTAAATTATAAATGTCTTAAAAAATTATATATTTTGTCATATTGCCCAGCCTTTTAAACAGCAATACAAACCACACATTTAAAATAATAAAATCAGTGAAAATGAAAACAATGCACAACACGCTAATTTAACAGTGTCCCTATTCACCATGCAGCCCAAGAATTAATTTGTATTTGCATGTCCAATATTAAGTGAACCATATGATGGAGATCTGGAGATTTCCCCCAAGTAGTTTATTTTATTTTTATAAATATGAAAGGAATAATAGATTAGGTTTTAAAAAAATCTTCAGAATAAATTGAGGAAACATTGGTGACATGCTGATTTAATAACCACTACAGTTATACTAATAATGATGGCCTGAAACTTTTTGCAGAAAAAATGGAAAAATATTCTTCCTACTCCATATGTTTCTTTAGACATCCTTTGTAAGCACCTGCCTGTTGCCATTCTCTCACCCTCCCAATGACCCCAAACCTCCTCATTCCTTCTTATCTCACGTTTAAAACTTAGCAGCCTACTTACTACCTGTACACCTGCTAGATGCATTACGTACACAGGCTGGATGACTTAGACATGGCTGACCCCTTAATAACCGTTTTAAGGAGAAGGCCTATTGGATGTGTTGGATTTAAGGGGGTTTTATCAGCAAAGCCTAACTGAATGTGACTTATTGACAAATGTGTAATTTAACAATTGAAATTTTTTTTTATGATGAAATGCATTGCTGCGTAGAGCAAGAGGGGGAATTCAAGAAACATTTGTAATAAAAGTGATAATTTGATCCTGCCTTTAGAACTGGCATCAATTGTCTTGTAAAAAATACCGTTCTGCAAATGTGCTGACCAGTTCATAATAAACAGAGTGATGATAACATTTTATTGTTCTTATTATCGACACACTACAAGGAATAAAAAGACCTTACAAAGGTCTCTTAATCATTTATGTTTAACACAGGCCCGTGCAAACTCCAAAGTACTGTAGTGTTGTGTCAAGTACAAACCACCAAGTAAGTAGTGGCAAGACACATATATTTAATTACACTGAAATGGTTGTATTCATGAATGCATTAATTTGGGTTCAGTAATTTGTGGACGGCAATGATGTTCAAATAGGTTTAACAGATTACATTAATACTACTGCATGCACTACTATTAATTACTTAATTATAAAGCTATTATTTAAGGTTTAATGTATGACCATTTATACAAATATGGGTGTCGATAGTTGCTTGTTTTCTATCTGTAAAAGAACATAACAGTATGAAGACCTTCCTTTGTCAGCCTCCAAAAAATCCCACAATGATAAATGCAAAATATTTAGCAAAAAGCCATTGGAATTATACATCAAATTACATTTTATTATGATCACTTTTATATTGATACATCAACATATATGCCTTGATCAATGAACAAACCTGTACGTAGTCATTCCTCTCTCTCTCTCTGTTACAGTGGCCACTGAATGATTTTTCAAAAATTAAATCGTGCCAGTGAGAACCCATTGCATGCAAAGGAAGAATATAGTGTAACACTTATCTGTATTTTATTACAGCGATGAGAGTTTTGATGCAACTTGAAGTGAAATAAGAGCTATTATATGCCTCGGGTAAGAGCCACTGAATATCGTCACAATTTCACAGATTTGATTAGCATCAAGCCAAGAGGATATTGCTATTCATGTGATATCATGAAGAGGACAAGAGAAGCATAGGAGAACCCTTACTTAACATCAGGGGCCCCAAAGAAACTATGCATTCATGTCTTGTTGATGGACAGCCGGCGATATTCTATTTCACAAGCACATGAAACACTGTACTTCTACTTAGACACCTAAATCCCCTCTCATTGACGCATCAGAAGATACAATCATCTCCCAGTACCCACCAGATCATAAATGGTTGGATTTATCTTTGGATGAAAGAAAGAAATGTATAGGGGCAAGAAGAGAAAAAACATTACCGAATATAAGTTTTTTCTTACCTTGCATAACATATTATATAAAAATATATAAAATGTGTACAAAAATGTGTATGGAAGACTGTAATTCAATAGTATTATATAGAATAATTAATATATAGAGAGAGAAAATGTTGAAATGCGGACCCACTGTTTTGCAAGACTGTACAGCTTATAAAACACCATTAGTGGAATTAATGCAATTTATGAACCTGTTGTTGTGAGGGTCAGCGGTTGCAGACAGGGGAGTAAAATCAGTAATTTGGTAAATAAAAGTCATGTGACTTGGTGGTGGGCAGGGAATTATTGGGAGTTTAAGATGTTGATGTGACATCATGATTTATGTAATAAAATGCTATACAAAGATAAAACCAGGCAAATATATTTAGGCTTGCTTTTCTCTATTTTAACTGTAGCAAGCTTTTTAAACAACAATTCTTACAGCTTAATAGAGCTGATTGACTGGTTGCAAAGGCTTCTTTGCTAGTTTCAACAAGTGCTTGGGAAGAAATCACACATGAAGGCAGTTCATGTTCAAGGATTCAGACAAAAACCTTTTTGTCTGTGGGACACTACTTGTGGTTTTAATGCTAAGGCAAGTGGCATGATGTTTTTTAAGACAAATAAGGCCCCTGTAAATGGCTAAGTAGCACTCCTTAGCCAAGAAACCCAAGCATGCCTGGCATCAGGCACTTATGCAGGGTACAGCATGAACTGCAACGGCGAACACCTGTTTAAGATCTCATCAGTTATGCTGTCCTTTCCAGGCATCCTAAAAATCTCACTTACAACTGGTTTTATTTACCTCTTGTCCCAGATGCCTGCTGTCCATTAGGGCAGCCAAAGCAGCTGTAAATGGCAATTGATACAGTAATATATATGTCATTCCCAAGAAGCACATCTGGAGAATGCACTATAGACAGACACTGTTAGTTGACCTCGAATATATATATATATTTTATATATATATTTATATATTTATATATTTACATATATACAGTGGAACCTTGATACTCACGACCGTGACACTCGTGACCTCGATAACCTCGTGATTTTTTTGTTACTCGGTCACAGAACGAGTATCGAGGGTGCACTGTATATACAATCTAAATTAAGCAGTTTGCTTTTAAGGTAAACAAACTTAGTCTTGGATGTCTATGTCCTTATCTATAGCTGGGCCACTCAGCATATAGCGTACATACAGAGCTCCTATTGATGATTTCTTGCAGTTTTGCTCTCTTTTTTTTCCTGACAAGTCCAGAAATTTGAGCACGGACATGAAAGTTAACTTTTTGGTGAATTGGTAGTCCATCTTGCATTAGTCAACACAGACTGCAAGCAAAACAAGTGCCCTTAGTGTTTATTAGGACCACCATACACAAACACCTGGTTGTTTCAGTAGTTGCTTCAAATTTGTGTGCTCATCAGTGTATGTATCTTTGAAGTAATTACATCAATAGTGCACCAAATGTTTTAAGAGTGCCATATTTAGCAACAGAGAAACATGGTGAGATACTATAACTGTTTTTTTTTTTTGCCAGCTTTGTGGTCATTTAAGACAGATATGATTGAGCAGATATTTTGAGTTCTACCACTGCTCTGATTCAGCCAAGTATATAAAGATGTAGGCTGGAAATAAAAAAATAAGTGTCTGTGCTTTCATTTTATGACAGCTTGAAAGGCTATGGAAACTTCACATGCTTCAGACCATAGCTGACATGTTAATGGTCATTTTGGGGATGTTTCCTGTTGCAAGTCCGCTTCCCCCCACCTTCTTTCTCTTTCCCCCTCTGTTTTACTGAATTGCAAACAATCTCAAATTTAAAGTAAAAAATATCAGTTACTGTAAAAATATTCTTAGGAGCACAAGATCACTATCAGTGAACAGACTAAAATCAGTTAAGCATGTAAAGATCCATTTCCTTACAAAAATTTTATAAACTTTATTGCACTGCAAGTGTATATAAAGTATAGAGTGTAGATTGCAGTGTTAAAGAATACTTAAAGTTTACAACCTCATTTTGCTATTATTGCAAACCTTTATACTTTTTGAGACTAAATTTGTATTGGAATATTTGTTTAAGAAAAACATAGGATCTATTTCTTTTTTATATATGTTAGTATATTAAATAAATAAATATCATGCTACTATAAATTTTCTGTAGTATAAGTATATACATTTTAAATAACATCTTTTTGTAATGGCAAACTATGCTAATAATGCTAACTGCCATGTAATGCTAATCTATGGGGAAACATTTGAGTGCATTTCAGATTTAATTGAAACCTGAACAGTGTGAAGTGGTTAATGTTTTTAATACAAATGCTTGAATTTAGCTGTTTTGTTTCAAGGACAAAAACAAATATAAAAAAAAAAATGCATTTTTTACTCACTTTAATATCTTACGATTATAATCAACATTTAACTTTTTCTATTTTAGAAATAAAGATATTCAGGGAAATGAAGACTGTTTTGTGATCTTGGTAACAGTTTAAACAACCATGGACCATCTTTCAGCACTTTAGTATTTGCAAAAGCAGCGGGGCTGAAAATCTTTATGCGAACAGCTACTGGGAAAGTGTTACTGAGCGTACAAGTCAGAGGGACTGGAAGCGAGAGGCAGTGACCTCCATCCCATTAAAGAGCCTACCATACAGAAAGCACACATATGGTGAACAATAAATATCTTTTGCTGTATTAAAGAATTTCAGTAGCTTTGGGGAGCTGTCTAGCCAGAATGCAGTCAGTTTGGACTTAGCTGGTATGTCTATGTATAATGGTTTTGATTCTTATTACTGTGCACTTATAAGTCCCTTTATAATCAGTGTTTTTGTTTAACAAAAACACATTGATAAATGACACAAAACTTGACAGACCATTACTAATAGACATAATATTGAACAAAGCATCAGAAGCACACTTCAAACCTGGAAAGCAGCCTGCAAGCAACAAGTCATGGCCCCATTACTATGAATGTGGGTGTCACAAGGCGTTGTGTATGGGGTATGGGTATGACAAAACTGAGCCTGTTAATGGACTGGTGAAGAAGTGTGTTTTCTGTTTGTATATGAAGGCTTATAGACATAATAGAAATGTGTATTCAACTCCATTGGTGCCAGTATAGAAAAAAGCCTTGAGGCATGACCTCTACTTTAGAGACATTGTGGGTTAAGTGAAACCATGATCTGTGGCTCAAAGAAAACATGGTACAGAGAAGGGATATTTGAAAAGGTATGTAGTGTTTTTTTTTTTCTACATTTTGTAGGCAATCATCAGTGTTTGAATTTGATGTGGGCAGCTTCAGAGAGCCAGTGGAGGGAACACAGCATTAGGGTGATGTGGGAGTATTTTGGAGTATTGAAAACAAGCTGCACATCTGTGTTTTGAATCCATTCCAGTGGGTTGGTGCCACACTTGAAAAGAGTTGTCAGAAGCAAATTGCAGTACTCCAATCTCAAGATTACAAGGGAAGGAACAAATGCCTGCGTGTCTTTAGTGGTGTGAAATGGCCAGAACCTTATGATAGAGAGTTATGCAGGAGTCTTGGCTTAGTGGTTAACAGTTGGTCTACTGATTGGAAGGTTGTGAGTTCAAATATCAAACCACCATAATGAGACATTTGGGTTGTGAGTAAAAACCTTAAGTGTTCAATTGTATTGTAAAACGTTAAGCAAATGTTGAACATGTACAATCATGTTTGCAACATACAATATAATGGCTAAAAGTTTGTGCACTCCTGACCAGTACACCCATATGTTGGTCTTCCCCAACCTGTTGCCACAAAGCTGCTTGCCGCACACAATAGGCTTTCAGCAGACAATAAGATTGTTTTGAATGTCTTTGGATATCACTAAGGCATAGTAAGTAAGTGGTTCAGCCCAAACCTGTTCACACCATTCCAGAAGAGTATTGGGTAATATAACAGCAAAGAGGGATTACATTTGGAATGGGATTTTTAACATGTACCTGTGGGTGTAATGGTACTGTAGCTGTCCACAAACTTAACAATATTGTGTTCCATGTTTTACAAACATATGACAGGATGCATGTGTCACATAGTTGTAACTTCCTCAGCCCCACCATACTATTTAGCCTAATAATCACTTGTCTGTAACATACAAGTGCCGTCTTGTACAATTACATATATCAACATGTAACTATCAGGTTTTTCACCCTATAGTTTACTATTTCTTTTTATTCCTTCCACACTATGAGGCACATTGATGCCAAACTTTCCATACCAGTTTTTTGTTACAGGGTTGGGTTGCTAGACCAACACCCACACTCCTCCTTTTGTTGCCTGGCTTGAGACCGTCTGTGGCACAATACTTCATCCCATTCCCACAACTGAGCACCTGTGAAGGGTTATGGGCCTTGCACAAGAGCCCAAAAGTGGAAGCCTGGTATGGTCTGGACTCAAACCCACAACCCTTGGATCCAAAGTCCAATGCCTCAACCACCTCCCCAGTTTAATAGTACGCGGGGCTGGAGGATATAGGGAGAACCATAGGGGGCAGTGCAAGGTCTCTAGAGATGCGAACAGGTCAAAACGTCTCCCAGATCTGCTGCACCACATGAGGGTGGAGGCGCCCGGGTCTGAAACCCTGCCTTGACAGGGTGTGCACTGCTTCATTTAACCGGCCTGGGATGTAAGCTGCACTCAGGGCGAGGAGCTTCCCCTGGGCCCACAGGAGGATCTGGCAAGTCAGCCTGTACACTGGCACGAGCGCAGACCCTTCTGGTGGTCAAGACCAAGGTGTTGTTTGAGCGGATTAACACATGACGGCCTCTGAGGTCGGGGTAGAAAACGCTTCGGAGCCAGAAGTACTGCCAGCATTTCTAGGCAATTGATGTGCCATAGAAGATGGGGACTCTCCCATAGACCTTGCACGAAGTGGCCACTCATGACCACTCCCCACCCCTTGAGGGTGAGATGTGAGGGTCACACATAATTCTTTTTTGACGGACCCCAAACTTTTTTGCGCCATGGACCAGATTAATGTCAGACAATATTTTCACGGACCGGCCTAAGGTGTGGCGGATAAATACAACAAAATTAAATGATACGACCTGCATAAACATTTATATTTTCTAAATATAATAATAAAAAACGTGAATCCACTGTGGGTTTTTTTTGTTCATTTTGCTAGCTTAGGGGTTTCAATTTACTGGTTTTCAATCTACTGGCCGGAGCATCCCCTTTAAGGAGGTAGCAGATGTAGGTAAGACATGTGACCGAGGCAAGCATCTTGACATGCATCAAGAGTGAGTCATAGACAGATGTGGCAGAGAGAATCCGGTAACTTGATCAAGAACATGAGGGCAAGTACAATGACATTGGATGCTGCTGCCATGAAACCCCAGTTCCTTCATGTGAGCGAGGTCGACATCTCGATGCCGAACTGATAACTGCACAGATCAAACTAATATCAACCAATCGTCAATATAGTTGAGGATGCAGATGCCCTAAAGTCTCAGGGGATCCTTAGCCCCATTGACACATTGAACGTGTGGAGTGCAAGGCAATAAGGCAAGGTCAAATAGAAGGACCCGATATTGGTACGCTTTGACCCCAAAAGCGAACCTTAGGAATTTCCTGTTAGAAGGGAGGATTGGTACAAGAAAGTTTGCATTCTTCATATCTACCGTGACAAACCAGTCATCGGATCTGATCTGAGACACAACCTGCTTGAGGGTCAGCATTCTGAACTAGAGCCTCACCAGAGAACGGTTCAGCTGACAGATCTAGGATAGTCCGCAACCCACCGTCCTTTTTTGGCAACTATAAAGTACCGGCTGTAGAACCCGGACTCTCTGTCTGACCACCTTGTTGGCCTCCTTCCTCAGGAGAGTGTCAAATTCTTGAGCCTGCTTGCTTCCCACCAGAGTGGGACAGAACCTGTTGAACTGGGGCGGCTAAGACCAGAACTGAATCGTATAGCCCCGCTCTACAGTGCAGGACCTATCGAGATACATCTGGCAGAACTATCTAGGCTGCCAGGTGCTCTCTTAAATGTATTAGTCTCTCGAGACTGACCTCCTGCACTGACCCAGTTCTAGTGACAAGACCTCCTGGTCCACAAGGACACCGGGTAGAAACCAAGCAGGGAGTTTACTAGAGCTGGCTGTCCCTGAGGGTGCCAAAGAGATACGGGCACCAAGCAAGGCGGTGCTACACGCCCTCCGGTCAACCCCTCAGCAGGTCCGGTCAGGACCTTTTGGTCGAAGCCTTTTTATTAAAGATGACATTCCTGAGATCTGTCACCTCACGGGGCTTCGGACCAGAGCGCCGCGCAGGATCACTTACAGGGGGAGAGCGCATCACGACACTCTGTCTAGGCACTACCCAGTCGGAAGTGCTGGCTTGTGGTTGGTGCTGTGCCCGCCGAGCAGCTCGATGAGAGCGGAGTGGAAGGTACTGCTGGAACACCGCGATTATTTCTGGGCTTTTTGAAACCTTTTGAATACCGAGCTAATGGAGTCGCCGAAAAGGCCTGAGGGCAAGAGTGGGGTGTCCAGCAGCAAGGCTTTGTCCCTGTCAGAAATCTCGGACAGGGTGAGCCACAGATGTCTCTCTGTGGCTGTCAGGGTGGCCATAGACCAGCCAATGGCCTTAGCAGTTTGCCTTATAACAGAGCTTTTGGATCTGACCGCCCATTAAATCTCCCACATCCAGCTCCCGCAGCAGGTGGCTTGGTATGCTTGTAACACCGCCATGGTGTACAGACATTCAGCAGCCTGACCTGCTGAAGCATAAACCTTCCCCACCAGCGCTGATGTAGTATGCAGAGGCTTGGTGGGAAGTGTCAGGGTGTTAATGGAGGATGCAGCCCCTGGGAAGAGATAGCCTGCTAGCATCTCTTCAACCCGTGGCATGAGTGCATAGCCATGATCCCTAAGCCCTATTATGATGGAGTACACCACGATTTTGGGGTGAAAGGGGCAGGCTGAGAAGTGCAGGGAAAAAATGGCAGTTCCCGACGTGGAGGCTGTGACACCGGGAGCAAAAAGGACTTACTGGACGGAGATGCTTTACGCTCATCGGCTGGCCGAGCTATTCTCTAGGTCACGTGTCACAACCTCCAGGAGCTCCTCATTTCCGGTTGAGCAAGGAACCGCCCCCCTCCTCTGATGAAGAGAGGCGGAGCTGCATGCTCTCGTGGCAGGGGGAAGAAAGTGGCAAAAGGCATGCTTCTGACACCTACGAATGGGAGCTGGACCAAGCAAATGAGGCAGGAAAAAGGTGCAAGCCCGTCTCCAAAACCTCTGCGAGGTATATTTGCGAACCCCAGGAATCGAATTGCCACTCTGCCTTAGCGAGAGTGGGCCCAGAACCGCGAGAAGCGGGAGGCACCCTTATTGAAGATTGCCCAGCAGTAGCAGAGCAAGTGCATGGGCATGCGAGTGCAGTGCTGGCAGTTGGCTCCCTCGAGAGATTGTCTCCCAAACAAGCCTTTGTCTCCTTTTTTTTTTTTGACAGACAGACAGACAAACTACACAGAGCGCTTCGTGAACAAACAAAAGCTGGCACTGGCTTCACTCCATGTGCGTTTTATACTTCCTAGTCGTGCCGTCCCTCCGGTGAGAGCTTGCCTTCAAAATTTGACTGATTACACACATTATTCAGAGCATGGACAACGCGGCCGCGTTCCTGAAGTGTTCCAATGCAGCTCAAGTTTCTGAAAGGGGAACCATTAGTACGTGGACAATTGAAAAAATCTGTAATCCAGAACCACCCATAACGCCTGTGAACCAAAGCCACAATGCAACAACATTTATATAATTAAACAATGAATTTAACGTCTAATTAAGCTGTTGTGGGAATACCCAGTACTAAATGTTTTTGTATTAACATGCTTACACAGAAAATGCCACATTTGTGATGTGCAAAAATATATTTAGGTTTTCTATAAAATGTGATATTAAAATCGGTTCTGGTGCTTAAAGTCAGAAATCTAAAGCCCACATGGTTAGATAAGTTAGAAGTGAAAATGTATTTAATTCCTAAAGCAACAGCTGCTGCTTTCATGCAATCAACTTTCTTGTAAAAATCAACTCACATTAGGCAATAACACAAGCACCTATTACCTACAATTAACTTTTTTTTAAGTTTTGGAATTAAAACAGACTATTTGGTAGTGGCTCCCTGTTAAATTAGCTGTCTCCTCTTTCTTATGTTTTAATTACTAATTATAAGCTTTTATTCACTCTTGTAGCAGCCACTTAAAGCTTGCATGGGTTTGCTTGTTGAGATGTGCGGTTTCAGTGAAAGGGCTTGGCTGCCAGATTGGATTCGTGTCTGTGTCAAAGAAAACACTGGCTTCTGGGAGGTCTTTTAGCACTTTTACTACTAGCCCATGAAACGAAAGGTATAAAGAGAGAAATGTGTAAAGATTTATAAAAAGAGACATGCAGATATATGTTAAAAATATTTCAAGCTAGGCTTCGAATTCTGCTTGCCCAGAATATTAGTTTTCAGCATCTGGATTTCTTTCTTCTTACTGCAATTATGTTCAACAGCAAAAGATGTGTGTCAAGCTCTAACTGTATAAAGACATCCAAAGCATAAATCAAATGCAAGTGGCAGGCCAATTTTAGGAGAAAGCCGCTACGGACGTGGATATAAACATTTACCACACAATTCTAGTAAAAACATGGGACTATTTCAAGAAATCATATTCTTTAAATATAATTCTACTGAGCAGCTTCACCAGTAAAGCAATTCAGCAACACAATTTTAAATTAAAGCATAGCCCCTCAACCATTTTCACCCTTTTAGCCAACATAGCTTATCAAATATGGCACCTAAAACAAGCTATATAAATGCTTTTGCTATCATAATCTTCTTTTTATCCATGATGAAGTATGACAGATGACCAGAGAAGAAAGACATAAAAAGGAAGAATCAAATCCATGTAGTCCCACTTTCCTGTAATTAAAATGCTTGAATGGAGAACGCTTATCAAAATGGAAGCGTACCATACTGGCTCTGCAAGGGATGAGCAGGAGGCATATTTATGATAAAATATATCATTATGACTTGCAGCCAACTTACTTTGTTTGCTTGAGATGGTGTAAGTACAGTATATTATATGTGACCACTGTTTCATGCAAAAGAACAACTTCTGCAGATGCAATCTGCCTCAAATCTGTTTCAGGTAATCCCAGACAGACTTTATGAGGTTAAAAGTAGGACTTTATAGGGACAAAATTATTAATTCCAGGCCTTAGTGTTGCTTCCTACGCTGAAGATAGTTCCTAATGGCATTGGCTGTATGTTTGTGGTTGTTGTCCTGCTGCAGAATAAATGTGTGGTAATTCTCTGATGGTATTGCATGATAAATACGCATTTGCCAGTAATTCTCAGCATTAAGGACACCATTAATTCTTACAAAATCTCCAACTTTGTTTGCAGAAATGCATCCCTAACCTGCAGGAAACCTCCACCTCGGCTGTTGCCTGCAGAAAATCATTATTGTACTGCTCTCTAACCCTTTTGGCAAACAACTTGGTTTGTTTCCTGAAGCCAAAGATTTCCGATTTCCGATATTTTGACTCATCAATCCAGTGCATCTGCTGCCTTTTTTCTGCACCCCAATTTCTATGTTTTCATGCATAGTTAAATCACCTAGCCTTGTTTTTATGTTGGAGGTATGGCTTTTTGGCTGCAATTCTTTCATGAAGACCACTTTTGGCCAGACTTCTCCAAACAGGTGTACCTGGTCACTTGTTTCCACCAGTTCTTTGCTGATGGCACTGCTGGACACTGCTCTACCAATGTCAAAGGGAAGTAAGCATGACGTGTCTTTCATCTGCTACATTAAGTTGTCCTGGCCAACCACTGCTTCTACACAACTTTTTGATTCATTTAATGACTGTGTTTCACCCTACATATGATAATGATAATCATTAGCACCTTTTTAGTATCTTGGTTAATTATACACCTGACTCTGATCCTACAAAATCCCTGCAAGTGCACATAGCTAAACTAAATACTGATTTGATTTGGATTTCTCTTTTGTACTTTTACTTTCCATATTGTTAAATAATAAACACACAAAGCATTCTCATTTGAAAGCATTTTTTAACAATTGCCTATAATGTTTGCACAGTATAGAATACATTTCAAAGAAATACTTTTACTTTCAAGTTCATACGTATTTTAAAAAGAAAGACAAGGAAAGGTATGCTGTCAGGAAGATGAAACGTGTTTGCCTTGCACTGCATCGCCCACTTTTTTATTAAAATGTTGGCCCTGCTGTTCTGGCATTTGTTCCCAATAATAAATGCCTAAGGACATATTTGTCATGTTGGTGCCCAGGCCATTAAATTAATGTGTGTCTGTGGTTTTTTTATGTGAAATTAGCATGCCAAGGTGTTTCTGCTCTCTGAGAGAATGTGTATGAGGGTGTAACATGCTTCGATTTGCTCTTCTGTTAAATGTCTTTTTGACTAACCATTTAAAAAAAATGGAAAATGGCATATGTGCAGGGACAGCTGGTGTTAGAAGACTAGCAAGGCTGAGCTGTCAGGGCCTTCTCTGCTGGCTTAAACACTCTCAGAATCACATCTCTGACTTACGTTTAACTTGTTTTTTCAATGTATACTCCATGGATATGTATTAAATTATTCCCAATAGTCTATTCTCTTCTTTACATAGTGTTTCTCTCACTTGCTCTGCTTTCTGTAAAGTCTGTTTAGGTTGGAATATTTAGCCAATCATATTTCAGGCATCACAGCAGTATGCTGGGGTCAGAATCTGCCATGAGGCCTCAAACAAGTCTGGGTGCCTGTACACAGCAAACAACAAATCTAAAACATACTCTCAAGCCTATTTATTAGCAATAATAGGCAGCAATAATAGGTTATAGTTCATGGATATGTATATGGATCCTTAATAAGTAGTTATAAACAGGTACATATACATTATCCAAGTGTTGTGTGTGTATACTAATGTACACCAAATTAATAGAAGGTTGATATTCTAATGTATATGCCAGATCTGAACCATAAATTCCTCACAGGGTTTTTGCCCTTCTGCTCTGCTTACCTGAGCCCTTGTTGAGGCCCAGCTGAAGTGATAAATTATGCACCATTTCACAGAAATTATTGAAAAGGTTGGTGAACACCCTTGACTTACCTTGAGAAATATGCTCTTCTTTCTACAGGAAAAATGTTTTGTTTAACGTTTAAGGGTTAATATGGGTCCTTCTGCTGCCCCAAAATACACTTTTTGCTTCACTCACATAATTTTAATGTTTTTTTCAGCCCAAGCCTCTGAGGGAGTCACCCATCTTTTTTCTGGCTCCCCATATAAGCATTAAGCTGGGTGAATGCCATGCAATCAGTTCTGCATGATACACCCTACTTTCTAGACTTGGGTGTCCACCAAATGTGTCACTTGGGAAATGCCACCCAGTCCAACCAAACCTCTTTAACTGATTATCTAATTACATTTTCCTCTGCATAAGCATTCCTGGCATTAGGCAGCCAGGCTTAAGCTACTCAAAGCAATGCTCTGTCCTTGACAGTAGAAAACTCAGATTCAGAATGGTAATGGGATGTCAGGAACTATATTGCTGCACAATTTTTAACACTCTCTTTTAGTGTTTTGCATTTACAAATTGGCAATATAAAATGCTTTTAAATTCCAAAACACTAATACAAAAAACAGCCAACCATCTGTCATGCGTCAGTCATAGTGTACCTTAAGCCATAGTTGTTGCCTTAAGTGGGTGTGATCAAGGATGTAAACCAGGCAGATAATCAAAACCAGAATTATGTCAGCCCAGTGCATCCTCTTATTCCTCCTAAATAGTAAGGGCACAATCCTCTGACAGTGTGTGTTGTGGCTTGGCGATGCAGTTGCTTTGTGTATATGTTCAAATATTTGTGTGTACGTTCGGAAATAATTGTATTTTATGTACAGTATAAACAGATCTCTAAACCATAGAAAAACTAAACAAAACTATTGCCTTCAATGTGAACCTTCTGTGTCTATTTTGTGTCAGTGTCATATTAATATCCATTATGGCCTTATCAAACTTATCACGCTACATTTTTAAATTTCTTCATGTGTTTTTTAAACTCACACATGACTGGATACAACTTTTCCTACTCTGCTGAGGCTATGAGTCTGTGAACATGAGCTAACTCACTTTTTAATCATAATGTGTCAATACATGTAATTTCATCAGGAGCTTTAGATTTCATTGCAGCCAAACCGGATCCTTCGAGCCTGTTTGCATAGTTACAGCCACTCAACACCTTAAGCATACTCTGACTCTGTTTGTAGCCTGGGAATGCAGGATCGAGTTTGGACTGCAAGATTTCACACAAGCAGGGACTTAATGGGAATTACGTTCTCGTTCCCGCTTATTTATCCCTGGAGAACGATTAAAGGTCAACCCAGAGCCTTGTATTTCATACTCTGCTCCATGTGGAGGCCTTTTAGACAAGTTCACTCCTTATATTATATGGCTGCTCTAATGAATGTGGACGTAGGTCATTCAACAGTCTAGGAGTTTAGGAAAGGTCTAAGAAGTGGCGTGTAATTACGCATTAAATCCAAATACCATGATCATCTCTGTGCAGGGAAATGTATAATGACAGGACATGGTTTTCTTTTCAAACAGAAAGGACTGGGAGGTCCTTACTAACATTTAATTTGATATGACATGATGTTGAAATGTTTATGTTGGTGTGATTAACATGTATAGCTAACAAGAGGCCTATAGACAGTTAAGTGCTTGTATTTAGATAATCATCATTACCCCGTTAAAACCTGACCCTTTTAGCTTTAATTTCTTACCTAGTATGTTCTATTTTGGCCAAAATGATCTATTTTAATATTCTAAAAGTGGTGTGATACCATTAAGTGTTCTTTTTTCCCAGCATTTGGACTCTAAATTCCCCAATAAACGTTACATATTCTTTTTTTATATATGCAATATGTTGATTTCAGCAAATATTGGTTATAATTTTATAAAAACAATTGTGTTCTGTAAACTGTTAACATAATTTAAGAAGCGATTAGATAAACATAATTTTTTTTTACATCTAAAAATAATGCTATATGAAGGCCCACCATGCACTTCCTCAAGACCTAGGACCTGTAGATTTGGCTGTGTTAACCCTGGCGATTTATTCTCTGACCTCTGACATCAAAGGTAAAAAGTAACACAGCCAAATCTACATCATATCTACATGCAGGCAAGCAGTTCTGAAAAGCGAAGAAAACTCCATCAAAAATCATCAGAAATACAAGATGAATCAAAATACATTTTTAAGAACATATTTTTTATTATAAATTGCATTTCTCATTATTTAAATTTTTAATACAGATTTTCAGTAGTCACCTGCACATATGCTTTGCATTAATTTAAGCACAGTCATGTATAAAGATACACGTGCATTTAGGAATCTATAGATTACATATATATTCTTGTTTAGAAACGAAAACATATTTACTTTTGTTTTGCTAAAATGCAATATGTCCAGTAGAGAATCCCATAGGATTTAAAAACAAATTCATTTTAACAATAAATTCTGAAGTAAATATTAGGGATGCACCGAATATTCGGCCACCGAAAACTTTCGGCCGAAAATGGCCCAAAAGTGCATTTTTGGTTTTCAGCCGAAAGACTTTGATCTTTGACTTTGACTTTGACTTTAAATTGTAATAATAATTGGCATAATTTCTTTCGGTGTTTCGGTTTTCGGCCTTGCTTTCCTCTTTTCCGGTTTTCGGTTTCTGCCAAGAATTTTCATTTCGGTGCATCCCTAGTAAGTATTACTTAGGAAATATTCAAAAAACAGAATCAGAAATAAGCAATGTACATAAAAAGTACACAATGGTTCTGGAAGTTTAACCACATCAAGTTGTCAGATTGTCATTCAGTTATGTACCTTAGAGCACATTTAACAACTGCAGTACAACAAATGGGAACCAAAATTGTTACAGTAATCAATGTGGAGATGAATATATTAATTTCTTCATTGCAAAAATGCATTTGCTATTATATCTATTATTATTTTGGATGTCTCACTCATTTTACATATATAGATATTTTGGAAGCATCTGTGTTCACATGATAAGTTTATTATCAGTGTCTGAGAACTGTTAAAACAACATGAAGTGCATGGATACATTCTATTTTTAACACAGAGTTGACATGTCATTGTTTCTGCTTGCTCAGGGAACACTGCACAGTGTTATAGCAGAACAAACAGTATTGTTTAAATCCAGTGATTAAAACCCTTCCTTTTGTACCACTTCACTCAGTTGAGAATTTTTGACAAAAGGTCCCTTAAAGTTTAAATGGAACATGATATCATTCCAAAGGTTCACTCCAGGCATCAACCATCCTCTGTAGCGTGTGTGTAAGCTGTTGCGAGTTCAGTGTGACCCACATAGCAGTACTGATTTTGGATTTTGCACATAGCCATATCCTGTTGTTATTCTGTATGAATGACAAATATTGAGCTTTTAATGGTCTTTACAGCAAATAATTAATCAGAAAATAAGCAAGAATTAAAGAAATCCTCTGCCATCATTTGACTGGTTACTTTAGCTGCATTTAACCGGGGAAAGCTTAAAACGGAAAACATTTTCTTGATGGTTACAATGATTGAGGTAGAATGAACACAAAATATATCATTCTTGCTGAAGTAGCCCGTCAAAGAACAGATAATAAACTCCTGAATGGAACTAGAACTGATAGAGAAGGGAGGGATCTACACTATTTGTTTAATTCATGCTCATTTCCTGAAAAACGATTTGTTGTGAAGACCATTAAAAGCGTAATATTTTGCCATTTTTTTCCAGTGTGCCATTTAAACATGTGCAGCCATAGACCCCAATAAATCTTGTTTAGATGTTTAGAAATTCCAGCTGTGCAGCATTTCTGAAAGGTACAATGAAAAACAGGTAACAGGATCATAAATAACCAAGAAGCAAGTGATAGTACACAAATCAATAACTTTCTTTTTTTTCTGTATTTAATGTTTGCATTGCATTACAAGATAGAAATACAAAAATATTTGTATCGAGTCGCCACAAGCAATGGATTTTTAACAAAAAGAGAAAATCAAAAACCCAGAAAAACTCACTATTAATGATAAAACTAGTATCTACCTGATTAGGCCGAGGATTTGTCTTTCTCAAAGACATCAACCAGTTCTCTTGACTTAATTCTGTGAGCATGCTTGTGTAGGTTCCTTTGCTGAGACTGGTGCTCCAGGCCATCAAAACTCTCCGTTGTGTTTGCATTTAAATCTTTGTGATTCTTCCTCACTCCTGCTGAAATGCAGTCGGCATCCATCATTTTCTTCCTTCATTTAAGTGAAGTCTTCCAATCTTAAAATCCAAACGTCTCGTGCACGATCCCTTGTGCTGTTCTAACTAAGCACTTTGAAATATCATTGTAACCTTGGAGGTACGGACCAACCCTTTCAATTATTGTTGCCAACTTCCTTGTTGCTGTAATAAGAATGACAGAACAAAATGCACCGCTGCATTCACTATGCATGACGTTAGAAATGTTTACCATTTCTAACTCTAAATGTCTCTTTGTTTTTAGTTTCTTTAGCTAGAACTTTAACTATTTCTTTAACTGTGTAAACAGTGTTTACCTCTTTCAAAATGATAAAAGATGATCATAGGTCTAAAGGCCACATAACTTCTGAAAGTCATAACTGCTTTTAGTCTATTGCCAGATTTCTACTGAAAACCTACCAACATTTTTATTCTATCACTTAAAAAAAACTTGTTCTGGTTTGTTTGTTTGTTTTTAGAGTTATTCCTACATAGATTTATAGATGTAAATATACAAATATACCCAGACACTTTGGATTTAGTGAATTGGCATGTAATATATTAAAATATTCGCTAAAAGAATACATTAAGTGAATGTTGATATTTACTTTCATTTTATTTAGAGATGGATCATGTTTGTGAAGTGGCACAGGCTATTCACATGAGAAGTGATATATGAATAAACTGCAGTGATGAAATTAATTGGCACAAAAGCATAACCAGTGGTATATAACTACCTCCCAGGAAATAACTGAAAAAATGGGTTTTTTTTTAATGATTTTAATTTCTCAAAAACTTTTCTGTAATTGCCATTATCTTACAAAAGAAGTCATGGCACTGCCTCTGTGCTTTGACATCATTTGACGTCATTTGCGTGACTGTATTTAAGGCCCAACCCTTTGTAATTCTGTTGCCAACATTCTTGTATTCATATACTGTCCAAAAATCTTAAGCAGTTGTGAAAATTTCCTTTCAAAAATAAGTGTCAAGTCTGTTTACTTTATGAGTTCTTTCAAAAACTGTATGATGTGTACCTCGAGGAAGGGGTGTCACACTAAATATTGATTTAATTTGGATTTGTTATCTGTTAATTTACTTTCATTTTGTTAATTAATAAAAAATAACTATAAAGACTTATATTTTTTAAATCATTCTTACTGATCATAATGATCATACACATACAACTGGAATTCCAAAAATATAGAAACACTGTAAAATAAAAATTAATTAGCAAATCTAATAAACCAATATTTTATTCACAATAAAACATGCAAAATGTTTAAAATGAGGAAATGTACCATTTTAGGGAAAAAAAATTTAATTTCTTTTTTGATGGCTGCAAAATGTCTCAAAAATTTCGGTACAGGGCAACAAAAGTCTGGAAAAAGTGTTATTAAAATTAAACAGGTAGGTTAATTGACTGCAGATCAGTAAGGGTATAAATAGTGTATGTTGGAGAGGCAGAGTATCTTCAATCTGTGAAAGTGTCTACAAATTGTGGAGCAATTTCAGAATTTTGCTACTCAGCCTAAAATTACAAAACTTTTATATATTTCATAATTTACATTACATAATATCATCAAAAGTTTCAAAGTATCTGGAGATTCTTTGTGAAAATGTGTGAAAAGTGTGAAAATCAATATCAGATGCCTGTAATCTTCAGGCCTCTTATGAAACTGCATTAAAACAGTCATGATTCTGTAATAAAATTCACTGCATGGGCTCATGAACTTAAGTGAAAAGGGACCACCTGGCTTGTTATCAGCACTCACTTCAAAAAGCCACGTCTCTGATGATACGGGAGTGCATTAGTCGCTGTGGAATTTGGAAAGGCTCCAACAGTGCCGAACAGTATATACAGGTTTTTGAGCAACAAATGCTTCCATCCAGAAAAATGCCTTTTTCTGAGGAGGCCTTGCATATTTGGGCAGGACAATGCTAGCTGCATACTGCGTCTATTACAGTTGTAATACTTTACAGTAGAAGAGTCTGGTTGCTGAACTGGTCTGCCCGCATTCTAGACCTTTCACCAATAAAAAACATTTGCCGCATCATGAAACAAAACATGCCACAAAGGACACCCAGAAGCGTTAGAATCCTGTACCAGACACATATAGGATAATGTTCCTCTCCCTAAACTTGTCCAGATGTATATGGACAGTGATGCTACACAGTGGTAAACATGGCCCTGTCCAAATTTTTTAAAACCTGTTGCATCCATCAAATTTAAAATGACCTTATTTTTTATTTAAAATGGTATGTATTCTTAGTTACAAAATTTAAGTTTTTTTTGTTTGCTTTATTGCGAATAGAATATAGATTTATGAGATTTGGAAATCATTGCATTCTGTTTTTATTTAAATTTTGCACAGCGTCCCAACTTTTTTAAAATCGGGATTGTATTTGTATTAAATATGTAAATCTTTGTACTTTGTCTTTATCCAAAGTGACCTAATAAAAGATTTTTGTCTTTTTCCACTTGCAGTTTTTAAAACATTTTTAGAGAAACTTTCCAAAAGGGCCCATGATTACTTTAGATGATTCCTGTACCTACAAAAGGTCTTCATGTACCAGAGGTGGAAAGTATTGAAATACAAATACTTTTTTAACTGTGTTTAAGTACATTTTTTACGTATCAGTATTTTACTTTACTATTAATTTTTGGACTTTACATTTACTCATAAAATTTTTACACAAATATCTGTGCCTTCTACTTCTTAATGTTTTTTTTTTTTAAACTTTAGTTTTTTTACTTTACTTTAGTTTTAATCTATTTGTTGAAATGTTAATATTTTTTATTGTATATTAGTTTTTAGCCCAATAACCTGTTTCTTGCACCTGACTCTCACACACCACAGACGTAGGCTAGTTTACGAAGCTCACAATGAGCAGACTGAAGTCAACAAGAAGTCTGGGGTTAACGTGGATGAGACAGAGGGAGTCAGCGATGTAAACATGACTGAGAACAGAAACATTCCTGATCATCATCATCTTTTCTCTTCTAGTGTTCTATATGGTGATTGTTCAGCCTGGATACATTCATTAGATAAAACATTGTGTGAAAATTTACACGTTAATACCGTGTTAACACAAATTGATTTTAACTGTATAACGTGCATTTTATTGTGACCATTTTTATTACAAATATGAATACATATAAAAGAGGCAGAACTAAAAACTTCAACTTTTGTTTTTCTGATGCCCCAACCTCAAATCAGCACCAAAATCCGCCATGATGCACAAAATTAACCCTCTGGGGGTCGTTTTGTGGCATTTTCTCCTCATAACACCTAAACAAACTGAAATTACTTTGACTTTTTTGATCGTACAGCTAAGAGCAGTACATTATTAAAATCTGTAAAGGGTCCACTTTTATTTGTATACACGCATAGACACACAAATAAAAAATAATACCCAAATCCGTATGAAAGTTAGAAGACGTACAATTTATCAGGTGTCACCTAATTAACGTCCGTGTGGAAACATAGCAAAGGTTCCATTTGGTGTCCTGATGATTTATGTAATTAAAAACACAATAATTACTTTAAAACATTTACAAGAATATTTTGTCTTCATGCTCTATATTGGGTTTGGTTTCACTAATAATTAACATACATTTGTATAAAACATCCATATTGTCCATTCCCATGTTGATTAGAGTATTTATACTTGGAAAGTATTTTTTTAAAGCACATTAAGAACAGATAAAACTGTACGTTTAAGTTTCGTTTAATGTTGAGTTAACTCATGACAAGCATGCCATTAATCGAGATTATATCTTTGTAATCAATTGACAGCCCTACTATTAATATGATGCGAGGTTCAGTTGTGAGCATCATGCTAAAACAGGTAGTAGTAAAGGATACTTTTTACTTGAGTACATATTAGAGCCCAAACATTTTTACTTTAACTTGAGTAAAAAAGTATAGTCAGTACTTGAACTTTTACCTGAGTATTTTAAAACATGAGTATCTGTACTTCTACTTAAGTGACGCATGTGTGTACTTTTGCCATCTCTGTCATTTACCAATAGAATTAAATTAATTGTACTCTACCACTGTATTATTTAAATGTATTTAATTTTGGAAGAGACAAATTAGGGAATGTAAAAATGTTTCAGGATGGCAGTACTAAATCCATTTTAGTGATGTTAAACTATAGTTTGTTCTGAAGTTAATCTTAAGATTATTAGCGTATACTATGTACCAGCATTAAACAGCAGTTTAATTTTATTGACATTTAAGTCAACTACTACACCTGTCAACAGTAAGGGCTGCAGGGGAACAGCCTGACACTTTAAGGTTTGCATGACAGAGTTGATTTATAGTTCAAAGGTCCTTTCAGGAATCTTAACTGTTAAACAGCAGAAGATAAATGGACTGTGATGTAGTCATAGGCCGGAAAGCAATGAACATTTAAATCACGGTTTCCAGTTGCCACCTCTCTCTTGAGGCTTTGTCAATATCACGCTGCTTCATATTTCCATAAGAGGCAAAGTACTCAACTCTGTCACGGCTAAATTTTTCCGACTCGCATGGTGCAAAAATATCCTCAAATCTCACGCAGCAGTGTTTTACATAACTTTGTCATAAGAAAGAGATGTCTGAGCTATAAAAGGTATGGGAAGAAAAAGATCAATTGTTCCTAACACGGACGGTTAGTCTAGAGAGGGAGACTAATGTCTTATTTTAAGACCTTTAGAAATAGCAGAGCATAATAGAGGATTGTAGAGTTCAGCATTAGCTTTTTGTTCAAAATTGTGACAGTTCCTTCCTTCTTTTTTTTCCTCCTTCCTCTCAACATCATCCAGGTTTATTACATGAATGTACTTAACTGATGTCTATTCCTCATTCAGCAAAACAAAAGAATTGCATTGAAAGTCCAAACAGCACAAACAAGGTCAGGAATCAAAGAATTAACTTATAGATGCAACCTCTTACCGGTACACAGTGCATGAAATGCAAATTGTAACCTGGGGTACTTTAACAGGCAAAAAGTGTAATGTGTAAAACCTGCCAGGACACATGTCTTTATCAGTGCTTTGATATCTGGTGTTGACCTCTTTTTTTGGTTGTAGGTAAATATTGTGGGTAGACTTTACACTTTGCACAGCATGAGTAAGAAAAAGTGCTGCGACAGAAATGTCCCTTTAGGAAAGAGAGCCATTATTTGGTCAGAAAAACTGATCTGTCGTGAGAGAAAGCACTAAGGGTTCAGAAGATAGACGATGAACAACAGGACAGTGAAAAAAAGACAAGTGGCACATCAGTGGACATCATTCAAGAATTCCTCATCACTCAAGCATTAAAAAGTAACCTTGCACTGATCCCTTTAGAAGGAGATTAGCCAAATACCTCTTTCCTGTTTCATTTCATACAGTCAGGAGCAGGGAGGAAAAGAGTGCTCTGTTATCAAAACAGTGGAAGATATCTTATTAATCTTAGGAACCTATGAATGAAACAGAAGCCTCGATTGGGATTGCACTGAGCATACAGTATGTGGTCCTCCTTTTCATTTCCCTCAGCTCTAGTACCTGGAACCTCCCTCCAGGAAAGACAAATTATAATATCAGGTTGATGTTATTATTTCTGATTGTCTTCTTTTGTAGGCCTGCTGTGACCTGGGATCACTTTCCATCTTTCTCTCAATGCACCATGCTTGTACTTTGAAATTCAATTTCATTGCCAATAAAAGAAGTGCACATTGCTCACTCTTACTCTGTTCCACACATATACTGTACATACACCATTGTCACTGTGAATGTTAGTCATGTCTTCTCACTAAGTTGGTGTATTCAGAAGGATTAGTTTGATGGTGCCTTGTTCCAAACCTGTACGTCATCAGAGTTTAGTCTTAAGGGCCCTGTTATTTTTCTGAAGGTTTTTTTTTTCTGTTATTGTTTTATTTTTAAATTGTGCCATATTCCTTCCCAGACATAGTGGGCATATTTTGAATGTGCTTAATACATGGAAAGTATTCATTATTTGTAACTGACCCCTCCTAAAATTGCTTCTGTTTAAAGCATGGATTAAGAAGTGTTTACATTTAAGGGCTTTCAGAAGTGCTTCTCTGTCTATTCGTACTAGTGGAGATCTTCCAGGTCTTCTCTGGTGCAAAGCTAAGAAACTTTCAAAAACAGAAGTTAATGCTGACAGAAATACATTCTGATTACAGATTTTTCATAATTAACCTTAATTTAACTGCGTATTTAAAATTATGTGTTTGAAGAAAGCATATGTTTAGGTTGTCCAAACACTCAGGCAAATTGCTATAATATTTTCTTAGGATGATTATTTAGAAGTCGGATGGTGACATCCAATATCATTTATCTCACAATATTCATTAACAGAAGGTTTATAAGGATGACATAACGGAAGCAAAACAGAAGTACGTAGACCTTTTAAGGCGAGTGTTGTTGACTTAAGAGAAGAGATTTCTGCCAGCACTTAACGTCTAGGACCAATGGGAGTACAGGCACCATGACAGCTGATTTTAACAGCTGGCTTGTTTTCTTAAGCAAGACGTTAGGAAGGGAATTTGATAAATTTGTCTTAAACATTCTAGAAAAGACTTGGCTGCCATGCTCTATTAAGCTTTAGTTCAGCCAGGTTTCACTCAGCGGCCTTTCTCTTTTGAATAAAAGTGCTATGATTGATTGGATGGTGTGATATGGAGTCTCAGAGGATGAGGCTTCACTGCACCCAGTCTTATCACTGGAGGGATTGTGTTTTTAAATTACTGTAAATGTGCAAAACCCGAATCTGCAAGGAATGTTCTGTCCAGGAAATAATTTAATGCATGACTTAAAAAAAAAAGCTTTCTGATTCTGAAGAAGCATAAGAAGAAACATTCCACTTCTACTCATTATGCCTGATCTATAGAGTTTGAGCAGTTTGTTTTCCTAGGTCTTGTTGATAGTTCCTGTGTACCCCTGACAGCGCCTTTTGCATAGACCAGTTCAATATTGTGTGCCATTCCTGGTTTATGGGTATCAGTCTCATTAAAATAGTTAATACAATGCTAGTATTTGCTTGTGGTTTCAGGCTTTTCAGGGCATAGTAAGTAAACCAGCACTTGGAAGTTGCAGAATTTGAACTTGCAGACACAGATGTGATAAAATGTAGGGTGCAACTTTAACAATGCCTGAAAACTTATGTGCTGCTGAAATTTAAGGAATTTGCCAAAAGAGCACACACCCGATAGTGCTGGGTGACTGAATGACTTCAAAAATGGGATCTGCCACATGAATTCCTACTTAGAGCAGCCTTTTCATGTTGCATGTAAATTCGTCTGACAAGCATTTTCTGTGTTCAACCATGCTTTTATTTGATGTAGACAGCTAGAGACAGGTAATGTTCAAAGAAGCATACATTGTTTTCCCATTCTTTAGTGCAATGCATAGTCAGAACATGTTTGGAATTTCCATTTATTCTGAAGTTATCTATGCAGAAATGCTGACCAGACTTATGCTGGCTGCTTAACCTTTTTTACTGTTTTTAAATAATTTAAGATTAGCAGGCCATTATTGATTTATCTGCACACAAACAAAGGTTCAAGACAATAAACCAGCAATGAGATTTAATCTAAGTACAATTTTCCTGGTTGATATTTCTGAGATTTGATTCAGGTGAGAACATCCATTAGAGCAAAAAAAGATCTAATCTTTAGAAAACAGGAACCATCCAAACTACTGTAATCCTCCAAACATGCATGAGTAATAGACAACCAGCCAAAATAGAGCTACAGCAGCATAGATTAACACTATGTGCACAGAGGGAACACAATCAACACCTGGGACTAAAACCTGAGCTTAAGAACATTTATGTGAGAATTACATATCCACAAGGGCACAAATACAGTACGTGGTCATTATTTATTAATGGTGTGTAAGAAAAGGGTAAAAGATGCAGGAGATACTGTCGAAAAGGATTTTAGCATATATTGCATTGTGATGAATTTTGAATAGTTCACCCACAATACTTATATTAAATGGATTATTACATTTCTTTGTAGACATGTAAATAAAAAGCATAGAAAAGGGCAGGACAGTGCTGGTAATGAATATATATTTAATTTCATTGCTTCTGGTTTATTAAATCACATCATCCCAATTTATATGGGCATCTGCTGATGTGGTCTCACAATATGTTATGATTTAATTATATTTAATTGAATTTAATGAGATTAACAACTACATTTTATCAATAGTTATTATAATATAAAGTGTAAATGTGTTTATTTAAATAGCATTATAAAATAGTTGTGTTACAGTGTTGCAGACTTCACTGCTGCATGTCGTGTACTCTAAATACAGGAAGTTTGACCTCACATTAGTGTGTCTTGGCACAACATGAAGAGCGGTAAGTTCATCTGATTTGTTTAACTAGATTCAAGAACAAGGTTTTTGAGTTTGTGGTGGCAAATTTCTGTACAGGCTTACTAACTTTGCTTAAAGCATGGATCTATTGTATTAGTCCCTTAGCTAATAAGTATAGTAATTCAGCAGTCATATTGTGAAGTAACAAAAGGGTAATTTAAAAATTTAATATCTCCCAATCTGTTGTTTAGAGGTAGGTATATAAACACAGATGCATTTGATTTTGTGATTTCGTAAGTTTTATTTGATGTACAGTACATAATTTTCCTTATTTCATATTTAAATAATGTACCAAATTGGATAACTGTAAGAGCTGAATAATGCAAACACAAACCGGAATAATATATACTCACAATCTTACATGGCATGCTCAGAACAAACTTCCTGTATTATCAACACCTATTGTGGCCTAATTGGTTATTTTGCTAATGTGTTATATATATTTATTCACTATCAAGGTGCTTTTAACAAAAGTCCTCTGAATGTATACAACATTGAATTACTGCCACTTGCCAGCCAAATTATTTGTTAACCACAGAATCTCTTGCTTAGCAAATAGTGTAAAGCTCTGGATATTAGCACATATTTTTTCTTTGTTATTGTTACTTAGGTCCGTATTTTGAAGATGTTCCATTGCAGATTTGTAGGAGCCTTCTACTTAGCCTTATGTCTATCTATCTAATCATCACCCGCTTGGCACAGACCCTCCAAGTGCCACAACTGACCTCCTTCTTTATCGGGCGTTTATGGCCTTAGGAGAACAGCTGAGGCTAGAGCTCATGAGCTTGTGCATCTTTGAGAATGATTGCTGTTAATGGGCCCTGTCCAAGCTCTCCCCTGGTGTGTCTTCTAATACGGGAAGTTTTTCCAAACACTGAAGGGATACCCAGCACATCGGGGGCTGACCACATAACATAAACCGTTTAGTGAAGCAAACAGCTTGAAAATCCATTTTAATGTGCATGAAATGCTAGAAATAATACACTGTTCTTGTGGTACAGTGGAGGCGTGTGAGACAAAAATGGTGGTCTTTGCTTTTGACGGGTAACTCACATTGTTTTCATAAACTGTAATGGGCACTGGGCAAATATTTGACAAGGCCTAATTTATCCCAGACACATATTAGTTGTATTGTACTCTATTCATTATTGCTTCTTGTTTTTCATAATTTCTTCTGAAAAGTTCTTCAATCTCAATTAATAGATTTTTTAACATAGATGATTAAAAGGAGATGATCAAGCTGGCTGTTAAAGCATTACACAAGACTAAATGCTACTATTAGGGAACAAAACCTGCATTAACACATTTATTTATTTTTATTTTTTTTTGCAGGTATGGGTGAATGCTAGCGATGGAGAAGCTATTTTTATCCGTGAGTTCACCCTGAGCCATCCTGGCGAACTCCCTGATGATTTCTTGAATGAAGGTCCTGCAAACCACAAGTCTGAGGATTCTGTAAGTGTCTGAATTCAGACAATGTTTTTTACATCATATCTAAAGCGTTCCGACGCTTTCTTATGGCTCCTGATTCCTGTTAGTATACATAATTTTATAATGCTATTACCTGGCATATCAAGAAAAATTCATTGACAGCAAACATGGTTCTATACAGCTGGCAGTGACAGCAGTGTCTCTTGCATGGATATGAATGTAGTGACGAAGAACAGATGGGGAAAGCATATGACGCACATGCATGGGAAGGTCTGACATCTGTGTGACCTGACCCTTTTACACAGCTCTGAAAGACCCACTTAGGAGTAGTCCAGCTGCTTCCTAAATCCATTCGTCACCGATTTGTGTTATGTAATCATTGTATGGTTGCACATGATTGATGCGAAGAAATTATTGTTGGGCTTAGCTGTTAGTTGCTTAGTTACTATACACTGTATGCTTAGTTACTGAAACACTTGTTCACAGACGAGCCCAACAGATATCAGTCAAATTGTCATAATATTGCACATATTTTATATCTGTATTATTATACAGTAATCCACCGCTTTACTGCGGTTTGAATCTCGCGCCCCCAATTAATCGCAGAACTGCATTTATGCCACATAACTAATTAGTTTGGCTGATTTTCCCGGTCTCTCGCGGATAGGACGATAAACCACAAAACTTATAGGGAATAGTTTTTATGGAGTTTTATGTTGCACATTTATTAATAAAATATAAATTATGAAATGAAGTAAAATGTTAATACAGTTCAGTACTGTAAATAAAATAGCATTTTTGGGGTGGCATCCGTTTATCACGGTTTTTCGTTTATCACGGGCAGTTTTGGAACCTAACCACTGCAATAAATGGGGGGATTACTGTATCACATAGTACTTGCACTCACGTTCTTTTTTTTGTAGGATTACTTATATATATATTAAAAAATATATACATACATTTTATAAAGATTAAAACATAAAAGGTATTTATATATATATATATAGATAAATATAAAATAGGCAAAATTAAAACCTTCATATCAACACATTTATTTACAATGTCCTTTCTATACTCAGATAGTACAAAAAAACAAACTTTAGATTTGTTTTATCGATAAACATTTGTTTTACTGATGTGCCAAGTCTCAAATTAAGCACCAAAATCCACCATGGCACACACACATCCAGCAATTAAAACCATCCGTGTGGAAACATAGGAAAAGTTTCGTTTGGCGTCCTGATGATTTACGTAATTTTAAACCTCATAATTACTTCTTAAAACATTTACAAGAACATTTTGTCTTTATGCTCTATGTTGAGTCTGATTTCACTAATAATAAATATACTTTTGCATGAAGCATCAATATTTGTCCATGCCCAAGTTGATTAGAGTATTAAAAACTTAAAAAGTATTAATTCAAGGTACATTTAAAACAGATAGAAATGTGCGATTAAGTTGGGATAAACTCATGACAATCATGCAGGCAATGCAATAAATATGTTAATCGAGTGACTTTAATTGAATAAATAATAATTTTTTAAAATAAATATTTAGAATAATTTTTATGTTTACATATATCTAGTTAAAATCAGTGCTTAGAGAAGAAAGGTTTCAATTGGCACTTGATTTAATGTTGTGTTGCCTCAAGTCCTCAAACTTAAACAATTATTAGTTTTACCACAGTGCCAGAGATATTAGTTGTTGCTTTTGAACATAGTTTGCAGCTCCAAAAGTATTCTGTGTCTTGATTCATGGGCTTGTTTTTAGGGTTATAGAGCAGAAGAGGAGACTAGCAGCCTTTGCGACCTTGGCTCTTTACTCTGGCGTGACGTGAAGGAAGTGATCTTGGAGAGAGAAAACATTTTCATTGGCTATCTGGGTCAAGCAGGACATTAATGACCATTTGGTAGGGAATGTTGTTGGCCCAGGAAGATTGATTGAGAAATAATTACAAGGAACAGACCTTTTAAAATGAAAATAAAAAGTTTAAAGTCATAACACATATTATATTTATATGTATATGTGTATATAGTGCATCACTCCCTATATTAGCTTACACATATATATTTTTTTAATGATTAAAGTGTTCCTTTCAGTATATCCTTTCATTAACACTCTTATTTCCTGTGTTTGTAGAATGCTTTGCACATACACTGGAAATAATAAAGGAGTTTTATCAGATGAATGCACTCTCTGTAGCTACAAAACCCCCACACATCCTTCATGCTCTGCTGGAATTCTGCAGGTTGAAATGTGTGGCACGATATCACCAAAGTAAAGAGGACATCCTCTTTCTGTAGCTATGAAATGTTTACGATGGGAGGGATGGCTCTCCAGGGAGGAAAATCACGAACAGCCTTGCTTTCTTTAAACTTCTGTGTAAACATTTAATTTTGATTATTAAAATACCCAAATATTCAACCAATAAAAAAAGGCTTATGTTTTAAAAGGAAAAAAAAAGATTTTTCTAAATTACAAAATCACCATTATTTGTGGTAGAATCAGCACTGGAAGGTCCATATAGTGTTTTTTTAAGTGCAGTGAATAGCAGTTGGGATGCACATTTTAAGACAAAATTTAATTGAAGCATTGTAAAACAGGGTTTTACAGTATGCAAAGATTAAAGCAGAACAATGATTTAAAGTTTTTAATTCTTTTAAGTATCAACTGTATGGTAACAACTAAAGTTGTAGAACAATTATGAAACAGGATACCGAAATATTTGTCGGTTTCATTCTAGTAAAAATACATAATAGAAACTGTTGTTACTTTAAAATCCTCTTTTTTTGTTCTGAGAAACCAGAAAGGCAAATTTGATGGCTGTGATAAGGTGTCTGGTAGACTTTTCAAATGATAAAAAAAACAACTGTTTTAAAGAACTGATGCCTACCAAACATGTTAAATAAATATTTTACCTAAGAAGGGTTCACTTTTTTTTTTTTTTGATAAATAACAACATTTTTGCATCTGTTTTTTTTAGGTACAATATAAAGGTCCCTGTAAATGAGCTTTAATCGATGAATGTGCTTATATAAAAAATTCATCAACACCATCTGAACATTCAGAATCAAGAAGTCAACAACAATATATAGAAAAACTTTCTTTCGGCTTCTCCTGTTAGGGGTTGCCACAGCGGATCCTCTGCATGTTTTTACGCTGGATGCCCTTCCTAACGCAACCCTCCCCAATTTATCCGGGCTTGGGACCGGCACTGAAAGTGGCTGGGGATGGTTCCCTGACCGGGAATCGAACCCGGGTCGCAGCAGTGGGAGCGCTGCATCTTAACCACTAGACCACCAGGGGATTATTCACCCTTATTCCCAACAAGCTATCACTAATCACCCTTATTCCCAACATGAATCACTAATCACCATTATATCCAACCACCAAACACTATATAGAAAATATATAGAAAAACAACTGTTTTTCTATAGTAGCCATCATCAACACTATACTGAGCAAATCTCCATTCCTATCTGTGATATCTGCACCAGAAGACCCTTATATTCCTTTAGATCCAATTCCACAGGAATCCCAGATCAAAGTGAGACAGAAACACTGTTGCTCTAACTGTTATTCTCTCCTCTTTAATGGGCATAACCCTGGCCTGCTCATGATTCTACCTGCTTGGCACTCAGTACAAAGCACATTTCGGTCTGCAAGCGCTGATAGCCTCGTGCTGCTTTCTGTACCGTATGTACAGTATGGTCAACAGTAGGAGTTGAAGTACACAAAACATGTACTTAGATTAAAGTAGAGATACACTCAGTAAAATATGACTCCAGTAAAAGTAAAAGTGCTCCCTTTAAACTTCATTGGGTAAAAGATTTTTTGTAAATAAATTAAGTAAATATAAATAATATTATTCATTTATCATGGCTATAATGTACCTATTATCATTTTTCCTCACATTTCTCTTGCTTCAACACTAAAAACTCTAATGTTACTCTTAGCACACCGATTATTTATAAAATGATATTAATTAGTCAAACACTGATTGTTAACTATTCAAATTATCATGAGGCCTAAACTTTCTTTTTAACTACTTAAAAAAGATTCCGCAAATAAGGCCACGGTGTTGTGGCAAGTTTAAGTCAGGAGCTTCTTTCATCATTTATTACTCCCAGAATGATTTGCTTGTTGTTGAACTGATGCTGAATTGTATGTCCGTGCTAAGTACCGTAGATGCCATCAAGCGGCAATCAAAACAATTTCAAAACAGAATGTGCGCTACACCCTGATTGGTGCCTTGTTTGGTGGATTAACCAGTTCGATTTTTATCCAGTCATTAATAAACAGGAAAGACTGATTTCACAAAATGAAGTTGAGTAAAAAAGTAAGATATTTGACTTTGAATTGCAGTGAGATTACAATAAACGTCTCCCCAAATGGAAATACTTTAATAGAGTACAGATATACGAAAAAGCTACTAAAGTGCATTTATATTTATATTTGCGGCATTTAGCAGACACCCTTGTCCAGAACGATGTACAAAAGTGCTTTGAGTTTCTAGCAATGTATAAATCTACACTGGTACGATAGATTACAAACTAAATATAAATCTAATATAAATGTATATATTTTATTTATAATATAAATGTAATATAAATATAAAATATAACTCTACGAAGCAAACCTGGAAAGTGCTAATTTAAATGTTCCAGGAAGAGGTAGATCTTCAACCGTCGAAAGCCAGGGACTCCGCTGTACAGACATCTAGGTTAAGTTCATTACACCACCTCCGTGCCAGAACAGAGAAGAGCCTTGAAGTATACTTGCCTCTCATACTGAGAGAAGGTGGTACCAGTCGAAGCAGTGCTGGAGGATCTCAGACAGTGTGGTGCAGTGTGATGTGTGATAAGGTCTCCGAGGTAAGATGGTGCTGGACCATTTTTAGCCTTGTATTCAAGCATAACTTTTTTGAATCTGATACGTGCAGCTACTGGAAGTCAGTGATGGGAGCGCAGCACAAGTAGGGCAGCTGCGTTTTTTGGATCATTTGCAGTGGACGAATAGCGTTCAGAGGAAGACTTGCCAGCAGAGATTTTCAGTAGTCCAGTCTCAAAATGACAAGAGACTAAACAAGTACCTGGGCAGCCTGTGTGGACAGAAATAGTAAAATCCTTTGGATGTTATAGAAAAGAAATCGACAAGAACGAGGCACATTAGCAGCATGTAAGGAGAAGGACAGTTGATTGTCCATAGATACCCCAAGTTTGCAAGCAGTGGCTGAAGGGGAGAGCAGAGAGTCATGAAGGAGATCTTTATCTGGAGATGAATCACCTGGGATGGCCAGTAGTTCTGTTTTGCTGGGGTTGAGTTTAAATTGATGAGCACTCATTCAGGAAGATATGTCTGTCAAGCATGCCGAGATCCGAACGGAAGCTGTGGTAAGTCAAGTGTCATATTCATAGCAGTGGTAAGAAAACCCTTCTGAGGATATGACTTCACCAATGGAGTGGGTATAGAGGGAGAAAAGGAGGGGACCAATTACCGAGCCTTGTGGGACACTAGAGTCTGCATGGGGCAGATGTGGATCCTCAATATGTTACCTGTAAAACAGAAAAGTACAGTAACAAATTAAATTTACTTTGTTACTGTGTGATCAAGCCACAATGAGAAACATAACAGCAAATCCTTTTTGTGCACTTTTTTTTCTTAGATGCTCTAAGATTGCTGTGTATCAAGGTTCATCGTCAAAAGTAAAATTGCAGTAATGGTGGTGCCAAGCTTGTCACCTGTGTTTTAGGTGTAGGTCCTTGAACAAAGATGTTGCACAATTCAATGCCCGATTTAGCCCTTTATTGAGTGGAATGATGTGTTGACCTTGGCAGTGTGTGTGCTACAGGCATGCCTAAACTGGCTTATAGAATGCCAGGGTTAGGGAGCCAGATTGCCTCTTTGCCCCAGCAGTCAATCACAACTTTAGTCAACCGTTATATAACACACCAAAGAATACATAAAAACTGTCAAATTTAATCAAAACACACAAAAAAATGCAAATATTGTGTAGAAATAAATGCATTTATTTCAACACTCCTCACTGGCTCAAGACATTCTACATTTTGCATTATCTGTTTCTTCTCAAAATCTACAACAAAAACCCGCATTTGATATTCTAGGTGATTCTAGGCATCTACCAAGTGTTTGTACTTTGTTATTCAAAATGGACCAGAAAACATGAATTATTCAGACACAGCTGGTAGCTCTGTCTTAGCTCAAGCTTGGCCAAGGATTATTTCTGTGCTTGATTTGATCTGGATACTATTTAGCTTGGTCAGAACATGTGTGGCTTATGGCAAACAAGAGTCTTTGTAGCACAGCTGCACAGAAGTGCTGAATACTACGTCGTAAGTTGGAAATCAGTCTGTGTTGCTGGAAATGCTCTGGCATCTTGGCATGGTAATGCTATGTTTTATTCGTGGTGTGTGTTTTGGTGCTTTATGTGGTCTAACCCCAGTTCTGGCATTGAGCTGATGGAGATCCTGCTATGTGGTTAGTCTCCACAAACCAGAGAGGTTTGTTCTGAAGGAGTTTGGTAATATTTTACTGTGAAATAAATAGTTGCCTCTTATGTTATTATTCTACCATTGTAACTACTGCAAGTGCGAATAAATGTTTTTATTTAGTTTAAAGGTAAACCAAGTGAAATAAATCCTATAATACAAACATTATATTATATGCACATTTCATTGTCAGACATGTAGAGCAATACAATCCCAAAACACGTGGCAAAAAGGACATTATTTATACACATTATGTATACTGGGCTAAACAATAATGGCTAAAATGATGACAATTATTTTGCTCAAAACTGAAATCATTTATCACAATTATTTAACTTTTTTATTTAATAGTTTGACTTTTATTACTTGAAAATAAACTGTCGTTTTTGCTGTATACTGTATGTAGCAAGCGCACAGATTACTCTTACTATGATCTTTTTTCTGTTTTTATATTTATTATTCAGGTTATGGGTTTAGAGTTTCAGTTCATTTTTTAGTTGAATTAAACAAGGAAGCAAACATGAAATGATTTCACGTGTGTGAAATCACTACTTGATAAAAGTCATGTATTGCTTTGATTAAAGTAAACTTAAAGTTAAACTCGACTCACTCTCATCTTACTCATCTTTATGTTTGCTTACTTTTCTCCACTCACATCACTTCATTTCCTCTCTGCTTTGACACTGACTGTGATCATTTAATTATGAATAGATTTATTTAATAATAAGATCACCTTTCATCCTACTCATTTCTTTCAGTATTGGGAAAAAACAAGCAATTTTCCTGCTCATGATAAACAATAAATACATAAAGATTGGGTTTAGCAAACAGATATGTTCTCTCCCATATTTCCTTTTTTAGTGTTGAAAAAGTCTTCAAGCAATGGATGACACTTAAAGCTAGCTACCTTCAGATGACAAGCTTTCTTTAGCAAGTCAATTTTTTATTAGGATTTTTTTTTTCTTTGCTGGATAACTAGCTGTGATCATATACATGACTATAAACAACTATAAACAAATAATCAAATAAATCATTCATTTCACTGTTCACCAAGTTAGCATCAAGTCCTACTAACCAGCTAACTTCTTTTTGATGTGATTTTTTTCCTTTTTAAAGCTGCATTTTTTTTTATAATGGTTATAATTTTTTATAAGCTGGTTTTGCTATAATATATATGTTATAGGCTGTGTGGTTAATTAAACCCTCTTTTCTAAGAGTGGGAATTTCAGATATTCATTCCAAGACTGTGAGATTATAAATAAATGGTAAAGGATTAGATTTAAAAGTTAAAATAGGGGCATGCTTCAGTTACATTTTGTCCATGTGATTTTAAAGCTTTTGATTTTTTTTATATCTTTAAACAATAAATATAGATCAAATCAATGTTAGATTCAGTATAAAATTCAGCTAATTTACTATAAAAAAAGATTTTTTATCTAGCTTTATCAAGCGTGCCTGGGAATGAGTGTAACCAGTAGCCATATATTGTAGCATTCAGAATTCACAGAACCTTAATGCTAGTTGCAATAGTTCCAAGTGGGGAAAATAGAAAGTTGAGAATAGCTGTTTTTTTCTCTTTAACATCAGTTTCCAATCTTTTTAAAGTTCTCTTTATGGTGTCTGTTCCCAATATTCATTTTGTGGAGCTTTCCCAGAGGAGCTTGTCTGCTACTTGAATACAAAGCATCATTTCCAGAATAGAGGATGTTAGGTTACAGAGTTTTGGCTTTCAAAGTTACTCACGGTGACTGGAATCAAATTGCACCCTTTTGGTAGCAAAGGTCACGTCTTTTCCTCTGCAGTAAGCATTTACTGGAGTTACGCAGTGGCTTCACAGAGCATAAACAGAAACAAATGAAGTTCATGCCAAGTGTGTGTATAATCAGGCCACACAAACTCACCGGCAGCGATAGTGAGATTCCAGTGGGTCACAGAGTGCTACCTCTGAGTCGGGCGAGCATTCTTGTCTCTCGACCACAAAATTGAAAAATAACCTGTTGTGCTTCCAAGCTGGAAATCATGCACAAAATGAGAGTTATGTACTTAAACAAAACCTTACACTCTCTTTGGTTCTATCTGAATCTCAATAAGATTTGTTCAGTGGATAATGGGAGTTCAAGCCTGCACCTTTCCTGACAAATTTCTGCTTGGTGGTCCTGTGTAGTGGTTTGGCTCTCGAATTAGCATTTTTTTTTGAAGGTGTATTAGGTGAGCATTTAGATTAAAGAAAGTGCTGCAATGTGAAAAAATGCTGTCCACAAGGAGTCGTATTGCAACGTGTTATTGCCAAAATGCAATAAGTGTGTATACTTTTCTTGACAGAGGTGTCGCCCGTACTCAAATGTTAACCACTGAGAATATAAAAATTGGCAGCTAAGTGGGATATGTCAGCAACAATATTGAAAGACAGAAAAATTGGACATGACACGAACAATAGGTCAAGCTGATGTGTTGCTGCTGGGTGGTCTGATGTGATCATAGAAATGGATTAGCACGTTTTCTGCTCATCTGCATTAAGTGTAATAAATATAAATCATTCACCCTGTTGATTAGCAGATTTTCTTTTGTGTAAAACAAAAGCGATTTCTGTCATGAAGATTTTCTGTTCATACTTTGAAACTGCTGGCCTGCTAAGGTTCAAGGGAGCAATCGAGGTAGCTCTTTTTCATCTTTTAAAGCTTTACTCAATCATCAGTAAACATGGATGGAAGCAGTTAAGGAGCAGATTTATCACGTAGCTGGGTCACAGTGCCCGCTGTGGAGGCATTTATAGAGGCCTGAGTAATCTGCCCTCACTTGGGATGTAACGTTATGACAAATGACTGTTAGGAAGAAGGTCAGATAAAAACACAAATAGATTGCTAAGGTTTCTACGTTAATAAATGCTCATTATTTTCCTTTACGCCTGCTTCTAATGTTTCTTAATCTTTAGACTTCTATTTTGTGCTTATGTATGTTTCTAATCTTCGGATTGGAGGATTCAGAAGTTCAGTTTCTTATAACAAAAACTCCTACCTACATCTGTAGTTTTATCAAAACAACTTTTCATATGGTCAGCTTTTAAATTGTTCATCTATCAAGTGTTCAGCCCCGGGTTTAAATCTAACTTTGTGTAACTTATGGCCTTGTTGTATCTGACAGTGTTCTTACAACATGTTAAACACACATCTGGTAATGCTGTTACACATAATTAATTATAATAATTATAATTGTAAATATAAAAAATTGGAGTTTCTCTTTTACTTGAACCCATAAAACTGTTGTAGTTAACATTTCTTCTGTGTTGTGTCTGTTTACATGCCACAGATATTTTTGTTTTGGTTCATGCCCCCCCACCCCCACCCCGCTCATGTCTTTGGTTGTCTACATAATGTGTTGTGATTCTTCTTGCCTGTTTTCATTTTACCTCTTATTTAGTCTTGGTGTTTCTTTGTTCATGGTGAAGGAGACGGTCTTTGTTTACTTTTGTTCAGTTGTTAACAAGCTCTTATATTGATGTTGTGATTCTGTTTTTTGATTTTCTTTTTTAGTCTTGCTTAATTCATGTTGTTGTTGTTTTTTGTTTTGTTTTTTAGCTTTTTTGCTATTTTTAAAGCATGACCACTGCCTGCATATTTTACTTTTTGTTCCGATTTGCCATGTCAAATTTTAAAGGAAAAGAATTTTGCCTTCTATTTTATATAGTGCAGATCAGAATGTTCTGTAAACACAATAAAATATAAACCCACCTTCTTTAAAATAGCAATGAAAAATTATTTGCCGTTGCATATGTAATAACAACTAAAGTAGAACAGGAGAAACAGCAACAGTTAAACTGCAACAGTGCTTTATTGATGCATTCATTCACACATTCCGAGAAGTGTTTTACCATATTAAAATGCAAACAGTGACAGATCAACTAAGATGATTAAATTCTTTGTGATGTGCGGTGAATGAGCTAAAAGTGTCTGAGAGAAGTGGAAATGTCTGAATGTGGGAAAGAAGAAGCACTAACCCTAATCATCCACTTATAGCACAGATGAGATTTGTTCTGGTTAGGGAAAATGTGTGTACCTGGAAAAATCTTATCTGCATTTGTTTTTCGTTTTGTGTGGAATTTTTGGAACCTAGGTTGACATTTACAGCATTTATCCAGAGGGACTTACAATTAATTTATTCCTACAACTAAGCAGTTGAGGCTTAAGGGCCTTACTCAAGGGCCCTACAGTGGCAGCTTAGTGGTGGTGAGATTTGAATTCATGACCTTCTGATCATTAGTCCACCATCCTAACCACTGAGCTTCCCCTCAGTTATAGGTTATGTTCTTTCATGTGGATTCAAGTTACACAGATATATAGGGTTGCATGGCGGACAATATGCAGTATTTTTTAAAATCCTGCGTGGTGGCTGGACACAACTTTTCTTAAAACATTCCACTGGCGTTTTAAGCACAATAGGCCCCTATCACCTGGAGCTTAGAGCTTCCATTAAGGCTACAGACCTGAGGGGTCAGACAAAGAGTGAGCATATTCAACCTCTATTCACGGTACTAAAAAGGCCCAGTGATCTCTCCCTGGGTTAGGATCACTGTGACCCAGCCCTCAAATCAGTCATTGGGGTTATATTGTGCGCTGAACCAAATGTAGTGTTGACGCAATGTCATTTAGGTAGTAGAGATGTGATAGACTTTATATAGCCATGCTAATAATTGCTAGTAAATGCTACAATTATAATACTGAAAGTGGTAACTCAGTGGCAAAATGTTGAACTTAAGTTCAAATCCCAGCATGCTGCAACTCATGGGCCCTTGAGCAGGGACTATAACCCTCAAATGTATAATCTTTCGCTTTGGATACAGGTGTCTACAAAATGCTATAAATATAAATGAAATGGTCTCCCTATCCACAGATGTTCTTTTGTGCCTTAGTATAATTAAATTCTTCTATTGGGATCATTGTGAGGTGCCATTTTATAGAGCCGACTGTCCTACTGTAGTATTGCTAATAGTATAGCAATTTGTCTATGGCCTGAAATCTCTATACACTGCCTGAGTGAGTAGTCAAATGTGAAACATGGATGAAGTTGATCTTTC
Source organism: Silurus asotus (assembly GCA_024362625.1). Taxonomy (NCBI): domain Eukaryota; kingdom Metazoa; phylum Chordata; class Actinopteri; order Siluriformes; family Siluridae; genus Silurus; species Silurus asotus. The sequence goes on along the minus strand of MU576718.1, from coordinate 201,164 downwards.
TATTAGGCTTTAATACTAGTCTAGATCCTCACTTTACTCAAGTCCACTATATCAGTGGGAAGATAGAAAACCGTGTCAAGTAAAAAAAAAAGTTTCCAATAGTTTCTGCCTTGTGGTCTTGTGCCATGGTACGGTTCCTGAGTTTGGATTCCAAAATTCAAAGCATTTTAATTGTAAAGCATGCATTAGAAGAAAAATGAAGATTTGATGCTCTGCTAACATCATACAGCTCACCCACCTGAACACTAGATGTCAGTGTTCTTTAAAGTAGAGTGAAAGAGCTGAATTCTGAAACCTTACATATCTAAAACAAATGTGTAAAGTTATTAGATATCTTACTTAATGTAAGATCTTTGAAACTCACATTACTATATATTATATTACACAGTTAATTTCTATTTATTTCTGTTGTGCTGTAAAATTAGACCTTTAAACATTTATGCATTTGCATTTTTAGTAATTGTTGCAAAAAGCTTAAGTTTTTGTTTTTGTTATTGTCACTGATGCTTCATTTGATTGCTGATTTCCTGGCATGTCTGTCTGGTTATCAGACAAGTAAAACATTTCATTTGTTACTTTACTCAAAGCTCCTTTGCCTGATGCCTAGAACACTCTTTTTGCCTGATTTAAATCCTTATTGACACGTCATTGTTATCACTTCTGTGCACTTTTTTAATGGCCATATAATGATATTAAATTATTATTCCAGTTAAAGGTAAGTTTCTTCTTTTTCCCTTCTCACCTCGGATCTGTATTTAAGTTTCCCTATTAGTGTTTTAAGTCCCTTGCTGCTTTCTGGCTTGGAGTGTATGTGTGAGTTTTTAAAGAGAGATCATGTGGCACTATGTTTATCTTGTGGTTTATGGTAATAAAAGCATTATATGTTTCTTTGGGGACACATATCCCAGCTGATCTGTTATGAGGTGCCATTTACAGCATCTTAGTTTAGTAAAGGGATTATTTTTGGATGGATGAGTACCATATTTTCTACCCTGATCTTGCAGATCCACTGGAAAAAAGCTCTGAGGGTCTATTATACTGTAGATGTACTGGAGATGCCTGAATGTGGTAGACCTCAAAAATAAACATACAGAACATTTTTTTTAGACAAGTCTATGCTTTTGCAAACTGCATGTTGAAAAGATTACTAAAGAAAATGTTTTTCTTATTTAGGCTGGTGCAACAAAGTAAAAGAAAATAATAAGGTGTGAATCACCCTGAACTCTTGCTAAATAATGCAGCGATGAGCTGAATCCCTTATCCATTTACTCACAAGATAGTGAACTGTATTCTCCAGGACTATAACATGTGAAAGCTACATTGTCACTAGCAACGACAGTGTCATATCTGGTGACTCCTGTGTCAGTGCTCAGAGCACCAGGGTGGTCCCGCTGTCTCATGTTACGCGTAACGGCTTTGGCATGACACGCTTTGGTAAAGTGTTATATGGGTTACGGTGCACAGCAGGATACCAGGTCACCAGTCACTTTAATGAAGATAAAGGTTTTCTGCCTGCATGCCTTGCCTGATCCTTTGTTACACACTGTTTGTTCTTCCTCCATGTCATGAACTTCCCTTTGCATGTGTGGATGATTTTATTCTGCCCTGTGTTTTTTGTGTTTTGTTTATTATTTTCAGTTATCATTCAGCCTTAATTGGAGACTTTTAAATACTTGCGCTGACCTGATCTCAGAGTCAAAGTTCAGTTAGAACTCAAATGTTTTTTATAAAAGATAAAGTGAAATAGGAAATTCCCTTAACATGTAATGTTTAAAAGAAGGTTACAGAAATGTAAATGTACCTCAGAATAAACTTTTGCGGTTAAACATGTCAGAAAAATGTTCCACTAATTCTAGTAATACACTTGCATTTTATTATACCTTGCAGACACAACTATCAACAACCACATCCTTTTTTTTAAAGAAACCAGAGTATTTTACTATAAAACATTTTAATCGTTAGAAAATGATTGAAAAGGTTGTGCAGAACAGCCATAGCAGCAGTCAAATGGATGTGCAAAAAACAGCATGTAAACAGTTATGTAATAATAAAAATAATACATTGGGGTGGTACTGAAGACATGGATGTGTGAAATCAGTACGAGTGTGTGTTTGAGTTCAGATTTGTAGCAGCTCAGTAACACACAGTAGAGTGTGTGTGTGTGTGTGTGAGTTTCGTTTCAGTTCTGTGTTGCCTGTTGGCTTGAGGGAAAAAAAATGTTCCATAGAACACTTACACATTTATACACTTGACACACTTACACACTAGAACACTAGAACACACTTAGCCTAGTCAGCTATCTTTACACACAGCCAAAATATAGACTCGAACTTCAGCTTTTATTAAGCCTGGTGAGCTAGCTAGTAAATTTCTGATTTGCTCACCTCTTTTCCAGTCAGCATTATAAGTGCAAGTCCTCAATATGTTGATAGGTCTTTCTCACCACCAAGGGTGAGGGTTAATGCATGCTAGCGATATTAGCAAAATTAAACATTTTGTTTTAATAACGTAATATTTAAACAGGGTTGAACAATAGGGCAACCTTTCACCTTCAGGAGTCTGGGGTACCTTGTTTGATTTGTGTTCTCTGGGGTTTCCTCTGTTTTCCTTAAAGTTAAATATGACTGCATGTAAACATGTGTACGAGTGTGCGTATATATATACGTGTAATCCAGTGGTGCACTATCCAGGGTTTTTTGGTTTAAAACGTATGATCCAGTGTGAAATCGTCAGTGTGTTTGTTTTATTTTAGACATCTTTGCGTTAGCAGCTGTTTATTTACAACGCTTTTCCCTCAGTTCTGCACACCAGAAACTCCCCCTAGGTTTGGTCACATTTGCAACCTGGCTACACAGCGAACTGGATGTGACCTTGTCAGATCAAGCACACAGCAGCAGGGGACGGGGCGCCAGTCTCGTTTCACCTCGCTCAGCTTCCATCACTGTTCAGGATGATGTCACCTGTTTTCTTTTGTAATTATCATGTGGTCATATTTCTTTACCTATAAGCTCTCTGAAACTTGCCATTACAAAACATGGCTGTAGTAGATCAGTTTGCTTGCTTTCTTTCTTTCTTTCTTTCTTTCTTTCTTTCTTTCTTTCTTGTGCAATTTGATGTATTAAGGCCCAATATAGTATAATACTGCTAATCTTTTATGTGATTGCTATAAAGACAGTGAGTCTAAATATTTTTCTGCATGATTACCTACTTTATGCACATTCAATGCAATTTTATAAATTAAGTACTATATGTATGTTGTATAGATGATAATGTGTTTTATGATAATTAACAGTAAATTAGACTTTCCCATATAACATAGTGATCAATATAATAAAGCCATTACATTAACCATTTTTAAAAGCAAGTAAGATGGCTAGTTTACTGGTTAGGTTACAAAATTTATCTGTGATTTCACAAAGGTGTGCTAGTGGCATAAATGGTTATATTTTGATAGAAAATGTTGACTACATTAAAGAAACTTCATAAATGAAAAGAAAATCCAGTACATTCAGCACTTTATGTTCTGCCATCAGGTCTCTCACTTAGTTACAGTAGGGCATGAAATTTAACTGATTTGATTTGCAGTGTTGCCGGTTTCATGGTTTAAATTTCCTCAGGGTGACTGACATTTGCGTTCTGAACCCATCTGATCGAGTCACACACAAGGGCCATCAACTGAATGAGAGTTAATCAGGGGAACTTTTAACACCGTAAACACATTCACTTACAGTTTTTTCTTTTTTTTAGATGAATAATAACACATTTTTAGGAAAAGCATATTTACCTGCAAGAGTGTCTTTACTACCACAGCTTGATCTCTCAGTGGTGAAGACAGATCTTTAGGCAGAAATGAAAATGAGATGTTGCAGTTACCCAAAAAGAAAGTGAGCTCAGTGTTTTAGTGCAGCTGCAGGAGTAGCTGAGTGATGTGATATTCTCTGGTTTCACTGCTAATTTTTTCGCAATAAAAACATGCTGCAAGTCTTCCAGTCAAACATGTTGTTGGCCATCTCCTATAATATCACTATCAAACTTCCTCATAGATCTAGTAGGCCAAAGTCAACATCAAACTTGAGCATTAGAGAGATGAAACCCATATGCTTTATATTTGCTTAGGGTATTGGGCTAAAAAGATGAAACGTGATGTGGCATACAATGGATCTGATATGAACCACCAGAGCAGGAAAACCTTTTATCATACGTGTGTTTTGCAGTTCAGTTCAGGTCAGTAATTATTTTTCTGGTGATCTATTTTCATTACCAATTTATTAAATCCGCTTTTGATTAGGCACAAACAAGAAGCGATTACTTCAAATCAGATAAATAGTATAATGTGGTCAAATCAGATTGAATTCAACACCAACATGAATGAGGTGTAAAAAAAAAAAAAAAAAAAAAAAAAAAAAAAAAAAAAAAAAAAAAACAAGTAAGAGGTCATCTGGCCAATGACTGACTGCATCTGACAACAACTCAGTACTTTTTTGGCTGTAGCTTAAATGTGTTTCTCTGTACTTTTTCTTATGTCATTCCACACCATTTTTTTTAGCTTAGCATAAACATGATTTATCCAAAATGAAGAATAGACTACAAATTTGTGAGTTACACTTCAGCAAGTAAGGTTTACTAGGTGGTTAATTTGGGTTTTTATGTATTGTTCTAACCATTGCAAAATGTAATGTTGTCTTGAGGAAAGAAATATGGATCTGTGACAATGAATGGCTGCAGAATGTTTTTGCTGTGTGATCTTAGTCATGACACTTCACCTCCATGACCTTGTAAAAGCTGGACTTCTGGAATTATAAAACACAGCAGCTGTGACGGGTAGTACATTTGTATATGGGGTGAATTCATTAATACACACGCACACACACACACACACACACACACACACACACACACACACACACACACATAGTATAGATGTTTGTCCTTGTGAGGCCCTTCCATTTAATTAGTTATTAATGCAGCTGTTTACACACCTATATCTAACCCTAAGCCTGACCTTAATAGCTGAATAAAGCGGATTTTCTTTGTAATAATACTTGCAGGTTTACATTTATCTCAATAGAATTTGGAATACATGACTTATTCATGTATGAGTGACTTACAACCGAGCAGTAAAGGGGTTAAGGACCTTGTTCAGTGGCCTAGCAGTGGTAGCTTGGGGGTGCTGGGATTTAAACTTGAACCCTTCCAATTCAATGCCCTAACCACTTGAGCTCACACTCAAACTATAATGACAAAAAGTAACATTATGAGTTGATGGGAATGTTAACCCACTTTTTTAGCCTATAGTGACAAAAGCACACTATTCAGCTCTGTATAAAGTCATTGTAACATAACAATGAGTAAGTAGACAGGAAGATCCAAAGCAAAATAGTATTTTAAGGTTTATAAAGTCAGTTTTTTATTTCCTACTATTCTTAGTCATATAGGCCATTTCATATAGATTTTATTTGGGGTTTTTTTCTAAGTGTGGTAAATCAGTGGCATGTCTACTGTATATGGACTGATTTAAAGAGAAGTTATACCAGCCAGCACCTGTTGTGTCATCAACTTAAGAGGGTTTTTTTTTTTTGTCATTTTAATCATCGAAAAGGATTTAAAAACAAAAAAATGCTTTTGTTAGGCTTAATAGCTTCCTGTTCAATGATCCATAAGAGAAAGGTCACTAGGCAAGTTGCAGGAAGTTATGGACTGCCCAGTTAGACGAATTGGCATTTCCAAATTCCCATGTGAATGTTATTTATGTAGAATAGGTTGGCCACAAACCCCAGACCCAGATTGAGTTCTCCACTGAGATTTTTATGGGTAAATAAATCTCTCATCTCTGGAAAACTCACAACCTCCCACTGAGTAAAAAATGGTTTGCCTTGTTTTGGGATGACTTGTGACTGACCAACAGCAAGCCATGGACTGAGATGGAGTTAGTAAAGCCATTAAGTTTGAATTTAAGACGATGGGGAAGACGTGATAATTCAATAAATAAATCCTGAAATTTAGGGTCCTATTGATGTGTAGTCTAGTAATAATAGTAAGTGTCTGTAAAAAATAATAAACAGTAACATAACGATGTGATTTAAAAAAAAAAAGTAAAAAGCATTTAGCAAAATCATCATATGAAAGAAGTAACTAATAATGTATGCTCCTATGGTCAAATATGTGGCCTTGCTTTTATGAAACACCCAGATAACTCCATCTAAAGTCTTTGATATAGTCATTAAAATTATTTATGGTGCAAAATATGTACCATATCTTTCTAAACAAGCTCAGTGTATGTGTTACACGATTAATGTTTCATGTTCTGTCGTTTTTTTCCTTTTTCCTAAGCCGCAAAGTTAAAATGAATGGGATACAGTGTCAGAGAATTAAGTTTTTATTTTAATCCCTGTTTTTAGTGCTTGTGGTTGATTTTGAACTGCAGGCTGTAAAATTCCTTTCTTGGGAGAAACATTTTATATCTAGACCCAGAAAGCATTTAAATCATGACATTAGTGTAAATCATTCCTTGAGCGTGTGCACCGTTTATCGGGAGAAGTGAAGGGGAGGCCATCACCTCATTCCTCTGTAACAGTCTTACAAATCTTAAAGGACTGGGACTTTGGTTGCAAAGTTAAATGTCACAAGTCTGGACCTTGAAATCTGATTCCTTTTTCCTGCAGTCAAGATGTGACATAATTATGCTATTAACATTGCATGATAGTATGTAACTAGGCCAAATGGAGAACATTCATGGAGCGTGGACATGTATTTCTTCAACTGCAAAGATTTAGTATGTGTCTTTTGATGTACATGAATAAAGATCTTGCAGTTATAATGCTAGCTACAGATGGAAATACAGAATCATATCGATGCAAAGCATTCAATAGTAGGTGTTATGAACTGGAGGCTGAAGGATGTAAATCCAAAGGCAAAACCAGATCAGACACAGAAATCTGAAATAGGTAAAACAAGGAAAGACAAAGAAGTAACAGTCAGTATTTCAAATGTACCGGATAGCAAACGTTCACTGTAGAACAATGGTGAATGAGCTGTTTAAATAGACGGGATGAAAACAGGAAACAGGTGAACTAGTATTCAGGTGAGATTGAGAGCCACAGAATGAGTACTGGATTAGAGCTGGAATGTGAGCTCTGGCTACTGGCTCAGTGGTGGAATAAAATGTGACAATAGGCAACAATAAACAGGCCAGTTGTAGTTATGTTTCTACTCTAATAATTCTACAAAGTATCACTGACCTTTTCTGACATGACCCCAGTCAGCCACCCACAGACCAAAGTCGGGCCAAGATTTTTCATTGATCTCAAACAGGCCTGTTCCATGTGTTGATCATTATCCAAGTGGACTTGCTGAAAAATTGTAGAGAAGGACCAGGCTGGCAGCTGTCCCTTGGTGTTTGGGCTTGTGGTAGACCTCATTACATCATCATCATCATCATCTCATGGTTCCTTTCTCATCTCGTGCTCACTCTTTTTTCCTGTTTTATGGAATTGTTAATGTTGTGTTCAACTTTTGATTTTGTTCAGCAGCTTGCTTGCCACATTAATCAGATCTATTTGAAGCTTTGGAACAGATTGGTATTTGTGATGGGGAAAGATGGGTATTCTCTTTACATTTTTTACTCTTTTCATTCATTCTCCCACAGAGGTTGGATCCAGCACGAGCAAAAAGAAGAACTGTCATAGTTTATCCAAACTTTTTGATTGTTTTTGTGTATGTACATTTATCTAAACAACAGTCTTTACATTTAAACTATGACAGCTAGCTAAATATTTACTAGTAGGCAACTAGTTTGACGTTAATCACAATAGACAGAACATATTGAGATCAGATTTAGCTGAAATTCTACAGTTATGGGAAAGTCATTGAAGCTAGACATTGCTTGCCAATTTTTTTAAACGAGGATCTGTCTGCAGGCCTGCCAATCACAGAGTTCATTTCCTCATGATGCGTGTAATATCATTTATTCAGCATTTATTTATTTTGGTAAACTTATAGGGATGCGGTAGCTCTCTTGGATATCAAATGTAGTGGGTGTTTGTATGGGATAAAACAGTTTGTCATCCTGTGTTCCACTGTGAAATGTTCTAAATATTTGTTTTGGAATGACCTCTTTGTTCTTCCTCGCTTAATTTGATAACCCTGTGGCTTTTTTTTTTTTTTTTTTGACAGAGATGCATATTTTAGTAAGGAGAAAATGTGCATGTAAAAAATTGGATCAGTAAACATTGCATTTCTTTATGATTTTTAATGCAGACCTAAAAAAAATGTATGAAAAGTTAAGACATGGAACAATGGAACATGCTCATTCATATGCTGGTTTTAATGCATGGTTTACACTAGAATACACTATGCATGACCTCATCTTACTTGAATTAAAATTAATAAGCTTGGTAGACCTTTTGAGTGGTTTTGATATCATGACACATTTCTACTTATACTGTGGCTGCAGACAAACCTGGCATTCACACTGTTTTCAGTTACACATCATTTTTTTTGTTCAAAGTTTTCTAATTCCTGGCAGGAGTTAAATATAACTGTGATAAAAATGAAGGGCTGTATAGAATTCACATGGTATCTTCACTGTTTAGACATGACATCACTTTATTAGACGGTAATGATAATAGTTAAAAGTGAACCCTAGGTAAATCATAGGTAAAAGAATCTGGCAACAAAAGGTCTGTGTAATGATAGAATATCTACAGCAAATTAATGTGATGGTCATTGGTCATAAATTTGTATGTCAAAAATTCTTTTCAAAACTGATGAGAGAAATAGTTATATTTCAAAATATAATAGTTATATCTATTGTCAACGAATGTCATTATCAAATATTTGGGCTAAAGTGACAGTTTAGCGTGACACCAATATAGCACAGCCGCTTGCGAAATGGCAGAGAGTACAGGGTCGATCTACAGCAGGAAAAAAAACACACAGCTGTTATGGATGAGGGAGAAACACCAGCACGGTAAGCAAATGTGGATATAATATATAAACCTCATCATGTAAAAATGGTATAGTTTAATGAAGTGCTATTGTGTAACCTGTTTGTTTGCTAACTTTCAGACAGTCCCACTGTTGTGACTCAAGCGAATATTGTGTGCGCAATCAGCTCACTCACGATATAGTGAGAACAAACATTAAACCTAAAAGCAGTAAATAACAGCAGCAGTAAACTATTACATTTTTTATTAATGTTGTGAATTTCAGAGAATGTTAAGGCATTTGTACACTAATGTTTATTTTTCAGTTTATTTTGAAGCTTGTTAGCTCGCTCGCATTTCTCTGTTTACATTCTCTTTTTATAGCATTTGTCTACTACCACAGTTAACTTATCTGTTTTCAAATGTGATTTACTGCGGCTTTATTACGTTCAAATGCTTGTTTTCAAAGTTTGTATATTTAATTTATGCACTTTATTATTATACAAAATTGAAATAATTTGATTCTATATTTTCGCAACTAAACAAAATGTGTATTTTTTAAAGCATGGTTGTCAGCTAGCCATCTGCAATTATCATTAAACCAATTAAATCGAATCCAATGTTGATTTACACAATTTACACCTTGCACATTCAAATTATTATTATTTTTTTTTGGTTGGATGTTTGTTTTTGAAAAAACAACCCATGAGTGTATTTGTTCAGAGGAGAAATCCCCCATGCATTTCTCAACAAGAGGCCATTATACCCTTAAAATGTCAAAATTAATGATAGGGCTGTCAATCAAATAAAATATTTATTTGCAATTAATCGCATGACTGCCATGAGTTAACTTGTGATAATCTCAACTTAATCACACATTTGTATCTGTTCTAAATGTATCTTAAATTAATACTTTTCCGGTTTTTAATATCAACATCAACATGGGCATGGACATACATGGATGCTTTACTATGTTTATTAGGGAAACCCGACTCAACATAGAGCATGAAGACAAAATACTCTTGTAAATGTTTTAACGTAATTGTGGTGTTTAAATCATCAGGACAACACAATTAACTTTGCAGTGTTTCCACACGGACGGTTTAAATTGCCGGATGTGTGCTTTATGGCGGATTTTGGTGCTTAATTTGGGACTTGAGATAAAACTTGAGATTTTTTATTTTTTATATCTGAGTAAAGAAAGTTGTGAATAAATGTGTGTTGCATTAAAGGTTTTATTTTTGCTTTTTTTATATTTGTTTAATTTTTATATACAAAGATGCTCACTGCATTAATCGTGCAATAATAAAATTAGTGGCGTTAAATTTAACTTGCGCTAACCCGTTAGCAATTTTTAAAGCCATAATGTGCATAATTACTAATCACTTGCATTTTTAGTACAATTTATTTTTCATAAATCGCAGTTTAGCACTGTCCTCCGGAGGCACATATGGGAATGACTATCTCTCTTCCTTCAGTAAATGTTTTTCACAAGGCAGATGTTTTTTAAAGAGATTCATTGAAGTCTGCTGATTGTTTTTCTTCACCATGAAAAAAGGAACATAATTGCAGTAATTTAGGTTTAAATCGTTTGATGGCACTGTTTTATCTCATTTGTACTGATCACATGAGATGAACTGCTGAGTGAAGGTTTGGGTAGAAATCCAAAGAAATAGTGAGAGAATGCCTGCGGTTGTGGATCTGGATTTGGGAATTTTTTGCGATTTAGTCACTCAATAGTTTTTCCAAGGTGACTACTTTACGTGGGTTGAGGATAATGGAAGGCAGGCCAGAACTACAATTCGCAGTAGTGAAACAGCAAAAGCCAGAAGAGAGTAAGTTAGATAGATGATGAAAGACTGAGATGACAAAGAGTGGCTGGATCTGAGAAACCAAGAAGAAAAACAAACAAGGTAAAACATCAGAATAAGGAGAATGCAAGAAGTGAAAGGGGGTAAGGAGGAAAGTGTGCGAGTGAGTGGAACTACAGCTGACCCGAGTCTTGTGTTTGGTTTAGCATACTCAGCTAAGGCTTTCTCTGATTGGTTGGCAGGTTGGACCTGGAGGCTCTTGGGGCTCGAAGCACCCCTCTGACTCCTCTAAAAAAGAGGCAGAGAAATAAGCAAAGAAGCAGAGAGAGGGAGAGAGAGTGAGAGTAAAAGAGTGTGTGCTGTAAGAGGGACTTGCAGTCATACCGACTCTATCAGTCACTGAGAGCAGAGCGCTAAACCTGCTGCATGCACTTATACACACGTGCACACATTCACACACGTGTGCTAGTGACTCCGCGTCCCTATAGGCATGGACCAACCCACTGCTGCTGCCGTGTTGCTGGCTTCTCTTGTGCTTCTGGTACAGTTCCGAAAGTTTATTTATGTTTACTCACTTCATAAGAATGTTTTAATGGTTCTTATTATCTTAATTTGTCATTTTTATTGTGCTTATTTACTGTTTTCTATGTGATTTTAAGGAAACGTTTGAGTGAGTCTTTATAATATATAATTAAATGATTGCATTATGTGAATGGCATGTCTTTCGCAAGGTTGTGTGTGCACAAAGGTCCATTTTTAAGACATTTTATAAGATGGAGGTGTTTTTCCATGCATACTTTTTATGATCATTTTCCATAAGGAAAGGCAGGTATGTTGATGCTGTTCTCCTGGCACAAGCAATGTCTTTATACATTGGAAGTTTCTGCAAAACAGTTTATAAAAACAAGGATACTGTGAAATATACAAATGCAGAATATGGGGCTTGGATGGACACAAGGGTTTAAACAGATGTGAAGTGATCATATGACCTTCCAATTAAATAGCTCATACTGTGTATATTGATGTATCCCAGAGTTAGTGAAAGTGAGCTTTGTGTTAGAGGTTTCAGGCTGTCAAAGGCTGCCCTTTACATCAGTAAATCTACTACATCACATTTCACAGCTCTGTTAATGGCAGGTCCTTTCCATACAAATCTCTAGTATTTACTCATGGCTTGGGAATGTCATGCGATTAAACTTTACATAATTCATCAAAGACTATGCTGCTAAGAATTTTTAAGCTAGCATCACAATTTATAATACACTCAAATTCATAAGTGTGAGTATGGTCAATAGATCCCAACTGGAATAATCAGCCAGGGCTCCAGTGAAAACAGACTAATGAGGAAGCAAACTGTAATGTGTCTCAGCAGTAGAAATGGGACTTGATTAAAGTGACAGGTCAGGCATTTTAGAAGTAAGGTGTGGTCTGTACTGCTAAGAAAATAACTGCAAATCAAACAAATCACTGTGTGGACATCAAATGTTACCAAGACCTTGAAACAAGACTGATTTTTAACAACTTCACAAACAGTCAGTATAAAAACAATTCAGGAGGACCCAGTAAGTCAGAGAAAAATACATGGAAGTTCAGAAAAAATATATGATAGATCTCATTGGTAAATAAAGAAAGTTTAAAGGAGATTGAGTTAGAGAAGTTCCACTGCTTTATTTTCTGTGTGTATGTGTGTATGTGTGTGAATGTGTGTATGTGTGTATATATATATATATATATTAATAAGAACCGCTGTACTGGGAAGATGTTCCAGTAGATTTTGGAATGTGGCTGTAAAAAGTTGAAAAGTTGTGATCATTCCACATAAAAGGTTTTAGTAAAGTCAGGTACTGATGTAGGGTGAGGGGGCCTGGAGTGTAGTAAGCATTCCAATTCATTTAAAAGGTGTTCAGTATGGTTGAGATCAGAGATCTATAACAGACCTCTCAACTTACGTAAATCATATCTTCATGAAGTTCTCTTTGTTCAAAGGGGCACTGTAATGCTAGAACAGGTTTGGGTCTCCTTGTTAAGTGAAGAGAAATGCAATTCTCCAGCATCCAAAGACAACTATGTGTAACTTTTTAGTAATATTTTGGGGAAGACCTACAAATGGTAAAAAAAAAAAAAACGTGGCGCAGTATTTTTGTCCACAAAATGTATGTGTGAAACCTAAGTTGGGACAATGTGTAAATTGTAATGGCTTAGCATAGCATCCTCTATACATCTAGTAATAGTCTGTATAAACCCAGGAACTGAGGAGACCAATTGCTAAAGTTTTGCGAGAGGAATATTGTCCAATTTGTGTCTGATACAGGATTCTAGTTGGTCAACAATCCTGGGTCTTCTTTGTCATATTTTTAAGAAGTGCCAAATGTTTTCAAACTGTGAAACGTCTGAACTGCAGGCAGGCCAGTTAAGCATTCTGACTTTTATATGAAGCCATGCTATTGTAATAGAATCAGCATGCTGTTGAGCATTTTCTTGCTGAAAGATACAAGGCCTTCCCTAAAAAAGACTTCGATTGAATAGGAGCATATGTGGCTCTAAAACCTGTATATATCTTTGGCAAAGATAGTGCCTTTCCAGATGTTCGAGATGCCCTTTTCATTAACACTAATGCACCTGAACGCTAATAACAAGTTTTGACAATTTTTAGACCGGAGGACACAGAGTTCATTGTTTCCAAAAATAATTTTACATTTCGATTCATCTGATCATTTATCTCAGTCGAATGAGCTTTGGCTAAAGAGAAGACGGGTGGCATTTCGGGATCATGTTCACATACTGTATGTCTTCTCCTCTGCATGATATTGCTTTAACATGCATTTCCATTACAGAACCATTATTGTCATTTATTCATTCACCCATGCCCCTTGCCCCTAAAGATTTCTCTGTGAAATTTAACAAAAAAATCAGCTGTCCTCTGTCTTAAACTGTAGTATTTTTATGCCCATACATGTCATCTTTTGAACAAATATTAATATTCCTAAATTTCGTCAAGTGGATAATTAAAGTCAAAGTGGATTCTAAACTAATCCTCGGAACGTTAGAGACAATTTAGAGTAGCCAATTAAACTACTGGGATATTTTTCAGGACAAAACTTGAAAAGTAAAAGGAAACCTGCAGAGACACAAGAAAACATTTTCAACTCCAGACAGGTAGTAACCAGTACCCAAGATTGAGCTTTTAGTCAGCAGTTCTGCCCTCTGTGCCAAAATGCTGCATCCTGCTTTAGTTTTAATAGATTTAATTCATGATTCCATAAATCAAGGTTACCTAGAAAGAATTGTGCTAACATCTAAGTGACTACACACTCTGCATAATAATAAGGAGTCTGTTGGCAGGAAGGTATTATGGTCCCAAAATATATATTCCATTCAAAAAGGGATTCTGATATAAAAACAGACTTGGCTATAAAAGCAGATTAAGTTACACTCAAGTCTGCCAGGGCCTTATTATCCTTATGAGTACAGCTTTAAAGCAGCATTAATGCAGTGGACAATGAGGAGAAGTTTTTGTCTTAAATGATTTGTGCACCAAATACAAAAATATTAGACTATTGTCTATCTTTGACAAATGAGCGGCATTTCAGTAATCCAGTTCAAATCTATGGATTGCTGTCAGAAGTATCTAAGCAACCGCAACGAGTTTATTTATTTAAATGTGGTTCGAACTAAAGTCATTACACATAGCCTTTTGCTAAAAATGACTTTCTCCATGCCCCATCAACTATGTTTGGATCTTGCTAACCTCTTCTATTGTTCATGGTATTGCAAGAGTTTGATTTGTTTGTGGTATTCCCACTTGAATAATCTGGAGCTGCATATGAATAATGCATTGTTTTTGCTACCTGCCCAAAGTAAACAAACTAGCAATGTCATTAACTTGTATCTTCTTTCTTTGTGAGGGTCATTCTTTATCCTTAACTAAACATGATGCCATATTTCTGGGATAAAGCCAGTACTGTGATGTATTTTTGCTTAGCAGTTTCAGTCTGGGAATTGAAATGCTTTATTATTTTGCTACATGGCTAAATAAAATATTTAGCAGCTCATTGGGTATTTAAAAGCAGGTGTTTTTCAAAGGACCGCTTTATTATATGGTCCCAGTTTGTATTCCACCACTTACACTGCCTTCATGGTTTAATACAGCTAAGACGGATTTCTAAAATGCATTCCCCTTGCTATTTTGTGTATTTAAATGGCTCCCATTTGTGATGTTGGCTAATGCTGAAATGTCCATTATTCTTGTGAAAACTTGTGAGTAACAATGGGTTCAATGGGGACAATTCCACAGTCTAGAGCACGCATATGAGTAGGACAGCCTCAGATCAATTAAAGGTTGAGACGTTTCTTTGTTCGCTCTGAATCTTGTTTTAGCCCGGCAGTCTACTGTCACTATAGAGATTAACTATTTTCTAAACATAACACACACGTCTGTACATGCATCCCTTTTTCTATATTGAATATTTTTTTCATCTTTTGCTTTAATAAACATGAGTAAGACCCACTTGAGTGTAGGACAACTTTACTTTTATTTGTTTCATTAGTTTCATAACTGACCAAACAAGGTGAAATATTGTGTGGGTGATGAGTCCCATGAAAAAAAAGCATTAGTTTTTGATCTGTGGTGTTTGGCTTTGAACCAGTTATGAAGCCGCTGCTCCATTGGCTGTCACGGCATGCCTGAGATGCACATTGTCCTTGCAAGTGCTGAATTCGAGTTCTCATAATATTGATCTTGGAACCAGATTCCTATCTCATATATCTTCTGTGCGAAATTCTCCTCTCTCCACAATTATCATGAGGGGTGAAAAATAGGCTTGAGCTTGTTAAGAAAAGGCATAGTGTTTCACACTGAAGGGGATGACTCTGACACCTGACAGAAATAAGCTGAAGGAAACATAAGAGTTTTGTCTATTTCCTACTAGACATTATCATGTTCCATTCACGCTCAGATAGACACCTGCCTATTTTCACTGGCTTGCATTCTCTCCCCTGGACTTTGTTAACACTTTTCTTTCTGTCTTATTCTCACCAGCTTTAGTGCTATTAGACTTCTAAACTGTTTTGAAGCTATTATCAACAATGATAGGATAAAAATATGATTCACAAGGATCTTGTATAGCACTTGTGATAACTTGTGACTAAAGATTTTGATGGGGCAATACATTAAAAAACATAATAGAAAATGTAGTTAAGGTTTGTTTTGTTTGTTTTGTTATGGTTTCATGCCACCACTTTCTCATACTGAGCATCCTTTATGTACCTTTACAGCTTCCAGATGTAACTAAATGTATGCTGTCAAGAGTGCTTAAAGAAACACTGTGCTAATGATAATAAATAAGGAATGTTTTGCTGACAGCCTGTAGCTAACTAAGAGCTAGTTCACTATTTTAAAGCAGTACAATTGGAGCTAGTTTAAGCACTTGACCTCTCATTGGCACCTCACATGGCTATGCCCCTTGCAATGATGCCTTCGAATCTGACAGTGATGGCCTGTACTGTAAAGAACTGTATTGTGGTCGAGCAAAGTCATTTTAGTATTTTATCTGCCCTCAGCTTTGAGTTTGTATTGCCAATCACAGAGTGAGTTAAAAGTGCTGACAGGTTGAATGTAGAAATTTGCTAAGCTTCACTGGAGAAGAGAAGTGGATATTGTGGCTACATGCCTCTCTTCCAAAGAATTGGGTCAGGAATGTGTGTGAACATTGAACGAAGCAGTGCATACCTGTTGCATGATGTCTAAAAGTTATACACATTCATTATAAAGTACGATATAAACAGTGTATTTATTTCTTCTTACTGTCTTTCTTTTACTCCTGTTGCCGTCTGTAGAACTCTCGGACAGCAAGGTCAGAGGAGGACAGGGACACTCTTTGGGATGCCTGGGGCACATGGAGCGAATGTTCACGTACCTGTGGTGGAGGAGCATCCTATTCTCTCAGACGCTGCCTCAGCTCCAAGTAAATCACTTCCTTATACCTTTACTGAGCTCATTGGTTGTTATAGATCCTTCTGTTACATTTTAGTGTTTCTGTTAGTCCTTGAAGCGTATATGGGTTACACAAAAGCATATAACTGCATCAATAAAAAGTACAATATAACGAGTATCTCATATAAAAAAAATATATGATAGGCTGTCAAAATTGTTATTCTCCTGTAAATGTATTCCGAAATTTTCTTTGTTCTAGAAATGTTTAAAAGTTTTAAAGCATTTCCAAATTGTCTTTGTATAGGTGAAGTCATCATTAATTTGTTATATAATTTTATCGAAATGATAAATACTGGAAATATGATCACTTGGTAAAGTATTATTCATGGTGCAAAAATGTTTCTGTACTTTAGTTCATAGTCATACAGTGACTGCTCAGTGCAGCAAAAAGGAAACCTTTTGACTTTTTTGGGAGATGAATTAATGCTCGACTTTAACCAGGTCCCTGAAGTTGCTTGAAAATGACACCATAATGAAAATATTCATGGTTAATTTGTAGAATGCACTTAAAGGAGTCAGGTGAAATCTTTCAATTATAAGTGCACTCAACTGGTTCCCATTAATATTCTTCATGGATGGAAGGGAGTCCTTCTCATTGCATGGTTTAATATGGCCTAAATTGACATGGACATGCTTCTAATGATGCAAGTAAATCTCCGCATGAATACATCTCCCATGGGTTTTAATAGAAGCGCTCAAAATACATTTTATTTGACTTTTAAACACTCCCTTTGGGTCACATTTTTCAGGCATATGGGCTCCAGGCATTGTCTGTATTTCAGCACATATGACTTTGTGGGTGGAACAAGCAAACTTGATTATTGACAGTGCAGAAAGTCCATTCAGCAAATCACAACCCAACCTTGTATAAAGAATTCAAAGCATTCAAGAAATTCAATAAAGGACAGGGAAAGGAGAGTCAGGAAGTGAGTTGCAGAAATAATTATATGGCATATTAGACAAATTCTACACAAAAGTCACTTTTAAGAGCTGAGGAATATTTGTGCAATGAGCACATGGATTTCATGCTTTATGTGAGCATAAGGCTTGGCTCCACAAAATAAATACTCATAAACCCTTTGACAAGGGTTGTTCAAGTCTGTGTTACCCTTTTGCCTTGATACCTGCCACTGTAAAAGGATTATTTAAGTAGGATACCTCAACCGGGATATTTGGTACCAACCAAGCCAAGGTGAAAAAAGGATGCTACATTTCTTTTGAATTTCTGAAGTCATTTTTTTAATTACTTGAGGCTCAAACTTTAAATCATATATTTTTTTATAATATGCACAAATATGATGATAATGTTATTGGAGTCTACATTACCAATGCAAGTGGCTTTATTTAGCGTAGCAAAACCTTTTAAAAAGAGAAGCAGTGCGTTTTGCCTTGTGGTTTGATTATATAAAACACTGTTCATTAAAACCTCACTGTGTGAGTGAGAGCTGCTCGGTTGTGCAAACCTCAAATTGAAATGGCAATAAAATTGACCCCTGTGATTTTGTGTTAAGAGTTGTTTGAGGTTCGGTTCTTTACGAGGTGTTGTGGTTGGGATTTGGAGCGCATAGGGGTTGTTTGTGTGAACTGATGGGCCTTACTGGGGATGAGGAGTGTGGAATTTGGGTACAGCAGGCAGTCAATGCGTGGGGATCGGGGTTCATTTATCCAAGTTTTGGTTGCAGATCAAAGTTCTGTTGAAAGAACCACACATGGTTTTTATGTGCTACTGAGAGAAAATTTTAAATACTCTTGCAAATGCCTCACCCATGTTCCCCACAAGAAGGCATGTAGGTTATACACAAACACATATGCTCACATATACTCACACGTTAGCAGGATTTCTTGCCAGTACACACATGTATCTACTCTCCTTTGTCAGATATCTTAGTACATAAAACCGCAATCAAACCACAGCTCCAACACTCTCATCACCTCACCCCCACACACACATGCATATAAAATCTCCAAGCATATAAACCTTTTTTTCAAGGGTATCATTATTATACCCTTTTATAATCAGCTTTGTCTGGCTCAACTTACTTTTCAGCCATCTCATGCAGTTTGCTATTTTAAGTACTACTCATTCAGAATTCAATGATATTCAATAAAATAGAAATTGAAACAGCATGTTTCTGCTTTAAGTGGCAAATAATCTATAGAATTGTAGAGCTTAAATGTATCAAAAAAATCTTCAAGCTGGGCAAATGATAGTAGACTAAGTAAATTATGATAAAAAATAAATAAAAACCTGATCAGTGATGTGTTATATAGAAAAATAATAGGTCTGCATTGTGGTTGCATGTTGGAAGAGTACATTTTGGTTTTGCCTCAAATCCCTGCCAAACCTCCAAAGTCCAGTCTTGGACAAGCAGCATGTTTATACTGAGCAAAGACTCGCCAGTGCTCACTTGTGTTTATAATCATAAAACAAAAAAAAACCCATACAAAATAAAAAGCATTTGAATGAAAATATGTTAAACAATTGCAGTAGTGAAATCTTCATAAACACTACAACTAGCACTACTGTAGAACTAATGAGTGACATTTCAGCCAAAACTGTGGGTGTGTAATCAGAAAATTCAAGATCATATGAATTCATTCAGGCATTGGCTATCTGCGTAGAGCGTAATGTCACGCCACCATGTGTGTTCTTTATACACAGCAAGAGCGATCTCATTTAAATTTTAAGTATAATGTTAGACTAAGGCAAGTAAATATGTTTTGACATGTCCTGCTGTATAAATACATAGTAATGATATATTTACAAGGTTGGTGCATATGGAAACGTTACATTAGGTGTTAGATGTTACAGTAATTACACTAATATAGCATTTGTACATGTAGACATTGATTATATTCATGGATGCAGAGTTGGATTTGGCTGCAAGCACTGTAATTGCAGACATCTGCAGACTTTTTGTCACTGTTGTTGTAGCAGCAGGACCATTGAGTCGCTAGTTAGAATTATTTCTATAGTGAGATTTTGTAAGCACAGACAAACAAACATACTGTACATATTTACATGCATGGCAGTGTTCAAGGCATATGTACAGTATTGTTTGCAGATATAATACACATTTAATTACTATATGGATTAATCATTGAACAAGACCATGTCAAGGCACGGTTTTGTGTTTGTGTGGTTACATTTGCAGCATTTTTATAATATTGGAGTTCCAGTTTTCCTCTGGTCAAGGAAAGAATTTATGCACTGCTTTTCCGAAGTGCTGTTTTAATGAACATGGCGAAAGAAGTTGAGCTGTGGTAACTGCATATTTGTCTACTTGGTTTCTGCCAGAGATCTCAGGAATTAAACGTCAACTGCATTTCCGTTTTGCGTGACATCATGATGTATTGTCGCTTTCCCTAGTCTTGTTTAAAGCCTTAGCGCTCAATCTCAGCCATTATTGAGTCTCTTTTTCTTTCTCAAGACAGAAATGGAATGAATCACCTGTGCATTATTTTCTCATGAGAGTCTTTATCTTTACTGTCTGTCCCTCAAACATCATGCATCAAAGTTCTTCTGGGCTATATGATGCTCTGTTTGACTTGGCATAGGCGCCAGTCTGGATATGTCGTAGGCCTGATGCTTTTGCCAAGCTCTAAGGATTTTGCTTTTGACTCCATAGTCTCATCCATGGCCCTCTTAGAAGTAATAGTATAGCGGCCTTAATCCCTTGTCCATGAATCATAATATTGACGTGTAGCCTCTAATCACAGCTCCAGATCTACATCTGCAAGGGTCTTGTGACACTGGAATTTCATGTATGTTACTGAAGTGGAATATATTCATTGGAATAATCCTGCACTCTTCAGTGATCACTTGTCACCCCTAAGCTTCAAAGCATGAAGTGGACTCCAGCTTGAAAGTACATTAAGCTGATGTCGAATGGAAAATGCCAAGAGGATCTCTCCTAATAGACCATATTTGACTTGTTGAGTCCTTCTAATGATATCCTGTCTGTAGTGTAGCTGAAAGAGATAAAGAGAATGTAGACTGAATGGCTTTGATCAGTAGATGCTTTGTTAAATGAATATCAGATTGAGTTATCTTCTCGCCATTGCAGGGCCTGTGAGGGGCAGAATATCAAATATCGCACATGCAGCAACGTGGTGAGTAAAAAAAATGGGTTTGTTTACATGCAGAGTCAGAATGTAAAGCTGGATGTTGTCTTGTGTTCAAGAATGTACTAAGTCTTTCTTTTTCCTATGCTGATCGCGCTTTCCTCAGGACTGTCCAGCAGATTCCGGAGATTTCCGTGCTCAGCAGTGTTCCGCCCACGCTGATGTGCGCTACCAGGGTCGCTACCACGAGTGGCTGCCAGTGGACAATGACCCTGAAAATCCATGTGCCCTCAAATGCAAGGCTAAAGGCACAGACCTAGTCGTAGAGCTGGCACCGAAGGTGTTAGATGGAACTCGGTGCTACACAGAATCTTTGGATATGTGCATCAGTGGAGCCTGTCAGGTTTGCATACTATCTGTAAACCTCTTTAATAATCTTTAGAATCTTCAGCAGTGCCATAGGCATAAAAACACTGATTTTTGCAGTGTCAGAATGTGTTTTCTATGCTGTGTGCCTGAAGTTTTTTGTTGTTTTGATCTTCACAGACAGCTCCAGTCATTTTGAATATGTATTTACAATGTTACATGTCTAATGGCATGATTCAAATGAACCGTGTTATGCTTTAGTTTTCAAGCTGTCTAGTGAAAAATAAAGAGCGCTATGAGCGCTAGCATGTCACACATGCAAACAAGGACTGAAGCCACTTATTTACATTTGGATCATACTTTTATTTAAAAAAAAATACTGAATTGTAAAACATAATCAATTTAAAACAGTAGAAAAAAAAAAACAACAAATGGAAAGTATGGATGAAATCCAGTCTGTAAGATTTTTTTTTCTTTTGGCAGATTGTTGGCTGTGATCACGAGTTAGGAAGCACTGCTAAGGAAGATAATTGTGGAGTTTGCAATGGAGATGGATCCTCTTGCAGACTTGTGAGAGGGCACTACAAATCCCAACACGCCAGTGGGAAGAGTAAGGATAAAGTTGTTTTTCTTTATTACAAAGTCAGTCAATTATCTAGTGATATCCTGCATTTGTATTTGTTTAACTTTTACAACAGCAACAGACACTGTGTGGAAATATGTTTTACCCTTAATTAAAAAATTATGGAAAAAGAGAGTTTTGCTGCTTCGTTGATTTGTCCATCAATGCTATAGAATGTGAAAGGATCATGTTGTTTGATAATGTCAAAAAGACGTTCATTTCATACTGGTTTCTCGTTATTGGCATTCAAGATTCTGGCAGGACAACAAGCAACATTACACTCTGATTTTAGAAAGGTTTGGCAACTCCAGTGTTTTATAATGTGTAAGCAAATGTATAATCCCCCACATGATCCTTTATAGTATTAGGATTTTGTTCAGCTATTTCAAAACTTTTAATTACTTTCTTTCTAAAAGCATCCCGGCTTTGCGAATTGTCTTTCCATGTGCCAAAGATGTGTACAGTACTGTATAAATTGTTCGATGATATCCATTGCATGTTTTGAACGGCTTGACACGCTGTTTAAATAATAGCTTTG
Organism: Silurus asotus; assembly: GCA_024362625.1. Classification (NCBI taxonomy): domain Eukaryota; kingdom Metazoa; phylum Chordata; class Actinopteri; order Siluriformes; family Siluridae; genus Silurus; species Silurus asotus. The sequence goes on along the minus strand of MU576718.1, from coordinate 178,846 downwards.
CTTGTACATGCTATTTAGGAATTACTTTTTTCTGTAACTAACAGCTGGGATTAATTTAAACCCTGGTGCACCTGCACTGCACATCTGCACATGCTGTCTCTATGCAAATGTACACAAATGTAGTCAATGGATTAAATGTAAAGCCACAAAATCACTTGTGTTTCTTTTTTTAGTTGATTAGAACTATAATGGAATATGTATCCAAGCCAAGCCGACCCTATTAAACAGCAAGCGGCATAACAGTCATATTCCAGTCATCGCACATAGTATTCGTTTTGTTTTCTATTGTTCTTGGTTTTACTCAAGTGTTCCTGCACAGCTTAGATCACTTTAATGATCACATCTGACTGCAATGAAAAGCTTTGAGTTTCCTTTAATCATTCCTTCCTGCATTTTTTTTCTCTTTCCCCCAGCTGAGGACACTGTGATTGTTATTCCTTATGGAAGTCGTCATGTGCGCTTGGTTCTGAAAGGCCCGGATCACTTGTGTAAGTCTTGGTAGGTTCAGGGCTTCCATTCAGAACTGAGAAGATAAAGAGTTCTTTTCAAATAATCATGTTGCATATGTGTAAATGCAGCGTAAGGAAGAGGGTATTCCATGGTGAACTTTTTGGCGATAAATAGAGACATTTTAAACCGCTAGAATCAGTGAATGAGCAAATGTTGCAGATGGCTCTTAGGAAAATGTATTTCATTTCATTGATAGTTTAAAGGCTGATGCATACTGCATTTCTTATTGAATGCTACCGTGTAGTTAAAAAACTGTGTGACATGCTACTGATACATTCAAGAGATTTATATAATAGTGCGTTTTCATTTTAATAACAATTTATGATTTGCTATGTTGTTCACCAATAGTTCAAGTAAATCACCCTCAATTGGTGACACCAGTTTAGAAAGAGAGAGTTCATTTTACATTGCAGTTCACTTGCATTCAAAGACGTTCAAGGATTGTATCAATGATATCAAGATGTTGGCAGCCATCCGCATAATATGGCATAAAATCTAAAACAAATGTCTTCCATCCTTTCATTATTCTCATCACAGCCAGTGAAAAGTTTCTTTCTGAAGATGCAGCAACGTTGCTTTTCTCACACATTTTTGGCAGGTTTCTCACTGCGGGCAACCAAATAGTAACCAGCTGGCTGTTGGCAACAGCTGACACTCTTGGAGGGTTTTTGTTCCCCCTTGGTATTTTGTAAATGTCCACACTGGATTAAGACAAGACCCCATAAATCGAAGGTTGACTTCGGGTCATGTTATGAAGGGAGCAAAGCAATACACACTTCAAGTGATCTGCCATTGCCTGGAAAAGCCCAGACAGAACAAAGCCAAGCAAAATCATTACTAGTACAAAAATTTGTTGCCTTTTTAATCCGTGTGCTAAATAAAAAAGGTAGAAGTCCAGAGGTGTATGTCCTGTTTATGACAAAGTACAACTTAAACATTGTGGTAGTTGATCACTCATGGAATTTAAATGCACTTTGCATGAGACACAGTTTGACGTGTGAAAGTTCTAAAAGTGATGTGAGCAGCTGCAAAGAATCAAAGAGAAAATGCTAATTCAATCCCTCCCATAAAGTTAAATTCACTCTTTTTAAATTGAGTTTTGTCTCAGAACTAGTAAGTATTATTATTGCTGATAGATAATTTTATTACTGATTGGTTTTAATGAAAAGGTGTCTAGGTACAGAATATGTGTCATATTAAAAGTCGGCAATATAAACTCTATTTGATATTTCCTGTGCTTGCATGTAGTTTCTATAACATTGGAAAAGTGTCAAAAAATCTTAAAAAATGCATAATGTGTCTAGTTTGTTCGGTAGACACGGGGAAATTGATGCATGTGTCTGTGATGTATGATAACGGTTACCAGATCTGTGTGATAAAATTATTAAGCTAGTGAAGGACATAGTTTCTTTCACCAGGGTCATAAAATCATCTTGTAATTTTGCACATTTTGTCATAAAATAAAAATATGGGTAAGAATAAATAACCCATGCTGGCAGTTTAAAAGCTTTTAGGGGAAAACCCACACACCTGGCAACACTGACTAGACAGTTCGATACAACATGCATGACAATTTATACGAGGCAGTAAAGGTAAGAAGGAACACATGATCAGCTTCGCTTTCTATTTCTCTGTGCTTTCTTGTAGTGAGGACTTGTTGCTCGAGTAAAAGTTTAGGAGGGAGAGAAGTGGACTTTGCATGCTGCCATGAGCACATTTGCTTGCACTCGATTGAAGTACATAAAATGCCAGGTTGAAAGTTATGCCTGAAAATGGGCACGAACTGCTTCGTACATCTGAATGATGTCAGAATGTATTTTCTTCCAGTTTTTACTTTAATGAAGAAAGGAATTGTTTATGTTTATCTCTTTCTGTTTCTAATTCCGATTATGCTAATGAAAGTAAGAGAGAAAGAGATTCAGTTAAAGAATTTATATTCATGTCATGTAGGGTGATGCATACTGCTAAAGCTGTGTAGATTTTTGCATGAGCCAAACATTCGACACATTGTTGCCATCAGTAGATTGTTGATTTTGTTTCTAGATCTGGAGAGTAAGACCTTGCAGGGGATAACGGGGGAGCTTTCTCTGGATGGAACCAAGCAATACATCTTACAGAACACAATCATTGACTTCCAGAAGCTCACTGACAAGGAGATCCTTAGAATCGTCGGGCCACTAGAGGCTGACTTTACCATCAAAGTAAGGCACTAATCAGTCTTTATATTATTGCATCTTCTGTATTTGAAAAAGCTACTGTTCTAGTCACTGTTATTCAGGTTTAGTATAAATTTTAACATTCCCTATTTAATGCTCATTTTTGGATAAATAAATCTTTTAACAAATACTGTATCCTTGTGCCAGAATGACGCACATGCAAGATCTCAGAAATGGAGCAGGCATACAGTACCATGGATAATTATGAGTTTCCCTTATCACGTTGGAGTTCTCTGGTGAACTCACCCCTAACTCCCTTTAGAAACAAATTAGATTCCTGGCCAACAGCCACTCAACAATTATTACGCCTCTGCTTTTACCCAGTTTGTTAAGTAGCTCCCTAGATTAATGTGCTGGCTGTCATGGACTTAATGGAATAGCCAATTTGAAATGAAGCAGCCAGCAGTTGGAAAATGCCAGAAAAAACAATTCTCTTCCCTCTAAAATTCATCCGAAATAACACAATAAATAGGAATGTTGGAGACAGAAATCTGAGAAGCAGTAAATGCCTAATTTTCTAATTTGATACCAGGAAGATTGCCAGCTCATATCACAAACCTTTTTGGGAAAGCTGAGAAAAGTGGAATAAAAAGTCATTAAAACAAGCCAGACAGAGATTCCATTGTAAATAAATGTGTGAATTGTTCAGTTCCTGTAACCCGTTCTCCAGTATTCACGCATTGTTTTTACCTACCCTTTCCTGGAAATCATTTTATGAAAACTTTGTAAGTATTTGAAAATGTATTTCCCATGTAAATGTAATTGACATAAGATGCGACTCTGTACACCAGTCTCTAGTGTACCGTTCCTGGCATGAAAAAAATGACTTTGAAATCTCCTTGATGGTTTGAATTTCATTCTTCTTAACCAATAAATGATCAAGATCCAAACATTTTCAAATGGCTTGTGACACAACCCATCTGGGACTAAAAAGGGGGTCTGAGAGGAAGCTTACACATTCAAGTGGGGGGTTTGGCCAGCGTATGGTTTCAATACATGGCTTTATTAGGGGATGAATTTTTAGAGATGGTGGGTGTTTTACCCAGCTCCAGGCCTGGCTCAGTAAGGATGTATGGGGAGTGATATCTTACCATTGGATGAAACACTTCTGTCACTACTAAAGAATGTGAAAGGTCTCGGAAGTTTATTTACGCTTGGTCATGAACTAGAAAAGAACAGAACTCTGTTAATGCTTGGGTCTTTGCACTATTGAGCTTTTCTAGGTGACAAGAAGGTGAAAACAAACCTTAGATTCTCTGAGAGTGTGACAGTGATAGCCGGAACCTATTTAGTACATTATGTACTGGCAACATGGTGTAACTAAAGTCTGTTAACTAAAGTTAAATTAATACCAGGTGTCTTTATCAGAGACTCGTGGCATTGTATCCACAGCCATTCAAGCTGTCCGTAATGGGAGAATGTACTTCAAAAGCATCAGTGTGTATAGAGCAGGGGTCCTGCTGGCTTTGTGCCGAATCCCAGGCTTCATGAGCATCACTCAAAGCACCGGCACATCTTAACCCCCCTCAGCGATAGTGTGATTGGCTCACTCTTTTGATGGATTACAGCAAGCCTTAAGATAATACTAGCTTTGTAATTTCTGATCACAAAGTAATGCTTCCATAGAAGATTTTTTTCACATATCCATTATGCATATGCTGTAAAGCTGGTCCAGGTTTTGTTTGTGCAGCTGATATTGTTATTACTGCATACAACAATGGCTGAACACTGTTATTCATAATATGCAGCATGTGAATGTATCGCTATACCATAGCTTTTTTTCCTCAAATCTCCTCAAACACTTATTCTCAAATCAAGTCACAAACAAAACAAAAATCTCTGATCCCACTGTCAAACTTATGATACAGTGGTGAGCCTCTCTCCCAAAATAAATAAATAAATAAAATGAAGAATTGCTGTTCAGCTCGTCATAACTAATTGGGTTCAGTGGAACTGCACATTATGGAAACCAGGCATACTCTGTCTATTTTTCTACCAGAAATTGAAGACATTTGTCAGTAATTGTGTTCCGAGTTGTTGTTTCCCAAGAACTGATGTCATTATTGTGTTTCTACATGCTACATGAGGTTTGCAAATAATCATTTTATATAGGTTTGAGATGTTGTGTATTATTCTGACCCATACTAAATCATTTCTTTTTTTTTTCAATCTTCAACTTCATTTAAACAGGTTCGTTATGCCAGCGGTGTAGACAGTGTGGTGCAGTTTATCTATTACCAGCCGATTATTCATCGGTGGAGAGAGACCGACTTCTTCCCCTGTTCTGTAACTTGTGGTGGTGGTAAAAAAAAGCTTTGAATTTATATAAACAGTTTTTTTTTTTGTGAGTTCTGCAAATTCACCTAATTTATTATGTACCCAGGGTATCAGCTGACTTCAGCAGAGTGCTTTGACCTGCGTAGTAATCGTGTGGTGGTGGACCAGTATTGCCATTATTACCCTGAGAATGTCAAGCTCAAACCCAGACTGCAGGAGTGCAACATGGACCCTTGTCCTGTTAGGTGGGCAAATAAAACTGTTACACAATCTGGTTCAGATGATTAACTGTTCTTTATCGTTTAATTAATGTTGGCATCTGTGGATTATATCTAACCCAAATGTTATTGTTTTGTGTGTGTGTGTCACATTGTCCAAAATTCTAGTGATGGCTACAAGCAAATAATGCCCTATGACCTCTACCACCCACTGCCTCGGTATGCACTTTGACTTCCACTTATGATTTTTTTGCTGCACTTTTTCCTTGGCCTGCCCAAAACTTTTCAGTCCTGGCCAGCTTTTTAGTTCACCTCAGCCTGTCTTTGCAGAGTAACATTTCAAGTTCTCTTCCACAATAGCAGAGAGCCAGAGGTTTCACATTTTATTTCAATGAAGCACTCACTGGGCCTAAAGCCAGACTGAGACAGTGAAGGCTTTCAGTCCTCTTGCAGTAGTCAGTGCAGATGCTTTAAGCCAGTGAGGCTGCAGTATGGCCCTTCAACAAATCAGAAGTGAACTGCTTGGGGAAATTGGGGCTTTCTTGCGCATGCCAATATTGCTTGCTCTTTGATTTAATTTCTAAAGCACCACTGTGATTTTTAAAAATGTAATGTGTTTATTACTAACATCAAACTAAAATTTAAAAGTTCCATTAAAACTCTGAAATCTCTAATGTGAGATGGGAGAGCAGCCCATGGACTGCCTGTTCTACATCCTGCGGTGGGGGAGTTCAAAGTCGTTCCGTCTCATGTGTGGAAGAAGACTTGCAGGGAAACATCACTCCCACAGATGAATGGAAGTGTCTGTACGCATCCAAGGCCTCCATTGTGCAATCGTGCAACACTTTTGACTGTCCCACATGGATTGCACAGGAATGGTCACCGGTAATTAAAATTTATTTAGTTCTGTTCTCAACTATACATTGGCAATTTATTGAAAACCTTGTTTTTAATAATAATGAACAAAAACATACTTATTATACTTATTTTGCATTATTTAGCAGCTTATCAAGTTGTACATGATCTAGGACATCAGTTTTTCTGCCTGGTGAACTAGAAGCACAGGAACAAAAAGTATATAAATATGTAAAAAATAAGTTAATCAAGCTTATGAAATTATAATGAGTACATGGGATGTTTTACAGCATTCAAGTTACTATTAATGCCACTGAATTCACTGTGGGCTCTTACAAAGAAAATATGCCTGTGGTTTAAAGGAGAGCCTGTTTAAGCACTGAGCACAGCAGACTTGGTTCATAAATGTATCCACTTTAAAGTTTTCTTCTTCTGTATAATCAACATCTTTGCATTTGGAATGCAAAGATTTCCATTTTTTTTTTTCCCCCGAATTCCATAGGTTTCTTTTAAGTGTATTTATAATCTGAAACAAAAAAACTTTGATTGTGGCATATAGTAGTAACATAGAACGGATTAATAATGTCACTCACTTACAAGAAACATTTATGTAATTTAAATGTCTGAATCACAAGTAACAGAAAAATCTTTTTTGCCTCACACATACAAAAAAGTCTGTATGTTTGGAAGTTTGAATTATAATTGCAGATGTGCTCAATTTCTGCATGAAATCCTCATAAAATGCAGCATATATCATTTCTAAATATCACTATAAATATCACTAAATCAACCTACCTGTAAAATTATTTTAACATGTAAATATTGACTATTGTTATATTTAGGAGGCTGTGTTTATTCTGGTGTATTATTTAGAATGAACTATATGGCAATATCCTGTATGTTTTCTAGCTGGACTTGTGGTGAACTGCTATTAAAGGAACTTAACACAATTACATCTAAATTACATCAATAAGGCATAAATCTATAATACACATGGTAAGGGAAATTAATTCTAAGGACCTGCACAGAGTGATTTTGTAGATGTAATGAAAGAAGTTTGTGTCCCAATAGATTTTTCCCACGGTCTAGCACATATTTCCCTTATACAGAAATAGTCATTTAAGCACCTTATTGTACCAAGAACTTAATTGCTCCCCCTTGGGTTTTGTTCTGGTCACTGTTAAAAGCCTGTAACAGCTTGGCCTCATGGTAAATGTTAAATATCCCAAATTTTCTGCAACTCACTTTTTTTTTTTGATCACATTATCTGTTCATATATCTCTGAACCCAGTCTTCATTCATCACTAGTAATGTGTTAATTATTCAAAGGAGAAAAAAATGTACTCTCCATTATTTAACTCATGTAGCATTGTATGCAAGAAGCACCAATAAAATTATATGTATACTGTAGGGGTGGCACGGTTCACAAAACCCACAGTTCGGTTCGTATCAGGGTTTTAGGGTCATGGTTTTCGGTTCTGTATGGTTCTTGTTGTTATTTTTTCTTTCGATCTTCAACACTCCAGAAATTTCCTTCGACATTTGATATATAGCTTATTAGCTTAATTATCCACAATTTAGGATACAATATTAACATTTTTGTAATGTAATCTTGCACTAACTAAATTTTACTTGACTTTAAGCACATTATTGGGAGCATCTCTGAGTAAAAGCTAGGTGAGATTTTGATACAGCAAGAGAGCAGACATTGATGATGACATGCTTTTCGTTTAAAAAAAAAAAAGTGTCGGCGAGAGGGAATATTAAACCGCAGCTCGAGTACATCCATCAGCTGACGAAACCCTTCACACTCAATCAAGCTGCATGGTTGCATATCTTTTGCTATAAACATCCCCAATGCTTTACTTATGGCTATTGCCCTGTCCGACTTCTCACTGAGAGGCTGTTTAAATGCTGCGGACAGTAGAAGTTGTTTCCTAACCGGCTCTCTCCTGTTTGTGCTTATTGACACATTGGCGTGATGTCTTCTCAACTGTCATATTAGAAGTGTTGCTATTAGCATACTGAATGCATTTTGCACAATGCTTGCACACAGTCGCAGTTCTATCTACTGTTTTATTTCCGTTGTCATCGTAAGTAACATGAAATCCAAAATGATCCCACACACCGGATTTGAACCACGCGGGCGCATCCACCAACTCCGGCCAGCCTTCATTATCTCCTCCATTTACCATTCCGTGCAATGCACACACGAACCGAACCGAGACAAGCGAACCGAACGGTTCGGGTGTTTTTTTTATGTACCATGCCACCCCTAGTATACTGTAAAAAAAAAACAATAATGTATGGACAACTTAATTGGGACATCTGACATTTTCAGCATTATTGGTTTCTTTCCCAAACTTCTACCACAAAATTGTGTATGGCTGTCTTTGAAAGCAGTAGCCTTACATTTTCTCTTGGTTGTCCTGCTATACAGGTCTGACCTCAACCCTAATGAACAACTTTGGGATGAATTGGAACATATACATTACAGCACAGTAAAAACATTTTATTTGTAAATGTAAGAAGTAGAAAGTACAGCTATTTATGTAAAAAATGTAATGAGTGAAAGTACAAAGTTAGGGTTAGGGTTAGTACTGATACCAAAAAGATCTACTTAAATACTGTAAGGAAGAATTTGTACTTCATTACTTCCCACCTCTGCTCTTCAAAAGATTAACAAAAGTTTAATCTAGGATCAAAACAAGGCAAACATTCTGTATGACATTATTAAGAACAAAAACATGATATGCTTTATTAACTTATTCTAAAATAAGGAGCTGAGTATACGTTCCACATGATCAGAACCACGTTTGAATGTCTTGTGGGTTGTTGTTTTTTCTCTGTTTCAACAGTAAATTTCGTTCCAAAACAAAATAACCAAGAATTAATTAACCTAGATTTGCGTCCTTCAAAATTTTTTTTTAAACTTGGGATTTTGTTTCCCCTGACAATTCTTTTTTTTAAATCTTTTTTTTTAAAAGCTTGTATTTTAGAAGTATCCAGAGTGTTTAGGTTATTTTTCTTTTTTTTTTTTTTAGACATGGAAAATGGTTCTATTTTCATGTTATCAGTAAAAAAAAAAGCTATAATTACTACATTGTGCATATCAGATGCCAGCATCTGCTTTGTGGTTTTCAGACCTTATAATATACGTGATGCAAACCTTACCTAATGTATGTAACTCATGTTACTTTAGTGGCATAATCATTCTATAATGATGGAGTAGCATTTACAACTGCTGACTTATTTATTTTTATAATGCTAGAACAGCAGAATTCTTGCACATTTCCTGACGTATTAGCTGACTTAGTCATTCTTTTCCGCATAAGAGGCATTTTTTGTACTAACACAAGCATAATTTATTGGTTAAAATTAGTGTGTTGCCATTTTGCTTGGGCACAAGTCATTTTTATGTTTATGCTCTTTTGCAACATTCGCGGCCATAATTTAATGCACAGCCTGACATGGTCGGAACATCAAGTCAAGTCAAGTCTATTTCTATAGCGCTTTTTACAACAGACATTGTCTCAAAGCAGCTTTACAGAAATCACATCACCAAACTGTGGCAAGTTGACCATTTTCCTCCAAAATGTACCTGACTTGTTTTTTTCACAACACCTTTTTAGCAGGTGTAAGGTGATATTACCTTTACTTCAAGTGCACTTCTGCTTCTTTTCTTACAAGCCAATTTTGTGGATTGTCACTATTTATGTTACCCTTGCAAAAACATGAACAGGTGACTTTAAATGCTACGCGAATACTAAAGACCTCATTATTTTATTCATAACAAATAACTTAGATGTGGAACAATAAAGCAAATTAACATTGCTAGGTTTTATAGTGTCTTTTAGTGATTCTTTAGCTTTTCAATCCTTATGTACACCCACTGATTCTGCTGAGAGCTCACCCTTTACCCTTTAGACAGCATGTGTCTGTATGTAATTTGACTGTATGTAATGAGTAGCTTGCAGTGACATTTTAATGGGGCTTGCTTGGTTATATGTGCATTAAGTCAGTCTGTGTGTGTGTGTGTGTGTGTGTGTGTGTGTGTGTGTGTGTGTGTGTGTGTGTGTGTGTGTGTGTCATTACCAGTGCACAGTAACTTGTGGACAGGGCCTGCGTTATAGAGTGGTTCTGTGCATTGATCACAGAGGGCTGCATGCTGGCGGTTGCAATCCTATCACCAAGCCACACATAAAGGAAGACTGTCTGGTTCCTGTTCCCTGCTACAAGCCTGCAGGTAAACAGTGTTGCATTAACCCTGCTTGTACCTAATACAGTGCATCCGAAGAGTATTCACAGCGGGTCACTTTTTCCACATTTTGGTAATGTTACAGCCTTATTTAAAAATAGATTAAATTCATAATTTTATTTCAAATTTTACAAACAATACTCCATAATGACAACATGAAAAAAAAATTTTGTTTAAAATCTTTATTAAAGATAAAACGAGAAAAAAAAAATCACACGTGCATAAGTATTCACAGCCATTGCTCAATACTTTTTGGGCAGTTTCTCCTGCGAGATGTTCAATTGGGTTCAAGTCTGGGTTCTGTCAGGGTCACACAAGAACATTCACAGAGTCGTCCCGTTGCCACTCCTTTGTTATCTTGGCTGTGTGCTTAAATTGTTGTCCTGTTGGAAGATAATCCGTCACCCCAGTCTAAGGTCCCGATCACTCTAGATTAGGTTTTCATCAAGGATGTCTCTGTACATTGCTGCATTCATCTTTCCCTTGACCCTGAATCATCTCCCAGTTCCTGCTGCTGAAAAACATTCCCAAAGCATGATGCTGCCACCACCATACTTCACTCTAGGGATGGTTTTGTCCAGGTGATGAGTGATGCCTAGTTTCCTCCAGACATGACGCTTGGCATTCAGGCAAAAGAGCTCAATCTTTGCTTCTCACTTCAACTCCAGGCGAACTGTCATGTGCCTTTTAATGAGGAGTTGCTTCCGTCTGGCCACTCTACCAAATAGGCCTGATAGGTGAAGTGCTGCAAAGATGGTTGTTCTTCTGGAAAGTTCTCTTCTCTCAATAAAGAAATGCTGGAGCTCTTTCAGTGTGACCACCAGGTTCTTCTCACCTCCCTGACTAAGGTCCTTCTCCCAGATTGCTCAGTTTTTCCAGTCGGCCAGCTCTAGGAAGAGTCCTGGTGGTTCCAAACTTCTTTCATTTAAAGATAACAGAGGCCACTGTGCTCATTGGGACCAAAGGCAAAGGCTGTGAATGTGTGATTTTATAGTTTTTCATTTTTAATAAATCTGAAAAGCTTCCAAACAAACTTCTTTCACATTGTCATTATTGGGTATTGTTTGTAGAATTTCGAGGAAAATAATGAATGTAATCCATTTTGGAATAAGGCTGTAACATATCCAAATGTGGAAAAAGTGAAGCATTGTAAATACTTTTTGGATGCAGTGTAAACATCTGATGTATGATATGATTTGACCTAAATACCCGATCACACTCAGAGTTATCTGGACTGTTGTCTATTAGCAACAGCTATCATCATTCTTGAAACACTGAACAAGGTTTTATCATTTAAACTTTTTTCAGAGAAGCTGCCTGTTGAAGCGAAGCCACCTTGGTTCAAGCAAGCCATAGAACTTGAAGATATGCCCATATTGGAGGAACCGACGTAGGTGTATTAAGTTTCAAAACTACTATAAACTATCTTAACTGAAGATGGTAAAGATGTGTGATAAAATGTATTAGACTTCCTGCTCTTAAAGGTGAATGATGAATGAATAATGAATACTTTTGAACTCATTGTTACTTTTTAGCCCCTTATTCCTTATAGCCATACTCACAAATTCTAAGCTGATAACTTTATACTCTTCCTATCAGTTTTATTGTGATCAGCTGTAATGTATAAAGAATGTAATAATTTGCTATTTTTGGCAATATTCTGTAATATTTTACAATTTACTTTAGAAAGTTGAAGAAATTAATGAAGTCTATATAGAAAGTCTATAAAGTTGTTTTCTAGAGATTTCATCGAAGAAGAATTTTATTAATTCCTTCTTTAAATCATATCTCAATGCTGGTACTTACTCCCTAAAATCCGAGCTTGAAGCTTTAATTTCAGTAACTACTAAAAGGTTTGTTACTACAGTGATACTGTTTGAGTGTTGGTTCAGTAGACTTCTGATGTGGGAAATCTGCTCTTCTGGAGGTTTAAGTGACAATCTCTATTTGCTCATGTCAGTTTTAGGTCACTTGGTGAGTCATACACAGTCATATACATAAGAAAAAGTATGGGATAGCAAGTGTGTAAGAATGAAACTGACTGGGCCTAGTAATTTAAAGGGTTAAATGAAGAGACTGGTAAAAATAGTGTGAACTTAAAATTTAGTCGGCGGAAAGAGGAGCCCATAACTATTTATGAGCTGATGTTCTGTAGAAACCATTAGTTTTTTGTGGGCAGAAGATGATTTGTACAGATGAGTGGAGCTGAACGATGGTGTCTTCTCATGCACTACAAGAACGCATTGATTTACAGTGCTATATTTTTAACATTAAATTGAGGGGCTAGAGGGGTAACTGTGACGCTTTAGCATGCATGTTAGTCTCAGTCAGAGAAAGCATGAATACTTAAGTTGAACTTTGAGTGGCTGAATTTGCTTTAGATAAAGTTGAAGTAGCCTTGACTAGCACTGCTGCTGGTCATGCATGTTGCTTAAAGTAAAAAAAAAAAAAAAGTAGAATATGGCAGGCATGCGTTTCTCTCTTGGAGACCTTTGTTATTGTATGACTTTATGCCATTTTGAGGCAAGGGTTGATTTATATGAGCCTAAGAATTCATTTAATTCATTTCAACAATGCAGTAACAGTTGAGATTTAAAGAAATTCTTTAACTCATAAGGGAGGAACTGGATTGGATGCAATGGTTGGATTCTGTTTCATATGCATTTTGTTGTCCTCTTCTCCAACTCTATATCACTATAACCTAATAAACATATTTAATAATCCTGGTACAGTAAAACAATTTAATGGCTACATGCTTTGCAGAAATCTAGAAAAAAATTATAAACCATGTGTATACAATCAGCTTTCTAAGACCTCAACTTTGATCTATGCTACAGTAGGTGATGCTTCACATGTTTTAGCACTGCTGACCTGTTTTTTTTTTTTCTCTCGTTTTTTTTTTTTTTTGAGAGTTATGCAGGGTGAGAGAATTGTCCATTGCAAAAGCATATGATTTTGCTCTTTGCAAGAGCCATGTCTTCCCCCCAAAGCACATAAATAACAGCATATAATATGCTGTCGCCCAGAAGCCAACAACAATATCTGCCTGCCATATGGGCGCAGGCGTACGGATGCGAACGGAACAAGAAGGAAATTCCTGTGTTAGACTTATTGCACCTCTGCTGCCAAGATTTAAGCTTGCCGTTTCTTCAAATACACTCTAAACCACTGTCAAAATTACTCGCGAAGGTCAAGACTAAAACATATCACCCGAGTTTAGCTATTCGACCATGATAGACAATAGATATTTTGTCTTTCACTGTCAACAAGCCTCATGGATGTTATGAGATATAAGAGTAAGATTCTCACATAAAATAAGTATGTGTATTGAGGGAAATGTAGCCTGACAGGATGTTTCATTGTTGATGCATTAAACAAAATTTTGGATGCATCTTGCAGGATGTTGTAAAAAAAAAAAAAAAAAAAAAAAAAAAAAAAACACTAGGGTGCTAGTTGTGGAGCATCCAAACCTACCGGTAGTTCTTTTTTTCTCAGTGCACTGGATCATAAAAATGGGAAGCATGCTTGTGCTGTGGTTTCACAGCAAAAAATGTGCATGACATCCTAAGAGTCATGATCACAGTAATGGGCTCCCAGCAGGTAAGACAGCAAAAGTCACTTGAAACCCTGAAATAGAGAACATCACAATACAGTTTCAGTTCTTGGCTCAGGTATATCCACACGATCACACGTTTCTTCCAGGTGACAAGGTATTGTAATTTGATTTAAGCAGTTTATGACAGCTAAAGTATTTTCATCATCTTTACATATTTTTATTTTACTGATTGATATTTATATTTGATGCAGATGCATGAAGACCTGCAGAGTAGAACCCCAGATTGGCTTGTGATTTTAATGAGAGTTTGATTGATCACTCAAAAGGAAATTGATTGGATGGACCTTTAACAGCTAAGGAATCTGGCATATAATGGTGTCTGGGCTTTCATAAGATAATCAAATGGCAGTAATACATTCAGTAGGCCATATGTGTAAAGTCTTCTTTTAGATTGTTTTATATAATGCTCCCCAGAAGCACTGAGACTTTTAGACTTCACTCTCCTAGAGAGCTGATGTGATAAAAAGTGACAGAAGAGACGATCATACTATCTTCAATAATGGTCATGCTGGTATTACCTTTTTATTCCATCAGCAATGTACTGTTTGAAGAACCTTTGAATTTTTAACTGTTATCTAATTGGATGGCTTCCAGGATTTATTGCCAGTTTGGTCATACCTTTAAGGTTTTTTTAACAAATCAATATGTAGCTGTTCTGCCTCTCGGGTTGACAACAGGAAATGCTTGCTTCAAGAGAAGCTATAAAAACAATGATTTCATGTTTTTTTTTTTACTTTTCTGTTTGACTCCTAACTGTGAGGAAGCATGCATCAAAGCAATTTATTCAAGAGTGTTCTGCTTTAATATGTTACAGCTGTTTAAAGAATTGCAATAACAGCTGGATGTGAGAAATAAGTGCAGTTTATGAACTTAGCTGTAAATAACTAAAATGTGTGAAAAGAAAGCGAGTGCCAGAAGGAACCCAGATTGGCTTTTATTACTGTCAGTTCGTGTTATAATTTCACATCAGAGTGTGTTTTGTGTCAATTTGTTTCGCAGGTTCATCCGAGGCACTTGGGGGCCCTGCAGTAGATCATGTGGCGCTGGCATACAGAGGCGGACAGTGAAGTGTCAGGTGTTGCTCTCCTTCTCCCAGACAGTTGCTGATCTTCCAGATGATGAGTGTGAAGGACAGAAGCCCCCTGAAATGCAACCCTGTTACCGCTCGCCCTGCTCTGGAGTGAGAACTGAGCAGGAGAGTGAGGGAATTAGAAACACCAGTACAGAGCAAGAGGAGCTACATGACTGGGAGTATGATGGGTTTACTGAATGCTCCGAGATGTGTGGTGGAGGTGAGCAATGTGGTTGTGCCTAGTCTGAACTGCTAGACTAGAAAATTAGTACTTTGTCAAATATAAGTAGCTGAGATTTTATAGAAATTGTGTTTGGCATATATGAACTTCATATACAATTAATGGCCAAAGGTTTATGGACACCTGACCATCACACCTACACATAGATGTTGAGCTTCCCATTTCACATTTATACCATCTTTGCTCTTCTAATAACCTCCACTTTTCAGGGAAGGCTTTCCACTGGATTTTGTAATATGGCTGTAGGGATTTGTGTTCATTCAGCCACAAGATGTGGTTGGGCAGTGATGTTTGATAAGGAGTGCTGGGGTGCAGTGTTTCAGGACATCCCAAAGATGTTGAGGTCCAAGTAAGGTTGAGGGCCAAGTAAGGTTGAGGTCCAAGATCTTCGACTCCAACCATGGCCATGATGATGCCCCGGTGCACAAAGCAAGGTCCATGAAGGCAATCTTGTTTTGTGCACCGGAGCATCATCATGCTGAAAAGAGGTCTAGTGAAGAACATACTGCATATAAGGGCATTTTAGACAATTGTGTCCTTCCAACACTGTTTAACAAAGGCCCACATATGGGTGTAAAGGTCATGCAAATGTTCACTTTCTGCAGTTCTGAAGGCTTCCATAAAGAGAAATTTAACATCATAAATTCAGGGTTCAGGTTATATGATCAACTTGGCCAGCAAAAAATATTTCAAACTTTAGCTCTGAACAAAAAAACTTTTTTTTTGGGTGTTCATCCTGCTGCTATGTAAAGTGCTGTTAACTGACTTTTG
Organism: Silurus asotus; assembly: GCA_024362625.1. Lineage (NCBI taxonomy): Eukaryota > Metazoa > Chordata > Actinopteri > Siluriformes > Siluridae > Silurus > Silurus asotus. Next base: position 162,812 of record MU576718.1, on the reverse strand, counting down.
AGACTTTTAGCTGGATCTGATCAGTGTAGATTGCTTTTGTACATTTCAGAGTTCATCCTGCACTGCTGTCATCGGTCATATCATTAATAAAGACCAGTGAACAATTCCACAAGCAGCTATCGCTGCCTATGCTATGATGTTTTACAGATGTGCTGCTTATGCCTTGGACCCCGAATAGGTCCATTTATCTATATACTTTCTTCCTTGCATGACTTCGATACGCATTAATCTTGATTTTATATGTCAATATGACTATATGCCACAACTCTAAATGCTTTCTCGTGTACTTTTCAGCAACATGACTGTTCTTAAGGATTAAGAGTTGTTTATATCTATAGAGGAGCGCTCTGAGGTCATTTTTTGGCACATCTATTTGTGCGTACATCTTAGAGTTGATGTTGTTTTATATTTTTGGATCACGGTTGAAAGTATTATTTTGTCATTTGTGCGTGTGTTACTGTCCGTGTCTGTAGTTTTTCAGGTTATTTTTCTTGTTGAATACTCTTATTCTTTGTTTCCTATTCGGTTGTTTTCATTGTAAGAAATAGAACCAATGACATTTTGTTTGAAAATGTATTACAGGCAAATACTAATTAAGCAATAATATCTGTCTGAACAAGATTTGAAACAGCCCAGAGTCAATCCGTATTTCTCGCTAGTTATAAACTCCAATGATGTAGATGAGGTTGAGGAACTGTCAGAGATCACCTCGATAGTGATGGCATTTCTACCTCTGTGTGTTTGCCCAACATTCATATTCAATAAAAAAAAGAGAGAAAATCAGGCTTAGGTCGTGACCATTTTTTAAAAATAGAAACATATAAGGACATTAAAGGCAATAAACAGATACACAGAGTGATGTCGTTTCATACCCATATATTGTAATATATAATATAAACCATAATATCTAAAGTTTATTGACTTTTTTTTGAGGACAAAGAAAACACAATCAACAAATTAAATCAGCTTATCTGTGTTTGTTCTTGTGCACAATTACTGTGTTCAACTACACACAGGTGGACAAAAAACAGCTAGACTATCAAGTGTCTAAGTATCACTGGTGTGAAGAATGCGAGGACTACATGTAAGAAGAGCTATAAATCCAAATGCTTCATATTATGCATTTGCTCACGTTTTTGACTTTGTAGTCAGATGGAAATTGTGGAAAACTGAACCTCCTCTAAACATGATCCTTGTACTAAAGCACTGTGTCATTTTCACAAAATACCTTGGTTTAAGTGTTGGTATTCTGTTCTTTCTCACATGTTATTACACAATTATCAAAGGCCTACTTTATTTTTGCTTTGTATCTCTCTTTCTCTCTCTCTTGCATTCTCACTCTCTCTTTCTCTCTCTCTCTCTCTCTCTCTCTCTCTCTCTCTCTCTCTCTCTCTCTCTCTCTCTGTTTTTCTCTGTCTTTCACACACATTAACAAAATGGAGTCCTGTGTAGCATCACACTAACTGCCACTTTGATGTGGTACACACAATTTCTAGGCTCATTATTGTCTCGGACACCATTAACAGGCTAAAGGCTTAATGAATCATTCATTCATTGGTCTGGGCATCACATGATGTCCTGCATACATCTAGAATCTAGAACCCACTGTGTCTGGATTAGTTACTCCACAACCTGGAGCGTTTTGATGTCATGTGGTTCATTGAGCTTAATCAAGGGGTGTTTAGATTACAGCTAAATGAGTCATTTTATGTAGACCACTAATTATGCTTCGGCACCATATGTGTGACTGTAACGTTTTGTGCATGCACTAAATACAGTCGCTCCAGCTAGAATCTCGACTCTACTGTGGCATACACTCACGGACGTCTGCTTCTGCTTTTTGACGGTGCAGTACATGAACACCTTGTGGTGCTCTGTCCCCTTTTTTTACCTAGACAATTCAATTTCTTCTCTACCCAGGACCTTTTGTCAGGTCTTTCCTTTCCTGTCATTCTATCTCTCTTAACATCCATATAGTATAGAATTAGGACTTCCTTCCTTACTGACAGCCAGCTAACATCCAGCTAACTTGCTTTCGACCCCATTGTGACCTTCTGTAACGATCTCTGTGTTATGTCACCTCTAATATCCTTATAAAGAGGTCTTGTCCTAGTTTGGTGTGAACTACATCAGAAAAATCACTTCTCATCATGATAGTTCTGTATAGTCAGTTACAGTTACTGCAAGGAAAGCAGCTCCAGGAATAGTGTAATGTCTGGCAAGCATCCACAGAATGGTGTAATTATAAAAAAAATATAAATGGGCTGTTTTGCTGTGCATCTGAGAAACCATTTGCTATGATACCAGTTGCTATGGTGAGTGGCTTGGGTTGCCACACAGCATGACATAACACACAAGATACCTGGATGTATAAATGCATCTTATATTTCACATGACTTCTATATCTGAACTTCTGTAGTTGAAATGCATGTGGTTAAGGGTATGTCCATAATCCCTTTTGAAATGTCACTCAGTGAGTTGATGGATTCACTCATATTAGGAGATGTAAGCTAATACACGGCTTCTTGCTTTTCATACATATATAATTTGCACCCCAGGGATTAAAGAGGCAGTGGTGATATGTTTGAACAAGCAGACGAGAGAAGCCGCAGATGAAAGTGAGTGTGTCAGCACACAGCGACCTCTTCAACTTGTGCAGGCCTGCAATACTGAACCTTGTCCTCCGAGGTAAGTCAATGGAGTGGTCATTGAGTGTGTGTGTGTGTGTGTGTGTGTGTGTGTGTGTGTGTGTGTGTGTGTGTGTGTGTGTGTGTGTGTGTGTGAGATTTAAAGGTAGATTTGGTCCAAATATATTAATTTTGTTCAAATGTTTAAAATACAATGTTTTTAATGTTGAAACTACAGGGCTGTGCAGAATAATATTTTGTTATACATTCAATAAAAAAAGGCTAATGAGTTTTTTTAGAATGTGCAAACTACAAATTCATTCTCCTTTTAGAGTGTAAGGCTGGGAACTGCTGTCATGCTAAATTTGTGGAAATAAAAAAGCTCTACACCCTCCAGCTGTAGCAGTGCACTCTGGGACAAACATTATCAGCATTTTAACCGTGCTAAAGTGTTAGCTAGGCTGCCACGTTTCTTCATTTTCTTTATAGATATAAGCTATGCATTTTAGAGACTAGTATTTTCCTCGAAGGCACATCTGCCATACACATTTTCTGGATCCATCACTAAAGCCAGCCATTTATTTTCATTCAAGGATGATCAGGAACAGGAAACAAACAGCAAAAGTGTGCATAGGTTCATAGGTTGATTAATAGCAGGTATTGCCATGACAAAGTATAAATGACAGATAACGGAGAGACCAGTTTAAGTAATAAATAATTGTCTTATGCATTTTGCAGTAACCAGTGTGGAAAGATTTTTTGAAGCTTTGAAGATATTTTTTATTAATGTCCTTTTGTTGTAAGGTAAAGTAGCAAATGTAGTGGTCTATGGTTGGAAAATTCAAACCCTCTGCCTCACTGTGCTGGGCTTTCACACCTCATGCCACAGACATAAAAACCTTGAGGCCTTCTGCCTTTCTCTAGCCTGTTTTTCCAAGTGCTGCTTTTGTTTTCAAGCACAACAAACTTTGTGTTCTGCTTGTTTCTTTTGGCCACTGTTAATCCATAACTGGGCCTCAACATCACCTTCAATGCTTCAGTTGCTTTCCTTATAAAGGGAATTTGCAGCTTTTCTCGTCCAGCCTGAACTGTCATATCATCAGGGGAGACCCAGACCGGCTGCCAGGCTTCAGCGGTGTCCTTCTGCGCTTGAGCTAACCACTGGTGGTCTTAGAGGTGGTCATCTCTTCCAACTTCAGTTGTTGCCACCATCAGAGTTAAAGAGGTGGCTCTCAGGTCAAAGGCACCAGTGGGACTGTTATATCCTCAATGCTGTGACTATGTGGATATTTAACCAAGTCCATGGGAAGCTCATTTTAGAACCTTATGGCTCGAGCTTCTGTGAGAATACACAGATTTTCTTTGAAAATGTGACTTAGTTGATGAACAATTATAATAATGGACAAAAGATGTATACAAAGCAAGCAAATTAGCTAAATATGTTTATCATTCAAGTTTTTTAGAGGTTTTTTTTTTAACACAACCCAAATCTCTAGTCACAGAAGATACCTCTTTTTTGTATTTAGTAAAATTTTTGGCTTACCAGGAAGACACTGGATTTCACAAATTATGCCAAAACAGGTGTAAAAGTATTGTGTTTTACATGTGGCTTTGGCATTGTCTCACCCGGCTTCATGAGGAGCCACCTGGGATTCTTTTACAGCAATGTTCCCACATATGCTGCACATTTGTCTGCTAAATGAAAACCATTTGTTGGATGGAGCATGTTTTTTTTTTTTACAATAAATGTGTAACTTTTGTTTAAAAAAAAAAAATCCATCATATTGAATACATTTTCTTTAGAAACAAAATTCAAGAATCATCCCTAGGTCAAAATGAAAAACATGCATACATTTGCTGTCCATTGATTGGTTCTCTATGTCTATCCAGGTGGGAATTGGAGGCTTGGAGCTCCTGTTCAGCAACATGCGGTGTTGGCCTCCAGACACGAGCTGTCACCTGCACGCTAAAAGTAAACGCACACACAAACCACACCGAGAGGGTCAAGGACGAGAAGTGTCGGCAGCCCAAGCCCTCATCTGTGCAGGCCTGTAATCGTTTTGATTGCCCTCCCATGTGGGATCCACAGCAGTGGAGTCAGGTACAATAAAAAATTGTCTTGTCTTGTAGAATTCTCAAAGGGGTGTGCTAAAACAAAATAACAATACCATATGTTCAAACATGATTCTTGCAGCATCTTTTTCAATGTAACAGCACTTCTAATGATATATATGCCTTGCGCATGATTATTTGGTCAAACTTGATTTGACCCCAAAGCAATATCAAGCAGCATATTAATAAAAAAAAGCTATCTTTTAATTTCCCAGTGTGCACTGTATGATAGAAGTTTGGCTTTTTATTTAGGTCATAGCCCTGGCAGCCAATGCAAGGTGAGTTCAATTAGAAGTCTTTGTCTCTGCATAGTGTTCTCAAACATGTGGAGGTGGCCATCAGAAGAGGGATGTTATTTGTAAGCAGCGAATGGCAGATGGAAGTGTCATGGAGGTACCCGAAACCTTCTGTCCCTCTTCAAGCTTGCCCACAATGCAGCCTTGCGGCCAAACAGACTGCCCAGCTCAGTGGGTCTTTTCAAATTGGACGCAGGTCAGAAACATATATATATATATTCTCTGGTAAAGAAACTGATCTCATGTTCCTGGTCAGAATTCAAAATTCTGTCGAGCATATTATTGCTGTTCATACTTTTTGTGCAGCTACAGAGTTCCTGTTGTTTTATTGTGTGTTTTGTGTATTGAAAGTCACACTTTATACACTCTTGGCAAAGTTATCACTTAATAAATTGTTACGCTTTTAGGATGACTTCACTGGTCTCACCAAGGTTATGTTACCTGAACATTCAACCCAGGCTTTTGAGATTTTTTTATTTATTTTTTTTATCACTTACTTGACAGAAAAGTATTCAAAAGATCTATTGTAGTGATGGAAATGCTTACAGCCACTGGTGAACAAGCACACAGTTTATGCTAGGGGTTTCTGCCCACAGCTTATCTACAGCCGTAATTTAAAGCAGTCATCTGTACATAGTGAATAACTTATTTTTTTCTGACTGACTGCATGTCCAGTGTTCAACAACCTGTGGTGAAGGGACCCAGAGGTTGCTAGTCCTATGCAGGAGATTGAGACTGAATGGACAGTACCAAACTCTGATTCCAGAGGACTGCGCTTCTGTTCTGAAGCCCTCAACAGCTCGATCGTGTTCCTCTGGACCCTGTGAGAGTAAGAGAAATTTGGCTCAATGCCAGCTTCTTGTTCAGATTGCAAAATTCAACACTCATTAAAACATTCCAACCTGACTGTGATGAATCTGCAATGAGTCTAGGTTAAGACCTGTGTGCTGTTATTTATCACTTCATTATCTAAAACTTATTTTGTATTATATTGTTAATTTTGTGGTTCACATTACAAGCAAGAAAATGTTCTACAAGGCATCTAAATATGTTATTCATTATGCCTTTTTTAAATAAGGGAGTAGATAGCAGAAGACATGTATAAAGCACAAGAGGTGGAGCACTAAGGGAGCAATAGGGGAAAATCCAGTGGGCTGATAGAGAAGGTGGAAATGTAGGATAGTGGTGCCAAAGAATTCTCTTTGCTCTCGTGCTCCAACAAAACCAGTGGGTCATTTGCCTTCATTTAAATTTAGACAGTGAATCAGCAGATTTTATTACAATAATGGGACCTGCATGTTTTGTTTACAGAGATTTTCACTCCAGTAGCTACAAAACCAGATCCTGCTATTTTGACCCAGAAGAGGGTCTATATTCAGTGGAGGAAAGGACCAAAACTACATTTTGTAGTCGGTGGATATGCTTACTTGCTTCCATGGACATCGGTTGTGCTGAGTTGCCCGACTAAAAATTTTCGCAAAGGCCACGTTCGTTGGTTAAAGGATGGAAAACCACTTCTACTACTGCCGCATGTTTCCATATCTAATTTGGGTTACGTCAAGATCCAGCAGATCCGAGCCTCAGACGCAGGAATGTATACTTGTGTTGCTGGCCAGGCACAGGCAAATTTTGTCCTAAAACTTCTTGGAACGAAGTTGACGAAGGTGTCAGTTTCAGAAACTGGCGCCTGGTCAACAGTCTCAGCAAAAACATACCAAATGTCCCCTAAAGAGAAAGAGGTTCTCACTTTTAATCGCTATGACATCGTTGTGCAGCACTTGTTAAATTCAAAAGGTTTGTCCCTTGAGACATACGTCTCTAAAGAACTGCTGGATGAAGATGCCGCTTTTGATTCTCTGAGCCCTCAGGTGCTGGTGGCAGACATGGAAAAACTTGATGAGATAATCCGTAACTTATCTGGTCGCCTCCATGGCACACAAAAACAAGAACTTATTACTAAGCTGTTAGAGGAGCTAACCAGGAAAACTGGCGAGAACAACGATTCCACCTTGGAAGCCCAGGAGAAGCAAGAATTCACAACTCCGGAGTACATTTCTCAAGGAAATGATTTAAGACTTACTTCTCAGTCCACCAGACAATGGAAGGAACCTCTCAGGAGACCAGTGATTGTGCAGAAATTTTCAAGAATCTACAAGTCCTCCCATGAAATTGTGACAAATGCTGGTAGTTTTGTTGTGGTCCCACGGCAGGCCATGAGAGTGGAGCTCAAATGTGGAGCGCATGGCAACCCAAAACCAGTAATTATTTGGATGAAAGAGGGGATGGAATTAAAAAATGGCAGCAGGTAAGAGTAGAAATTTTGTCCTTTTTTGTTTAGAATTTAAAACACACATTTGCATTACAAGAGCATTTCTGACAATCCGTTTTTGCATTGCTTTCAGTAGTTTTGTTGTTCTGTGTCGTGGCAGAGTAGGCCTGATGACAGACAGCTCCCTGTACATCGAAGCTCCCAAGGAGACTGACTTTGGATTTTACACATGCCGAGCCACAAATCATCTGGGGTCTACCTCATTATTGTTTCAACTGCAAAGAACCGGTAAAAGGCATTACACAGAAACTGAATCTTTTAGGCAAAGCATAAGGTTTTGTTATGTACACCTGACAGTGAATACAAGCTGAAATTTAGGAGGGAAATCTTACATTTCCTGTCCACATCAACAAGTAACTTGCTGGAACTCCTGTGTAATGTATCAATTGCCAGTCATGGTAGTGACATGCAATGGAGGTCAGCCATGAGCCATATCAACTTTGAGATTACTTACTGACCTTGTAGGCACAGAGAACAAAGCACCGCCGTTCCTGTTGTGCTGGACTGTCTCCCAGCATCCGTCAATAATTAAAAGATCCAGCAAGCCTTTCAAAGCAAGTTAGGGTAGTGTACCTTCTAGTAGAGTGGATAAGAGGCAGTGTACCTCTGAATTATGTTGAACGTTTGTACTTGTAAAACATCATCTGTCATGAAAAGTATTTGAAAGACTTGTTTGGTTCGAATGATTTTAATGATATATGCTTTGCAGAGCTATTTTATATCAAGTACAGTGGAACGGGAACAGTCTGCTTGAAGATTAGTGTGGATACTACTTCGATTTATTACTTAAAACTGGGAAAAATGTGACCACATGAAATGTTTATGAACTGTATGTAATTCAAGAGCTTGGAAGTATAAGCTTGTTTAAGTCATACAGTAAAAAGTTTTTTCGTCATTAACATAAATAGTATATTATTTAAATTCCACTAATTATTATTAGCAACTCCACACTAACACTGAGTGGGATTGTTTTTTTGGTTTTAGAATATCTTTGGTTCTACTTGCCATGGATTTTACAAGGCATTGGAAACATATGTTTGAGATTTTGGTTCATGTTGAATTGACTGCATCACATAACTGCTGCAGGATTGGCAGATGCACATTCACACTTCAGTTCCCCCATTATACCACATTCCAAAGCTGCTCTATTACAGTCAGGTCTTCCAATACTCAACGATGCATTTTCAGGGAGCTTGTACCTACTGTGGCTGCAAATTTCTGTTCTTGGCAGGCAGGAGTAAAACCTGGTGTGGTCCTTTGGTGTTGTAGCCCTTCCTCTTTGGGGTTTAAAGTATTGTGTTTTTTTAGATGCTTTTTCACACACCACAGCTGTTAAGAGTAGTTATTTGAGTTCGAATAGCCTTCCTGTTATCTCAAACTAATCTGGTAATTCTCCATCGACCTATCTTGTCAAGAAAGTGCTTCTACCAACACAAACACTGCTACCTGATTGCTTTTTATTTGGTTATTTGTTTTGTTAGTTTATTGTTGTTGTTTTTTTGCACCTTTTAATCAAGCTTATCGAGTTTGTTGCCAGTAAAAATGTTAGTAGATTTCCTAAACCCAACCATATCACGGTCACTGTCACTAAATTAAATAATTAGTGAACCCACATCACAGTTTAATGTAAGAATAAACAGAAGATCTTAAGCTGTATTTACTAAATAACTGCTACATGATGGTTAATTCTTTTACCATGCTGGTTTAAAGGTGTTGCTAATAAAGTGTCTGGTCAGTGTATGAGTTTTATACAAAGTTTTAAACAAAGTGAGTAACTTAAAAACCATGGATTGCCTCGATTGTTTTTTGTTTTTGTTTATCTAACAGGAAGTGGGTGTAGAGTTGGTACAAGTAAAAGTAACAGCACATGCTTTGCCCATTTCCAGTCATCTGAAGGTTGCAGTGGACAACACTGCCCCCACAGGTACACCACAGAACTGCATTGTCAACTAAAGCTTTTTGATGTTACACCTATTCCTACTAAATACAAAATTAATCTCAGACAATTAAAGACCATATGCCTTATAATTAAAGGCAAATGTAGTAATAATAATGCAGTAGTAATCAACACTAGTTTGGGGCTTGTAGTGTAGATCCATTGGTTAAATAAGATAAGCATGAATAATTGAATAAGTATGTAAGCTCAGGTGGTGATTATAATAGTAAGGTGTTCTTTGTGAGAAAACAAATATCCTTGAGGGCAAAAAATTGTGAATTGTTTGGATTCAAGTTTTACAGAACCTCCTTATATTAAACGTTCTGTCTGGTCAGGCCAGGTAGTACTTTCTTATAACTGTAACCATCAATTTAATAAGTTAATACCTTTAAATCTCAACATTCTGCCTCAAAAGTAATACATAACCTTTTCTGATTTTTTTATTTTTGTTGTTTTTTATTCAGATGGCATGTGTCCTCATGGTCTACTTGCTCTGTAAGCTGTGGTGGGGGTTTACAGAGACGCAATGTGACTTGTCCTAGGGCTGCAACAGGAGGACGTTCTTGTACGGGTGCTGGTAGAAAGCCAACAGAAACCAAGGCTTGTAACACGCAACCCTGTGTTGCCTGGACAGCAGCCCCGTGGGGCCTTGTAAGTAAAACATCATGATATAAATGACAACATTATCATATGGTGATGAATACATATGGGGAAAAATGAAATAATTTTGTATTTGTAAGTAAATTTGAAATAATGAAAGTTCTAGATACTGTAAAAAGAATTTTGCTTTGTGTTCTCTATGGCATTTGTATTACAAACCAGAGTAAAATTAATCATAAATGTTAAAGAATAAATAATATAACTGAATTGAATAAATATAGAAATAATAAAAATAAAAATTATGTCCTCTGTAACTTCCTGAGGAAGAATGTATAATTCATATGAAAGAACAATCAAGAGCAAAGAAAAATCCTGGTATAACAAAGTATTTTTTTTTACAGTATTTTATTATTATTATTATTATTATTTTAAACAGTTAAAAAATATATTTAAGTCCACAGTTGGTGACCCTATTGCAGTATTATGATATAAATGTTGCTTTGTTTAGTGCCATGGGCAGTGTGTAGGACCACAGAAGGCACTACAGCATAGACATGTGTTCTGCCAGGACAAGAACAGAACAAGAGTCGCCAATCGAATGTGCAGCAGGCTACCAAGGCAAGATATCTTCAAGAATTTCCTAAATTGTACCTTATTTAGCCTATTGTAGAGGTTTTGTTTTGAAATTGCTTATAATAAAGGAAAGAATGGCACCTACCATACACAATACCAGAGAAAGAATATGTTGTTTTTACTCCTACCTTTCAGACCCCCCTCACATCGAAACTGCACCACAGACGCTTGTGCCCAGCATTGGCGTGTTGGGCCATGGACCCAGTGCACTGCCACCTGCGGTCGGCATGGCTTTCAGTCACGGCACGTCGCATGCGTGCACCGCCGTAGTGGAAAGTCAGTTCAGGAGTTTCACTGCGCTTGGAGGCCACGCCCTGCAAGCTGGCAGCGCTGCAACATTCTGTCTTGTGGGAGAGGTACGGCTCATCCTGTAATTGATTTAATAAGGGTTGTGCTGACAATCGCAGTCGAAGCTTCTACAAAAATAATGTGGTAGTAACAAAAAAAAACAACAGACAATGAAATGCAAAGATGGTGTGCAAAAAAGAAATCAGTTTTGTCTGCTGACATATTTTAGTTTCTCTTCTGAATAAATCAAAATATTTTAAAGGGCTCTATAAAAGCAATTTCCAGTCTAAAAGCTCAATACAAATGTTATGATGTGTTTGCAGGTGATTGCCAAGACAGCACTAGGTACTGTGAGAAGGTCCGACAGCTGGAACTTTGCCCCTTACCCCAGTTTAAAGCACGGTGCTGCCGGTCCTGCAGAGACCCCTAAGACTCTACCAGGACAAAAGAACAAAAACAGAGACGAATCCATAGACTTGGGAACGCCTGCAAACCCTCCACACAACCCAGCACATAATCCAAAACCAAAGACCATGGTGTGTGATGGGTCACCTGGTAATCTTGTAATCAGCCCAATGACAAGTGTGGGAGGGGGAGACTGGATTCAATTGTAAACTAATGGACATTTTTATTTAACTTCAATGAAGGCATTGATTTAATTTTTTTTTGTTTGTTTGTTTGTTTTTTGGTTTATTTGGTTTTGCATTTACTGCCTGTCTAATGGTCCAGAAAGATGTAAGACATTTCGAGATTCACTGGAATGCACATTGTAGACTCCATATATATATATATCAAATCAAAGTAGCCTTTAGTTATGAATGAATGTCCACAAGGGTTTGCTGATGCCTTTGATTTAAACCGTGTCAGTCAGTTCAACCCCAATTTGCTTACTATAGAAAAAAAAACTTGCTGAATTATTGTAATCTGCCACAGAAAAGAATGGTAGACATAGAAAGACAAATTCTGAATTTAAATATAGCTTCTTGACTATTGAACCTTTGAACAGGAAAATGCTTGAGTTGTAACTGATGAAAAAAGCTGCACTAATGTTTTTTTTGGAAACTATTCTGTTGCCGTCTTTGTAATAAGCAATTTATCCTATTGCCCAGTATTATGAATGTGACTTCACTTAAAAAGAAAAATGGGACTTCAGTGTGTGGAAACCCTGATAGCTTTGCACTCATAATTTCCAAGTCTATTTTTAATGTGGCTGGATTTTATTTGATTATTGTTATTGTTGTTGTTTGGTTTTGCTTGTGTTATTCTTTATTTCTTAAACTTTTTGTCTTTAAATGTTTTTTGTCCACTTACCAAAGTCCACTTAACCACTTACCAATATTGTGTAGTTGTGCCTAATATTTATCATCCCTAAATAAGTGTTATTTACATAAGGTATTCATTTAATAGAAATAATAATAAATTCCCCTTTTCAGTCAGGCATTGAGAAAAGAATCACACAAAACCAAAAAAGAAAGTGAATCTTTCATTTGTTGTAGTTCTTATAATTGTTTTCAGCATAAACCCTGAAAGTTTTTTTTAACTCTATCATATATGATCCAAAATCCCTGCTGAAAATACTTCTTTTAGTGTAAAAGATGATTTTCTTTACCCCTTTTTACATTGCGAGGTGTATTCACAGAGCTATTTATTTCGTTTGATTTGTATAAGTGGAATTTTTCTACAATCTGAAAATAATTTGTGATGAAACTGTCCAAGCCTAGATTTTTTTTTTGCCGTTGCTTATCACTAGTAATAGGTCTTTTTGAAAGCATTAAAAGTGTGTACGATTTGTATGCCACAGAAATGAATAGTATGTTTGGCACAGGCATGTAGGTACAACGTACAGTATATGCCAAAGATACGGGCTTCATCATCATTTACTTTTTCCAATAAACAGCATTTCTTCAACACACAAAAGACCAGATTTTACAATTTCAAAAATTACAAAAAAAATCTGATATTTCAAGAACTATATGTTTTCATTTTTATAAATCACTCACATTTAGATTTTTCTTTGAATCATAGTGACTCTGTAAATGCCACTAAACAGTAAATTTCATAGTAACAGAAGTTCTACTTCCTCTTTCGGTTTTGTGATGTAAAGATTCATTGTGAACACAATGACTTAATCCGGATACGGGTTTGGTATATTGTTTAGTATGCTGTTTGATCAAGAGGATACACACAACACAGGGGGAAGCTTTTCTGACGGATTACTTCCATCACAACACACCAACCTGATTTACGTCTTTAAGAAGGAATGAAGCGATAGTTTTGTTATGACATTAGCTGGAAAACCTGAACCCTGTCTACATAACCTCAGGGTTTGCCGGGTTTCTCTTGTGGACAAACTTGAGTTCCACATTGATTCACTTATTGATGTGCTAATTACAAAGGAGGTCCTCACAAGAGATGATCAAGAGGAGATCCAGTATGAGAAAGGGCCACGTAAAAAGGTCCGCAAAGTACTAGATATATTGGAGGGGAAAGGGGAAGAGGCAGCAAGAATCTTTATTTCTGCAAGTAGATACCTTGAAGCATCTAATGTAAAAACTGGTGATCAGTCATCAAATCAGTCATCAGGTAAGTGAATAAAAGACGGTGTGTTCAATATGTAAACTGTAGATTAAACACTTTGCAGAAATCTTAAACTAATTAGAGAATTAGATGATAGCGATATCCCTGTTCCTGTCTGGTATAAAATGTGTGTAGATGTACAATTATATGTATATGTGGTATGTATAATTATATAATGTGTTTATAAAGTATTTTACATGTATATTATGTAGCGTATGCAGTTATATATTATTGTATTACTGTTATGTAATGTGTGTAATTAAATAGGATTTAATGTATTTCAGAATACCAAAAAGTCATAGCAAAGCATAAAGCCGTCTTGAAACACAGAAGTGAATGTATGCTCTACTATAACACACGGCATGGAGAGAAGATCCCTTTTTGTGAGCATTACGTCAATCTGCTGATTGTAAAAGGTCATTATAATTTGGAAATTAAAAGACATGAGGTTTTAACCTTCGGACAACAGCGCATTTCCCTTCAGCATAAAGCAACAGAGCAGAGACTGATCAAGCCATCACAGCTGTTTTCCAGCAAAACAGGCAAAAATCCAGCTAAAAAGATTTTAGTGACTGGAGTAGCAGGGATTGGGAAAACGGTCCTTGTCCAGAAAATTCTTTACGATTTCAGTAATCACAGAGAACATCAGTCTTTTGACTTCATTATTCACCTGACTTTCAGGGACCTGAATCTTGTAAGCAAGCCAGTGAGCCTACGAGAACTTATTCTCCGTAAGAATGGACATCTTGCTAAGCATCTCGACACTATCACTGAAAATGATGCGAAACTTTTGATCATTCTAGATGGCTTTGACGAATTTAAGCACTACAGGGCTTGTGATGTGGACATCTTTTTGACAGATCTTGATGAGAAAGGTGAGGTGGTGGAAGTTGTGTCTAGCTTAATGTTAGGGGAACTCCTAACAGGAGCCTCTGTGCTGATCACCAGCAGGCCCATGGCTGTTAGCCACATCCCCATTCAATCCATTGACTGCTTTGTTGTCATCACTGGATTTTCCACTGTTGAGATCCATGACTTCTTCCAGCATTTCTTTCAGGATGAGGAGCTAGCTAACAAGATGTTTAACATAGTGGTGGCAAATGAACTACTGCTTACCCTCTGCTACATACCAGCCTTCTGTCATATTGTGTGTAGTATTCTGAAAGAAAGTAATGGTTTGTACCAATCAAACCCTAGAACAATGACTGATATTTATGTACAGTACTTGCTGGCATTGGTCAAATCACACACGAATGATCGAATCGAATCATTAAAGAATGTCAAGCATCAAGAGCATCTACAGGAAATCTTATTAAACCTTGGCAGATTGGCATATCAGAAACTAATGAATCAGGAAACTCTGTTTTATATTAGTAATGATGAAATAGCTAGATGTGTTATCGCAAGCACTTTTATGGACAAGACATCCGTTCAAGAGCCAAGCTACACAGAAGATGTTTATTCTTTTACACATCTCACAATACAGGAGTTTTTTGCTGCACTTTATTGTGCCATGGCTGATGTACCCTTGTCTGAGACATTAGGTTCAGGTAGTGAATACAGTATTGAAAGTTTGCCAGGAAACCTAGATCTGTTTATGAGATTCCTTTCTGGTCTGCTATCAGAGAGAAGTCAAGAACTGCTCTGCAAAAACATTGGGTTTCAAAAGCAGAAAGATAAAATGCAGTGCTTCCGTCTGAAGCTTGTATCAGACACTCAAGCCTCTTGTGAGAAGGGCGGGTACCTTCTGACACAGTTGCACTGCATTTTTGAGCAACAGGATGTGCTATTAATGCAAGAACTCAAACTGCAAAGTTTGCGGATCAACCTCAGTGACGTCACTCTCTCCACCATGGACTACAATGCTGTCAAGCACTTTCTCAATGAAGTACATCTGACTATATCAGAAGTGGACCTGACTGGGACAAACATCAATGCGGAATCATTAAGAGATTTAGAGTCCTACTTGCTCAGATGTGAGAGGATATGGTGAGTTTAATTTCTAGATACATACAGCAGTGGTAACGAATAAGAGTTTAGATAAAAGATTTCAGACACTGCAATATCGTGCCTGAAATCATATCTAATCTGTTATAGGTTGGGGGAAAATAGTCTGGACCTGGAAGCAATAAAGGTAGTTGCTGATATCCTGCAAGCATCTGATATTTTGAAGGAACTTGGGTAAAACTTTCATTCATTAATATTCCATATATGATAGTACAACATAAAATATTTAAATAATAAAGTACTCAAGCATGCATCCACCTCATGCATACAGTTTAGGATGGACAGACATTGGTGATGAGCATCTTTCTGTACTCACAAATGCTTTAAAGGTTAAGCAAACACTAAAGGAACTCTGGTAAGTAAACATATTAATACTGTGTGTGTGAACCATTTATTTGTATAAACATATACCAATGAATACCTCTTCTATGTATTATGTAGTACATTACTCAGGCATTAAAGTATATGTTAGGTATATTTAAAGTCTATACATTATGACATTTTTTCTACTATTTGTTTAGGATGGAGGGAAACAGAATAACATTTGCTGGCTTATCCCCTTTACGTGTCTTTACGCCATCTCCTCTAGAGAGAGTTGTGTAAGTTGAGCAATTGCTAATATCAGAAGTTTACTTTCAACTTGATCATGTACTATAGAAATGTGGAAATAATGTTGTTCTAGATTGTGTGTTTCTTATTTGTAGGCAGAAAGATATTACCAAACGTATGTTGACACTTCCCCAATTACACCCATGTGTGATTTTGAAACATCCTATACAGACTTACTCTCCCTTTTTATTATAACAACCTTGTTTCTTCTGGGAAGGCTTTCCACTAAATTTTGCAGCATGGCTAAGGGAATTTCAGGCAAGGAGATCTGACACTGTTAACATTCCAACTGATTCTAAAGGTTTTTATCTGGACTGAACTGAGGGCTCGGTGTAGTCGACTTGAGTTCTTGAGTTTACCAATATTGAGTTTATGTTCAGTGGTACATGCTACAACAGTGTTGAGTTTGTATATTCCCATGAAGGGAAAAATATTGATACAGCATACAATGACAGTACATTTTATTGTGTACTTACAACTTTAACAAACAGATTGGTGAGGAACCCCCATATGGGTGTGACATTCTGTTATCAACATCATTTTGGTTACCTTAATTGATTTGTCTTACTGATTTTCTATAACTGATTGTATGAGTTAGGATTATATGCAGTGTTGGGCAGTAACGCGTTACCGGTCAAGTTTTATAAATTCATTAATTTATAAAAGTAACGGGTAACGCACCATATGGTAACAGTAACGGAGTTACTTTATTTTTAAAAGTAACGCGTTACAGTATTAGTTACTGTAAAAAGTAACGCGTTACTTTTAAAAATAAAGTAACTCCGTTACCGTTACCGTATGGTGCGTTACCCATTACTTTTATAAATTAATGAATTTGGGCTGAAGTGTAGACTACAGTCTAACCTGCTTACAGCAGCGTCGCATTGTATGATTGGTGGATGAACCACTGTTATCACGAAGAAGACGCGCTGTGGGCGTGTCTCTGTTTATTCAGGTCTGTGCGGCAGTAATGGCGAGTCGAGGCGAGAGCAAGACGAGTTTCTCAAAGTGGAAATATGCTCATTATTTCACTTTAGTTGAGTATAGAGACAAAAACTTTTAAGTCAAATGTAAGTTGTGTCTTTCTGGTTCAAAGCTCGTATCTACTGCGATAAACAGCAACTCCAATCTGTTGAAGCTCCTCCAGGAGCTCCATGCCTGAGGAGCTAGTAGCTAGAAGCTTACCCGGTGTTCTACATTGTTGATAGTTTTCATACTTCAGCTGTGAAGGGAACATTTTTAAGAGCTCAACACAACAGCAGAAGCCACTTTAGTTTTTGATTGTGAATATATAATTCAGCTTGTTTTGTTATTTATTTCAGAAATCCTTGTGACAACAGTTTGTGTTGGTCTGACTTTAATAAAATAGTGTTTAAAAATGACTTTGTGTTTAAGTCAGTTTTGTGTTTGTATAAACCATAATGCATAAAAGGGCATTAATGGGAACATTAAAGAAGGTTCTTTAAAAAAGTTACTAAAAAGTTACTTTTAACAGTAACGCATTACTTTTTGGTGAAAGTCATCAAAAAGTAACAGAGTTACTTTTTGAATGAAGTAACGAGTAACTGTTACTAGTTACTATTTTTTAGTAATGAGCCCAACACTGATTATATGAATTGGCCCTATGACTGTAGTTGCTGTAAATATAATTCCAAATAGAGGACTGATAATAAAATATTACAATTCTGTATTAACAGAATACAATATATAGATGTGGTATAGAATTTCTTTATGTCTTAATATCAATATTTTATTCTTGATTTGATTACTACTGTATAATCATATGAATGAACTAAGTAAGAACACAACTGTGTTGTTCTTTTTTCCTAGTGCTATTTGGAACAATGTAACTGATGATGAAGGAGAACGTCTCAACAGCCTCTGTTCTAAGCCCTGTTTTACTGTGTCCTTCACAGAAGATAGCATGTGGACAGACTGGGCCAACTGGGTTCTTCAGAGATGTGAGGTGAGCAGCAGTGAGAAGCTGGTAACAATCCTGTACAAAGTGTGTGACATATCTGTCTGCAGACTAGAAAGCCAGTGGGCCAAGTCTTTCTATATAAGTCTGACAAAACTAATAAAGGCACGAATTGAGCAATGCTTGGAAGAGGATGTGCGACAGAAATTGGAGAAGTTTGAGAAAATTCTGTCTACATAGTTTATATATAGATATTTACAGGATATTCTTGTTATATTATTTGTATTATTTTAGTGAATCTTGTAAAAAAATATATTTTGTTGATATTTGTATTTATTTATTGTTTATGTATTTTATTTATTTATGTATTTATTTATTTTTTATTTTTGTACTTGAAATACTTCTGGCTTAATTATATTTCTATTTACAATTGTTTTCAATAATTTATGACTTTTTTTTACTGCTTTATGGCTTTTAATAATAAAGTAGTGCATCAGTAGAAAAATATTTTTCTTTCTTCCTGCAAATTAAAATTCTGGACAAATTTTGCTCTTAACATAAGTGGAGTTCATCAAACTTTATGGACATTATAAACCTGAATAAAATTTTGAAGGTTTAATACTTTTAAATGACTTTCTCAGAACATATTACAAAGTAGGATTTGTTGGTTGTAAGTTTCATCCGACGTTTCGTCACATGTGTGAATGAAGCACCCAGAAAGACCTAGTAAAAGCTGATTTAGAAAAGTCAACAGGGCAATTAATTGCCAGTATCATAAAAATACTACAGTACACTCGTGGAGTCTTTTAAACCACAACAAATTTCATGAGAAATATCATTTATAAGCTGCAAAGCAGATATGTATACATATGGTGATAAATATGTAATACATATGTATATGTAATTACTTTATAAAAGTGGATGTGGTTAAATATAGCAGGTTCCTGAAAAACAGGTTTTTCCACAAATCCTTCTATGAAATAGCTTAACACTTTATAAAGAATTCCCCAACTCCAGTTTTGTAATTCATACAGCCTTAATTCCGAGACACACACTGTATCTCAAGCCCATAAAGACTTCTCCTTAGCATGGTGGGGCTGGTGTTTAGTCATAGGGCTTGCAGCACTTAGTGGAATGTGTTTACTGAGCCTTAAGAAGACATTTCAATGTCTGGTCAGTTGTACTAACTGGACACTGGACACCATGTAACCCTGGGTTAAATATGAGAAGAAAAGTGAAGGATAGCAGAATGACAGCACTTTATTACAGATAATGTGCCATCAATCACTATATGGCAAAAGTTCTCGGCATATGTGCAGAAAAGCAAAAGCAAGCAAGTGCTACATAAAGAATATTGGTAACAGAATTTCACTACATGTCATATGAGTGTGTATGTGACAATTTTTACATTTCATAGCATAAGCATTTTACTACATGTAATACTCTGTATGAATAACATTTTTTACCACTTTTCATGCTTCTGTAGTTATTAAAAAATATTGTTTTTGATGTGAACAGGTCTATATGGCTAAACACACACACAAGCTTTCACCCTGTAAAAAATGTCTCTATAAAACGCACAGTCAGGCTTTTGTGAAATTTCCATTGGAAATTAAAGGGAGATGCAGCATCACTAGTCTGGCACTGTAAATTACTATTATTATGCCACTCTCAACAATACACCACTATAATTTTTTTCTTTTTCTACATCTAAAAGATTTTTGTATCAAAACTAATATTGCTGCAGATTAAAAATGCCCCTCTATTTCCCAAGATCTCTATATTTCCTCTTTTTCATTTCTCTCTTTCATTTTTTTCTTTTTTAAACAGCTTTTGTTGAATTGGGTACAATATATAAAACAGATGTTTACAATAAACATGTAAAATAAAACTGTACCAAAAAACTGAATAAAATATAAAATAACTGCCTTGTGTCCCTTTCTTGTTTATTTTTTTAGACTAGATTCATATTGCGTCACAAAATTTATAAATCTTTCAAAACTAGTTCAGAAGTCAATCTTGTCACATGAATCCAGCCCTCCCAACGTGACTGAACAGTGAATCAGAAAATTATGAAAATTGCTACATTCTGTTTTTTATCTTTATATAGATAGATATCATATATTATCATAGGATATAATGATATATCATATATTACCATAATATATATAGTATTATATATATATATATATATATAACTAGTTCAGAAGTCAATCTTGTCACATGAATCCAGCCCTCCCAACGTGACTGAACAGTGAATCAGAAAATTATGAAAATTGCTACATTCTGTTTTTTATCTTTATATAGATAGATATCATATATTATCATAGGATATAATGATATATCATATATTACCATAATATATATAGTATTATATATATATATATATATATATATATATATATCAAGGGGGGATTTGCCATTTAACGTCGGTTATCTCTGTGCAGCGGCAGAAGAACTCGCGGAAGTGGCAGAAGAATCAAGTCTTACCGCTGCTACAGGTGTTGTATTGTATACTGGTAAATCTCTCCTGTTAGTTGGTGCACATATGCCTTTCATTGTTACATGTTATGCGATGAACGGAAGGAGAAAGCCAATGACCGCCGTGAACCAACATATACCAACAATAACGGACAGTGAGAGTGTGGAAGTGTAAATATGAGAAACAGTTATAAAAAAGGGTAGTTCTAGTACACGTATTCTCTGCAGCAGAGGTAGCTCTTGTCAGTTTCATCATAGATGGTTTTGGAACCTGCACATGAGGACACATTTATGAGGACAAAATAGTCTTTTCTATTTTCTTGCCTTAATATGAATTTTTACAGTAGACTCTGTCCTCACCCTTTCATCTGGTGGTCTAAAGCACATTAAGAAGGCAAAGACTGTCACAAATGGACTCTTGACAAATAGAACAGAAAACCAATCCAGGTGATGATCTTGTGAACCTGATAGAATGCCATAATTTGGTCAAGCTGTCATTAAAGCCAAACTTTGGATAAATAAAAATATCAAACATGTTCTGGGTTGTTTTAACACGTTTTTTGTATTCAGTCGTGTTCTTTCATAGTTTG
This sequence comes from Silurus asotus, assembly GCA_024362625.1. Lineage (NCBI taxonomy): Eukaryota > Metazoa > Chordata > Actinopteri > Siluriformes > Siluridae > Silurus > Silurus asotus. The sequence continues at coordinate 141,809 of MU576718.1, read as the reverse complement.
AATGCCTTCAGTATTAATATACAATGTTAAAAATAGGAAAAAGAGAGGACGAAGAAAACATTGATGGAGGTGAAGACGTGGCCAATCTTTTAACTGGTACTTTATATATATAGTGAGAAAGAGCGAAAGAGGCAAAGAAGTCAATTTAATTCCGCTTTATCTGGACCTATGGGCATCGTCCCAAAGCTTTACAGAGATGAAAGGGTTATACATGTATATGTATATAATCAGTTCAGAGATGGTATGAGGACGAAACATTGACAGAAATCAGACAAAAAAATTATCCCGTACTCATCCAATATCTGTTTATTATGTTATATTAGTGTGTAAGTGTTGATCATAGACACTGGAATATGTGCAGACACAGTGTGCGCCCAAATTATATAAATATTAATAATAATAATGCATTTTTTGTGTCTGAGCAAGTCCTCTATAGACATAAGTGTATAGAAAAGGAGCAAGAGTGTAATTAGCATTTTGCAGAGATGTAATAAACACCCTTGTGCCCCAAAGTGACAGAAACATGTGAGGAGATTGGAAACGAGTGTCTTTGGGCTGTCAGGGGTGTGAGCAGGGAGTGAGAGCTGTTTTATATCGCTCTCACGTTTCAGTTCTCCGAGACATAAGAAAAAACTACATCACCCAGGAGATCACCTCCAAGCAGATAATTGCGTCATATTTGTGCGACTGCATCCAAATAACCAGCAAAAGGACTTAATTTTTTTTTTCACATTTTTATATATTTTAGATCTTTCAAATATTTTCTCGTTTAATTCAAATGTATTTCCTTGTTTATGCCTCTATTAACTGTATAACAACTACAGTCCAACTTTTTTTTGTTATTTTTTTTTTATTAAATGAATACAAAAGTATATAAACAACAAAGGCAAATATACATTTACAGAGTAGATAAATATTACAGGCTCAACACAGTATAACTAATAAATTGTTTAGAAAAATGAACATAAATATATAGAAATCTGAAATTGTAATTTACATGAACTTAAATAGTGAGTAAAAGAAAAAGAAAAGAAAATGTAAATAAAGATAAACATTGGGGGCAGTATCACAATAAATTAAACGATGTCAATAAATAAAGCAGCTTCATAGCACTCTGACCTTTCATCCTATTAAGGGCTTTGGAAAAACTATTTAAGTCATTTTTAAATACAATAAGTAGTGGGGGGGATTTAAAGAACCTACATTTATGAATAAAATATTTTGCTAATATTACAATGTTATTTAACAAAAAAGAATTAGCACAACAGTCTTTAGGTACTCCAAATAAAATATGATGTAAAGAAAAAACAAAACTATCAACAATCACCTCTTTTTCTATCAACCAGTCCTGAATGGATATCCAGAAGAGTTTGGAGAAGTTGCACAAGAGAAATATATGATCTGTGTCTTCAGAGGGGTTTTCACAAGGAACAGGGGACAATTTCTATATTAAATTTCTGATTTAGGAATTTGTAAGAAGGATAAATCTCATTTAAAATGTTGAAGTGTATCTCTTTAGCTTTAGGAGGAACAGGAAATTTCAAATAAGCAGTTCTAAGATAAATCACAGTTTTCTTCTCAAACATATGATCTAAATTGTTTCTTTTAACTTGACAGCGATACCAGGCTTTTAAAATGACCTGTCTTATATATTTGTAAGAACAACTATCACTTTTAAATTGCATACCTCCAACATATAAGGCTGGAAGAACTGGTTTAACTTTAGTATAAGAAAGAGAGCATCTCATCAGCATTTTTATGCCAGGAGGTATTGCATTAACAACAGTGAAAAACTCTTTCGGATGACAGGCAAAGCCATGTTTCAAAGTAAAAGCATTATAGTCTAAAACGTTACCCTGTTCATCCATTAGATCTCTCACTGACTATATATTTCTGTTTAACCAATTCTTATAGCATAAAGACCTGTTCCTGTGCAATATATATTTGTTGTTCCAAATTAAAGCATTATGAGGTGTAAAATTGTGTGTATGTGCTAATTTCCAAAATAAGAGTACTTGTTGATGGAATGTTGATAGTTTCACTGGGAGTTTAGATAAATTAAAATCACATTTGAGAAAAAATTGAATTCCACCAAGTTCTTGAAACAAAGCTGATGGAACTGTAAACCAAAAACTATCTTCTTTACATAGAAACATTTTTAACCATTTAAGTTTTAACAAAATATTCATGTTTTCAAATTCAATTACATTCAAACCACCTCGTTCATAAGGCTTTGTAGTGTCTGCTTTTTTTATATAATGGGCTTTGTGCTTCCAAATGAAATTATACATTTTTTGGGAACAAATTTTAATGAAATTTGAGGGAGGAGCCAAAGAAAGAGCGGGATAAATCAGTCTCGATAAATATTCAATCTTTGTTAGCAAGATTCGGCCAAAGATGGAAATGTCTCTTTGTAACCAGCAATTTAATATTCGGTTTGCTTTTTGCAAGTTATTATCAAAATTTTCTTTCGTACTTATTTTCTGGTCTTTGGTAACTATAATGCCTAGATATTTCACTTTATCTTTTACCGGAATATTATGCAAACAAGCACTATCACTCTGATGTAGGGCAAGAAGTTCACATTTGCTTAGATTCAACTGGAGTCCTGACGCCTTAGAAAAAACATTAACTAATGAGATAGCCAGAGGAATTTGGTCTTTGTTTTTTAAGAACAGTGTAGTATCGTCTGCCAATTGACTAATTGCTATACTTTTACCAAAAACTTTAAATTTTTGTACCGTTTGATCATGATTAACTAAAGTAGACAACATATCCGCAGCCAAGATGAACAAAAGAGGGGACAGAGGGCATCCCTGCCTTATTCCACGACTAACAGGAAATCTTTGTGATGTACCATAGGGAAGAGAAATAGAACTGTTCATCCCTTTATAGATCATTTTTACAATATTGACAAAGTGTTCACCAAAACCAAAGCTTTAAATAAAAACCTATGTTCTAACATATCAAAGGCTTTCTTAACGTCTAGGAAAAGAATATATCCATCATCCTCTATCAAGTGATTGTATTCTACCAAATCCATTACTAGCCTTATATTATTGTGAATGGATCTTTCTTTAAGAAATCCCGATTGAACCTCATTAACTACTCCATTAAGTCCTTCTTTCAATCGATTGACAAAGACGTGTGTGAAAATTTTATAGTCACTGTTAAGTAGAGTGATTGGGCGAAGATTATCTAAAAATCTATGGTCTTTATCTGGTTTGGGGATTAATGTAATCAAGCCTCGACTTATTGTGGGGCCCAATGAACCATCTTCAATAGATTCAATAAGGGCATTAAACAGTAACATTTTTAAATCGTTGACGACTACCTGTATATGTATGTATATACAAATGCCCACGTCATCTCGCGCATGCGTCATCTCGCTCTTGCAGTTTGTAGCGGGCGCGCTTCGTGAAACGTCATCGATATGCGCCGAGAATTTTCGCGACTTAACTTTTTTTCCCCTGAATCGCGCGCTTAAAGACGTAACTGTATTTGCTAGAATGTATAAGGTCTAAATGCGTAAGTGATCTGCATATGGATTTTCTTTAGAAATAGCGTGTTTCAGCCAGAGCCAAAACGTTACAGAAACGCTCTCTGCACAAGAGCCTCACTGGCTGGTTCGTTATCAACCAACTGAGTCCTTGCAAACAATGATGTTTGGGTATTAACGTTTCCGCTTCGTTAAGCAGGTAAGCTGTCTGAAGGGTGCTTTCTTTTACAAGCAGGTTGCTGATTTTGCAGTAATAGACTGTGTTTGTTTGTTTCCATCAAGTTTTGAATATGGTTGACGCTGGGATGTCGAACATTACTACTGGAAAGGACTCGTCCACTAAGGAACCATGTGAGAAGAAGCAAGACAGTGAGAAAAAGAAGAGGTCTCGGGTTAAACAGGTGCTGGCAGACGTGAAGAGACAAGTTGAGTTCTGGTTTGGGGATGCAAATCTCCACAAGGACAGATATCTGAAAAATGTCATCTTGCAGTCCAGAGATGGGTGTAAGTATTAAATCTGAATGAATGGTTCCACAGTCTGGACATTACACCCCTAATCCTGAGAAAAGTCACACTTTTATTTTCTATCTTTCTTTCATAGATGTTGATATATCACTCTTGACAACATTCAACCGAATGAAAAAGCTGACCACAGATAGCAAGCTGATTGCAAGAGCGCTCAAAAATTCTGAAGTTGTCGAGGTACAAAGTTAAAAGATGTTGTTTCTTTATATTTAAAAAGTTCTCCTGCGTTTTTGTTTGTGTCAGTATTTGCTGTTGTGTTCTTTTAGGTTAATCTTGAAGAAACACAAATAAGGAGGAAACAGCCACTTGGGGACAGCCCGAGCGATATTGATGACCGCACAGTATATGTCGTAAATATCACCAGTTTAATTCAATTTGTTCTTTATATTTGTTTAATTAGATCTTACGATTCATGAGTCACTTTGGAATGCTTTTTGGAATATTTCAGGAACTTCTACCAAAAGATGTTACCCACGTTTGGATAGAACGAGTGTTTAGTAAGTGTGGGAACGTGGTGTACGTCAGTATCCCCAGGTACAAATCTACTGGTGATTCCAAGGGCTTTGCTTTTGTGGAGTTTCAGACTCAAGCGCAAGCACTGAAAGCCATCGAGGTATCTGTTCTTCATCCAAATAACTCCGAAATACTTGTTTTTTTTATATATACTGCATTTTGAAGGCCATTTTGAAATTGGTTTCACATTGCTTGTAAATATGTTGATGTCCAGACCTTTGCAGGGTGGAAGATTGCACATGTATATAGTAGTATACACTACTGATTTGTATGAGAGGAGAAACAAAATGCTGGAACATGCTATTTGTTAAACTGGCACAATGTAAATACTTTTTTTTTTAAGTAGGTTTCTGTCATGTTTTAGATGCTGAACAACCCTCCAGAGGATGCCCCAAGGAAGGCGGGCATTTTTCCTAAGACCATTTCGAGAAAACCGATTCCGTTTCATATAGTCGAAGATGGCCCAAAAGGTAATATAGATGCATGCACGTGTCTAGCTTCATAAGAGACAAGCGAGCGAAAGGCTAATTTCCAAAAACGGATATTATAGCTATCGTTTGTAGACCGGTTATGAAAATTAAGTTGTCGAACTTAGATTATTCCTTTTGAAACCATTGCTTTGTCTTTTAGAAGAAGATGAATCCAAAGGAGAAGATGAGGAGGATGTAAAGAAAAAGAAGAAAAAGAAAAAGAGAACACGCAGTGATCCGAAAGACGATTTCGTTGAAGAAATGGTAACTGAGAAGGAGCGCGCTGCCGAGACCGACGCAGCCAGCCGGAAAGAGGCGCAGCGTGAGTGCGAGGGCACGGAGCTGGAGAGCGTGACTGCTGTCAAAAACTCACAAAAGAAAGCAGATAAGAAAAGACGTCGGTCGCACAGTTCGGAGCTCTCCGGGGGAGAGGGACACGCAGAGAAGCCTGCCAAAATGAGGAAGGTGGATGAGGAGGCGAGTGATGTGAGGGGTAAGCAGACTCTCAGTGCCTGAACGGTGTCTTTGTTATAGTTTCAGCTTGAGACATTTTTACTAAACCAGAAATTCCACAAGCACTTTGAGTGATCAGCTGCTTGGTTCAGATGTTGGCAGTAGTTATGTGTGTGTGTGTGTGTGTGTGTCACATGGAGCTGATCATTGTTCCCTAGAGATGTCATATGAGAACAATCAAGAAACTGAAATGGAGGATGGAAAAAAGGATGAGAAAGACGATTCCATGTTAAAGGCCAAAAGGAAGAGAAAGAAGAAATATAAAGAGCGACTGAAGATTGAGGAAGAGGTTATTCCTCTCCGAGTGCTTGCCAAGTAAGTTTCTATAGAAATAACTGAATTTTTCAACAGTCCCTTTTGGCATAAAAGTGCTTATATAAATTTGAAGGGAAAACCCCATCCTGAAACACAGGAATAGTGTTTTTCGTAAATTATTTCTGGGTTTTGTTTATTAGTTGATGTATTTTGAGACTGTGTGCTCACGGGTTGCTAGTGAAGTGTAGTTACAACAAGAGGTAATGAAAGAGATAAACCACATGCACTATATCGGCAAAAGTTAGTGGACACCTGGTCATAAGCATGGTATGTGCTTTTTCTGGGCATCACATTCCATATTTAGTCCTAATTTGCTCTTATAATTTCCTCCACTCTTCTGGGAGTATGTTCAGATCAGTATAGATCAGAGCTCTATAGCAGGTCAATCAAGATCTTCCTCTCCAAAGCATGTAAACCATATCTTTTATGCAGCTCGCTTTGTCCACAGCGGCATTGCCATGATGGAACAGGTTTGGGTTTCCAAGTTCAGGTGGGAGAAGAACCCCACAAAAACATGTGACTGGAAAGGTCTGGTGTCCCAATACTTTGGTCCATATAGTGTATAAATGAAGGTAGAATTTGACAGTGCATGTCTTCAGCTACTAAACACACTAGCTATTCCTTAGAGATAAAAGATATACGTTTAAACTTAAAAGGTACATCATTGAAGTCCATGCTAATAGATACATATGGACATGTTTCAAGGTGGATTTTTCCCTTTAGTTAACATTGATGTTTTTTCTAAATGTAACACCCTTTTTTTTTCTTTCTTTCAAATATCTTTATTAAAACTATGTGTTTTGTTGGTTGAAGGAAAGAGTGGTTGGATCTGAAGAAGGAGTATCTGGATCTCCAGAAGCAGTGCATGGCCAATCTGAAAAAGAGTATTTTTGACATTCAAAAAACGGTGCCATGTGGCCGTCGACAAGCTGCTGAGGGCAGTGAAAAAACCTGTGAGTCAACTTTAAAATGTAATTGTTGCTCCAGAGCAACTTCATCCATGCCGTGGTAAAAATTCAACTAAAGCTCTCAATTATATCTTTTATATCCCAGGGGGTGATAGTAACCCTAAAAAAGACACCCCCGATGGGCCGAAGTTTGAGAGTGGAGTCATCCTCAAAATCACCCACAACCTGCCTTTGCCCAACAGAAAAAGTGTCAAGGTACAAAAACTTTTTCATTGCATATTCTGTTTTGTTTTAAAACGGGAGGGTCGAAGTTCATTAGAGAAGAAGAGCAATTTCTCCTTTGTGTGCGTGTGTTTGTAGGACATCCTGTCTGAGATATCCTCAGTGCAGTACGTGGACATTGTGGAAGGAGATGCCGAGGGTTATATCCGCTTTAAGACCCCCGAGGACGCAAAAGCCGTGATCGCAGCACGTGCCGAACTGCAGAGAAAACACAACTGGAATCTGGAAGTCCTGACGGGTTAGAAAACTAAAACTAAACTTGCGTTTCTCTTTTTTTTTAGTTTCGATTGGAGTTGAAGAATCTTTTGTTTGGAAGTAAATAGCATTTGAATATCATTCAAACATCATGAAACAAAACACGCTGTTAACGATTTGATTGTTGAAAAGGAAATATCTTTCAGCACGAGGATTTCTATTTGATCTCTGCATATTAAACAATACATTCCATTAAATGAAACAGCCTGTCATACAACACCATGTTACAATGTTACACATGTAATAAACATTTAAGCCGCTCTCTGAAATAAGAGCTTTCTTTTGATCTTGAATCAGGGATCAAAGGGTTTAAAAAAAAAAAAAAGAAAAATGCACACATTTCCTATAGCATGGTATTTTTGAAGATATGATGGCATACAGTTGTTTTAACTGGAACTGGTAGATTCCACCAACCAGTAAAGTTCTGTTGAATGGGAGAAATTACAGGATAATCAGGATAGTACAGGATAGTCTTCTTACAATGCAATTCGTTTTTGTGTGTATGTCTATTATTTCTGTCTTTCATAAACTGAATGAATGAACTTGTTTCCTAAGGTGATCATGAACAAAGGTACTGGCAGAAGATATTGGTGGATCGACAGGCTAAATTGAATCGACCCAGAGACAAGAAGCGAGGCACAGAAAAGGTAAGCTAAGTATTGGAATGTTGGAATACGTTTGCATTTCTTTCACTTCTTTCTACATTTAATTCATGAGAGAAATTTTTGTCGTCTTTTTTCTCCCTAGCTTATTTCCAAAGCAGAGAAAATAATCATCGCTCGGACTAAAGAGGCCAACAAACACGTACGTTTCGATGAATAACTCCCCTCAACTATTTTTTCAGATAGGCATTGCTGAAGCAGTGTGAAGGTTTTTTTTTATTTTTTTTTCCTCCATTTTGCACTGATAATTGGTTAGACCTTTTTTTTTTTTATAAATATATTTCAGTTATTGGTACATTTAATGTGTTGATATAATTAAGGAGTACGACACATAACAAACTAGTTCCACAAATCTTTTTTCTTTTCTTTTTTTGGCATAAATATGTGGATGTCTTTTTATTTTTTTTTTTTATTTTTTTTTTTTAATGAATGTGAATGTGTAGATTACTGTGCATTTTATTTGTAAAGCGATAGGCTATTTTTTAAATAAATTGTTTTCAAGATCTTTGAGTTATTTATTTTAAAAAGACATTGATAACTCATTCCAGTGGTGACTCATTCTAAAAATTTGTGCATACAATAACACAAAAATGAAGTAAATACAATGTCATATTTCAGGGCAAACACAGTGACATTCAATAGGCTCATTTAGACACAAAAAAAGTTGTAATCATCAATGCTAGAATTTTTTTTTTTATGTCGGCTTAAAACAGAATATTTTTTTCTCAGACGATTTTAATCTTGCATTGTATTATTTCGGTATTGCTATATTTAGCTTATCATGTTAAAAGTAGGTTTTGACCAGGACCAGTTTAGGAAGGACTTGATATGTATTAGAATTCAAATGGGTTAAACCATTATAGTTTTTAATAAATTTAAACATCTGCCAATTTTTTTAATTTAAATGTTATTATTATGATTATAATAATAAGTTCAGAACTAATGACTAATTTTGGTACAGCTAACAATTTACAAAATATAATAAAAAGATAACCAACAAGTCTGCTAAATGGCTGCTAAAGCATTTGTCCCTTTGGCTTGGATTGGCGTAGTCTGTCTGTCCAGTACAACATCGTTCCCACTGTGGCGTTTACTTTGTACACCTGTGTTCCTGTTTGTTTTTTGGGAATGTGTAGGAGGAAGGAAGGATTTTAGATGGTTATGAATAAGCATTTAATAAGATTGTTGTTTCAGTAATGTCCACTAGATGTCACTAACGCAGATATCTTGTACAGAGTACTAGACAGATTAAAAATACGTATTGTATATTAGTGTTGGATATATATTTAGAATAGTCTTTCATTCTAACAAGGGCAATATATAGATTTTTTTTAAAAATAGAAATAAAATCAAAAATGTCAGTTGTTTCCATTGGAAAAAAAATCAATATTGATTAATTGGGAACAAATTAAATAATAAAAAATAACTTACAACACCCTGATTGCAGAAGTCTGCATACCCCTTCCAACTAATGCTTTGTGGAAACTACTTTTGCCTATTATAGCATCAAGACTTCACACATTTATTTTTTTACATTTTATCCCACTCTTTGCAACAAAAAAAAAAGATCCTTCAAATTGCGAGGGGATCTCCTGTGTGTGGCTATCATCAGATCATAGTCTTTTTAGGTAATTCCATAAGTTTTCAATAGGATTCAGGTCTGAGCTCAATCTGAGCCATTCCAGGTCTCAGTTTATTCTTTTCTAAAGCCATTTCTGTTGATTTTGATGTGTGCTTTGGGTCATTGCCTTTGAAATGTGAAATGTCTCTTCACTTTCAGTTTTTTGACAGCAGACAAAGTTTTGGGCCAAAATATCTTGGTATTTGGCGCTATTTATTTTCAATTCTATCTGATGCATTTACATTTACATTTACATTTGCGGCATTTGGCAGACGCCCTTATCCAGAGCGACTTACAACTGAGCAGGGGAGGGTCTTAGGGCTTTGCTCAAGGGCCCAGCATTGGCAGTGATGCAGCCCCAAAGCATAATCCTACCCCCACCATGTTTCACTGTCAGTATGGTGTTCCTTCGATAATGCCTCATCAGACTGTACACATTTTTCCACATGGTTTGGTGTGACTGACAATCTATTGGAATAGTTCAGATGAGTTTGCATATTCCTCACTTAATGAGGGTGACTGAGAGAATGCTAAGAGTGAGCAATGCTGTCAACAAAGCAAACGGTGGCTACTTTAGAGAATTGAAAAGAAAAAACATTGGGTTATTTAACATTTTATACATGTTCCTTTATAGTTTGGATGTTTTCTGTTTGGATGAGGATTAGACAGGACTAATATATTTATTTATTTATATATATATATATATATATATGTTTACATGTAAACAAACAAAAAAAAAACAAAAATTCAAAAAACACCATTCAAGCAAATCTCAGGAGTCATGTAAATGCATAAAGTTAATTTAAGGACACTGAATGCTGGCTACAATAACTTATGTGGCCCAATCAGTAAATACAGATTAGAGCTTATCAGCTAAATCAGCGAATCTACAAATAGAGCAAATATTTTATTTAAAAAACAATATTGCAAGCTTGTTTCCCGATCACAAAAGAAAACAGTGACCAGAATGCTCCATTGTACAAAAAAAAGTTTCAATGGTTCTACATTTTTTCTTTTTTAAAGGGTCCAGCATGATATTTTTTGTGTCTAACAAAACACCTAAACTTGATTTTTTTCTTATTTAAACAATTTAATACTGAATAGTGAAAGAAATTACTAAATATAAAAAATCCACTCAATTACAATAAGATTACATCATTAATTTAACCCTGACGTACATGATGTAATGCTCAGAGCAGAGTAGACTTTGTTCTACTGTTGTTCCTCATAAAAGTGATGTGTGTAACTCAATAAAAATTTTCCATATCATCAGATCATAGTCTAAAGGTGGCTGTTATGAAGTGAAAGGTTATTGTAAGTCTGAGAATTACAACAATCTCTAACTTCATAACTCTTTAGACTATTTGTGTGTGTGTGTGTATATATATATATATACATGGCCAGTTTAGTAATTACAGTTTTTTTTTATCTGAGTAAAAAGAGGTGATCATGGATAAATGTGTTACTTTTAAGGATTTAATTTTGCCTCTTTTATATTCATTTATTCATATTTTTTATAAAAATGGTGAAACAAAAATGTGCACTGCGTATATTAGATAGATAGATAGATAGATAGATAGATAGATAGATACTGGTACTGGTACTGGTACAGAAATATTAGCATGCATGTATATGTACTTTTTTTATTAGTAGTTTTATGACTCCAGGATCAATTAGGTTCAATTTAGAGCCCGAGTTTTTGTTTATGCAGTTTTGCATGTTGTCCTCATGTTCATGTCATTTTCCTTAAGGTTCTTTGTTTACCTTCGACCTTTCAGAAACATCCCAGACTGCATTATCCCAAAATTTGCAAGGTTACTAAACATATCTTTATTGCATTAAAATAAAACCATGTAAAGCAGCAGTGAAAGTAGCAAAGACAATAAAAACCTGTAAACTCTCTTTACACTGTTTACGACATGCTTACGGAAGTGTTAATGTGATGTGTGATGTGTGGACTTTTACCCAGATCTGGGCCAGTCTGATGGGAAATTACTCAGTCTTGAGTCACACACCATTTACAAAGTTACAACAAGCTTGCTCAATTATTCAAGAACGTGCCTGAGTCCCATACATTTTGGAATTTTTGCCTTATGCCATAACAAATGCCAGAAACCTTTACATACTTTTTTCATATACATGTATATACTGAAAGTGGCATCACAATGTCGAGTTAAAGCACATACCGAATACAGTCACTATGGCATACGCTAAACTACTAGCACTGCTTAGGATTAAGAATTATTTACAAAGGCAAATTTTATAGTCTTAAGGAACCATACTGTACTTTTTGAATATCATATATATATCAATATACCTTTATTAATACTTCAAGGTACATAACTGGACTTATAATTGGAATTTGTTAGTTTTAAAGATTTTTAAGGTTACAAAAGATGTTCCCTTAGATGGTCCCATTACATGGACAAAGAAAAGTACAGCTTGGTAGCTTTTGTGCTGTGAGTGTTTGCTGTTTAGTACAGACGTATGGGCAGTATGCTTTTTTTTTAACACAAAGTGTTTGTGAGGTGGCTTAGATACTGAGTACGCGCGCGCGTGCGTGCGTGCGTGTGTGTGTGTGTGTGTGTGCGCGTACACCTACAGTATACTCATTTACACGACGATATACTACTTAGCAAGGAAGTATGCTTAGTAAAAGTGCGCATACTCAGCAGGCGTGTTTGGGTGTAAATGTAAAGTTGGTCTTAAGACAACTCGTCATCATCCCTGAGAACTGCGCGCTGACGTAACCGTTCACCTTTGCACTACTTTTTGACGTCACAGCCAGTGTCTCGCGAGACGCTGGTCGGCGAATATAAAAGGAAGATCGGGAAAGTTGACTGAGCACAAGAAACTTCTAGTTTAACTTTCGCCTATAGCCACAGCACAACGGGTGAGTTTTTAAAAAAAGTATTTTTCTGTATTTTAATTTGTATCTTTCGAAATAGTTTTGAATAGGTTCTAATAGTTGAATATACACTTTTTGTTTTTACAGTAAAACAGAGAGAATCATGCCTCCTGTGGAAATAATGAACGAGGTGTGTACATATAATGCACTTAAAATGTAATACACTATATTGTAATATATTTTAATGCGTTTTACTTATACCACATAATGAATAACTATACACCTAGAAATATAGGGGTTCTGTTCCACCAAACTGTAGTGTTATTAATTTGTATTATCAATTGAAGTGGGCATACATACTTTTGTACTTTAAAGATGTATCTCTGTACTTATAAAATAATATAAAGCCTATAACTGGATTATAAATCTAAAAGTTATTTAAATGTAAAAAAATGTTTTACAAACATACAATTTTTGTGGTTGATACCATCTAAAAAAAGTTTGAAAACTTTTTACACTACAGACCAAATATTCATGGAGCATAATTTAATAACTGTATAAATTTGGCCTCTTATGATTTTCAGAATGTAGTCACTCGAGTGGCCAAGCTGCCGCTGGTGAGCTCCACGTATGGCATGGTGTCAGACTTGTACAGTAACACCAAGGACAACCATCCGACCATCAAGTCGGTGTGCGAAGCCGCCGAAATGGGTGTAAAAACGATCACTTCAGCTGCTCTTACCGGCGCCTTGCCGATCATTGGCAAGCTGGAACCTCAGTGTAAGCGTCACAACAGAACGGGTCCATTTTCCGCTTTTATTTATTACAATACAAGCATGCTCAGTTTGTATTTGTATTTTTTTTAGTTACTCTGGCTAATGACCTCGCTTGTAAAAGTCTGGATAAAATCGAGAAGACCCTGCCAATACTTCACCAGCCTTCTGGACAGGTAAGAAAAAAAAACAGGCAATAATAAAAAGACCTATGATTCATTTATTCATCATGCTCAATCTGTTTTGGTCTTATAGAAGAAATTGTTTACTGTTATTAACATCATATCTGTTTGCAACCCGTATAGCTTGTTACCAGTGCGAAAGACAAAGTCACTGAAACCATGAATGGTGCCAAGGAGACAATGTCTCACACCCTGAGTCACGTGATGGTCAGAACCAGAGGATTAGTGCAGGATAGCATGGAGAAGACTAAACTTGTTGTCACTGGTGGTGTCCACACGATGATGGACAGCAAAATGGCAAAGCTAATGAGCAGCGGTGTGGACACTGCTCTGAGCACTTCAGAGAATCTGGTTGAGCGCTATCTGCCTGCACCTGAGGACAGTCAAGGTAAAAGTGCCTTCTGGGTTATTGTAATGAACACTGGGGCTTTCACCAGCTTTAGAAATGTACTTATGAATTAGTTATACAAGAGTTTTAACTGCCCCAAAATAGCTTAAAATGGTTCCTCTTTGATAGGAAAATACCTGAACCAGTTCCAACAGTCATTAAACCAAGTTTAACCCAAGCAGAGCAACGACCTCAATTCCAAAGTTATTTTTGTTTTCAGTGTTGCAAAAGATTGTGTTTAAATAACGCCAGTGGAACTTGCCAGGCCTCTGAATATCTGCTTAACCTCTTTTTCTTTCCATCTGTTTGTCTTACTTCCCAGAAACTTATGAGATAAATGTGGTCAAAGGTTTTGATGATGAGACCACCGAACCCAGCTACTATGTGCGCCTGGGCTCAATCTCCACCAAGCTGCGACAGAGGGCATATCAGAAGGCTATCAGCAAGGTTCGTGACGCCAAGAACAACAGCCAAGAGTCCATCACTCAGCTCAACCGTACCATGGATCTGGTAGGTGTATTTTCTTTCTAACTCGTTAATGATAAAATCTGTTGTTCATGCTTACTGTAATAGCAGAATAATAAAACCTAGTCTCCAGCTCAACTCAAATTTCACTGTGTATCAACATAAATTGTGATAAGTCCAGTTGAGTAGGAAAGCCGATGATGCTGCAAGAAGCCTAAGAGTGTTGACACTCCGATGTATCTGTCTTCATTAGATTGAGTACACAAGAAAGAACATTGATGGTGCCAACCAGAAAGTGAGTGAAAAGCTCAGTGCATTGATGGACTGGAAGCCTACATCTCAGAGCGATGAGGACACAGACAACAAGGCAGAGGTACACAGAAAGTTAAAACCCAATTTTTCAGGTTCTTAACCAAAAGTAGAGATTTAAGCCATGATACTTGAATAAAGTGGCCTTATGTAGACCTTTTTCTGTCCTTTGTAGCTAATCGAGTCCCGGACCTTGACCATCGCTCGCAACCTGACGCAGCAGCTACAGACGACTTGTTTGTCCCTTGTGTCCCACGTCCAGGGCCTGCCGCAAAACATCCAAGAGCAAACACTGTTTATTAGTTACATGGCCATGGACGTATACAGCAGGTTTAACAATGCTGCAGCTCTGAGCGACCTGTCCGACACTATGCTCATAAGCACTCGCAGCCAGCTGACGCGAATGAGAGATTCCATTGACAATGTCATGGATTATTTGGTCAATAACACACCACTCAACTGGCTGGTGGGTCCGTTTTACCCTCGCACAGAACCAAACAGTAAACCAAGAAGACAGTCCAGTGAAGAGAGCAGTGTCAAGCCTGAAGTGGAAATGCAGCCACTTAATCAGGAACATTAGATTACTAACAAGGAGGTCGTTGCAATGTTTTTAAAGGTTCTGAATGTCTATTCTTTACTATAAAATACTGCTCAATCTATAACTCTCTACTACTATATCTATCCTTGTCATCAACACATGAAATAAATAATCTGCAGTAATTACACCAGCAATGAATTTATCAATATATATACAACACACAACCCAGTTAACAAATGTTTTATTCTTATAATCAGCATTATAACCACGAGTTTCTTATGTTTTGCTTTTGTACTGTCTTTCTAATAAAACCATAATTATATAAATAATTACGTGTGTAGAACATGTGAATTGTTTTTGTATTGAAATGGACACCACTCAAAAATCTTAGGCACATAAAGACGTTCTCTAAAGCAAAGAAAGATGCTTTTAAATAGGTCATACAGAGGAGGCCTGGACAAAGAAATTAGTTTGTAAGCATTTAAACTGTGTTATTGAATTTGTTACTAATTTAATTGGCCATAACAGTAGCAATGAAGAGTAGAAACAGCACAAGACTCTAAAAAATGGTGCACTTCTCAAGCCAAAACACAACCATATCAACCGTTCAAAGTGATGTAGCCCCAGTCAGGGTTACAGTTACTCAACTAGACAGCAATCTTATAAACTGCAGCATTTTCAATTTACAGTTTGAACCTAAATACTGCCAGAGCACCCCTAAGACATTGTTTTTTGATGTGTTTATCTACACTACCCATCAAAAGTTTGGATATGCCTTTTTCTTCAATGTTTATGGAATTATATAGTCAACAAAAACGTTATAAATAACCCTGAATGTTTATTATCATATACAAACCCGATTCCAAAAAAGTTAGGACACTGTACAAATTGTGAATTAAAAAGGAATGCAATAATTTACAAATTTTATAAACTTATATTTTATTCACAATAGAATATAGATAACATATCAAATGTTGAAAGTGAGACATTTTGAAATGTCATGCCAAATATTGGCTCATTTTGACATCCGGACTAAAAAGAACCAGGACAACCAAGTTGTTATCAGCGCTCAGTTCAGAGTCCTGTATCTTTGATAGTTTGGGGTTGCATAAGTGCGTGTGGCATGGGCAGCTTGCACATCTGGAAAGGCAGTATCCGGGTACTGAAATTGCCAGACTGCAGTCCAGATCTTTCACCCATAGAAAACATTTGGCGCATCATAAAGAGGAAGATGCGACAAAAAAGAGCTAAGACAGTTGAGCAACTAGAAGTCTGTATTAAACAAGAATGTGAGAACATTCCTAATCCTAAACTTGAGCAACTTGTCTCCTCAGTCCCCAGACGTTTGCAGACTGTTATAAAAAGAAGAAGGGATGCAACACAGTGGTAAACATGGCCTTGTCCCAACTTTTTTGAGATGTCATGAAATTTAAAATCAACTTATTTTTCCCATAAAATTATACATTTTCTCAGTTTAAACACATATGTCATCTATGTTGGTAAGATATTAAAATTTAAAACTTCCACATCATTGTATTCTATTATTATTCACAATTTCTACAGTGTCCCAACTTTTTGGGAATCGGGTTTGTAAAGATGTTTACATTTTGTTTTGATAAAAGCATTGCACACTCTTGGCATTCTCTCAGTCACCCTCTAGAGGTAGACACCTGAAATGGTTTTCCAACAATCTTGAAGGACTTCCCAGAGTTGTTGAGTGCTTATTGGCTGCTTTTTCTTTACTCTCCAGTCAAACTTATCCCAAGATTTACATTATCAAGGTCCTCCTTGAACAACTATCTAAACCTTGAGGATTGTTTGGGGTCATTGTTTGTTGGAAAACAAATGCTGCAGTAGCCATGCTGGTTAAGTGTTCCCCTTAATTTGGACTTAATCACCAACATTGTTACCTGCAAAGGGGCGTTGTTGTCACACGCATTCAGGAACCATTTATTTACCCTCTCTACGGTGGTCAGTATTAGTGGGTAGAACAAAAAATCTCCAAATCTTTTCTCATTAAACCAAGGGCCAGTTTTCCACTGATCTAATGTAAATCCCTTGTTTTTCTTGGCTCAAGCAAGTCTTTAATGCTCAATGTGTTTACTACATAACTACGTCATGATTTTTCATTGTTTGGATGTCTGCAGTATTAATGTACAATGTTGAAAAGAAAAAAAAAATGGAAATAAAGAATAAAAATAAAGAAAAAACACTGAGTGGAGAGGTGTGTTTAAAGTATGACTGATACATTTATTCTATTATATAGCTCAGACTGGAATTTGGTACTGAGAGTTCACCATCCCTCAAGGCTGTGTCCTGAGCCCCTTGCTCTACTCTCTCTACACTCATGACTGCGCGTCCTCTCACATCTCTACTTTTAAAGTCACATTTTCTGGTTCTAGGCCTCGTCTCTAACAATAATGAGACCTTCCTACCTTGAAGTGTTCAAATTATTATCATGGTGTCAGGATAATTGTCTCTCCCTGAATATTGGCAAAACAAAAGAGCTAGCGATGAACTGCAGGAAAAGTAATAAAAAAGCTAATCTCCACTCATGATAGGTTGGACACCTGTGGAGACAGTGAGCAGCTTCAAATACCTTGGAGTACACATTTCTGAGGACCTGAAATGGTCTGCTCACACACAATCTCAGGTAAAGAAAGCCAGACAAAGTCTGTATCAACTTTGGCAGCTCTGGAAATTCAGGGTTTTACCAGTAATCCTAAAAACCATCCATACTGGGGCCATAGAAAGCATTCTGACTCAGTGCATCTCAGTTTGGCATGGCAATTATTCCAATCAGGAAAGTAAAGCCTTTCAGTGAGTCTCAGGAACGGCTCTACCCTCTCTACAGGAAATATACATCAGTTGGTGCAGAAACACAGCTGTTAAAATCATCAAGGTCACTAATCACCGCAGGAACTGTCTGTTCAGTATGCTGTGCAGTAAGCGCTTCCATTGTCTGATGACCACAACTTAGAGTCATAGGAGAAGCTTCTTCCCACAAGCCCATCAGTCTCCGCAATGCGAGCGTGCCAAATAAACGAAACCTTTAAGCCTTTATTCTGCATCTCCATCTTACATTGCCACAATCATTGCTACGGTTTTTGGTCCGTTATACCTCATTACATTTTGTACTTCCTTTTTGTTTTTTTGCACTATATATTTGCACTATTTTTTTTAAATACCACCTAATCGTTACATGATATCTTCTCATACTTCTTTTTGTTGTTGTAAACTTTTAGACCTTCTACTTAATGCACAATTTCTGAGCGGCTAATCGGGTTACAATTTTACTGCAAATTGTATTCTGCATATAATTATGTTTGTGACAAATATACAATTATGAACCTTAAATTTCGCCCTATCCAAGATGGCGTCTGTGTTGAAACGACATCACTGTGTTTAGATACTGGTTTAAACGCAATCCTAATTAAATTAATTTATTTTGTTCTCTCTCTTTCTCGCTCTCTCTCTCGCTCTCTAACGGAAATATCAGCATTCTGTCTGCGTTTAAATAACACTTTGTGAGAAAAAACGTCATTTAAAAAAAATCGAATCACAGTAATCATTTGAAGCTATATATTTCCGGGTCGAGACGAATAACTTCCTGTGGCATGCGATTGTCTCAAACAATTTGGCGGTTTAGAGGAAGTGGTTAAAGAATCCAAGTTTTTAGCTGACTTCGCATTTGTACAAAAATAAATAAATACGGGCGGTTTTACTTCACGGACTCGTGTAACTAATATACGAATTTCGTTCAGGCGATAAATATCTCGCGTTTCTTTTTTTTATGCTTTATTTTGACTCGGTGAGGCGTGTCAGTATGCCGTGCAGGGCGTCGTGCACCGCGGCTAGCTAACAGTTTGTGCTCTGCTTCTTTCATATGACTAGCGGCCAGCTGTTCCACTGCCCAGTGGCTTCCTGCGTTAAGAATGATGTGTAATGTTCAAGATGCCGGTGGGAAATATTTATGGTGGTATCTTCAGGGTATGGAGTTCCACCTGGATGTGGCTGCCAGCATGAAAGGGAAAACAAACACCAAGCATCTTAATCTGGGGATGTAAGTACATGTCGCTTTCCACAGTTCTTCCATTGTGTTTCTTTTTGAATTCCTAGGCTTTACCCAATGAACCCCCTGTTGTATTTGTAAGACTTTGTATTAGACTTTGTTTCGAGATTGATTTGAACACTGAACATTGTCCCAAAGCAACTTCAGAGAATCAACTAGATTATTGCTTTTACATTTATAAGTCACTCAATAGTGTTGAGGTTTTCTTTGGGCGTGACGAGGATGGATGGGATTAGAAATGAGTTTATTAGAGGGACAGCGCATGTAGGACGTTTTGGAGACAAGGTGATGGAGGTGAGCTTGAGAGGGTTTGGACATGTGCAGAGGAGGGACATGGGGTATATTGGTAGGAGAATGCTGAGGATGGAGCCATTAGGAAGGAGGAAAAGAGGACCAAGGAGGAGATTCATGGATGTGGTGAGAGAAGACATGCAGGAGGTTGGTGTGAAAGAGGCAGATGTAGAGGACAGGGGGGTATGAAAACTGATTATCTGCTGTGGAGACTCCTAATGGAGAAGCTGGAAGAAGTCGTCACTCAAAAGAAGTTTAATCCTCAAGTCTATTTCTAATGAGCGAACCAGTGAGAGAACTTCCTCAGATGGTGTAAGAAAGAAACCTTGACAGGAACCAGACTCCACATGGAACCTGTCTTTATCCGGGTGGCACCCAACGTCCAAACATTATAGTTCCATCATCATTGATTGAGAGATTTTTGCAGACTGTTTATATTACAGTCCACATTCAACCTCCTGGTTCTTTAGACTGTTTATAGGGAACTATCATTAGCAGTAGTGAGTGGTCTCAATTGAAAAGAACTAAATCTAGAGATGGGACAACAGGGAGAGGGAATCCTTATTGTTATATATTAGTTAAGGACAGAGCAGTAAGATTAGATCTGGCAGAACTTAGACTAGTGATACCACAGAATTTGTTTGGTACCTCTGAGGCCAGCATCAATAAGAAAGAAAATGTACAAATAAACAAAAGATAATGGCAATACAATATGTATAATAAAATGTATGTGTAAAACTGCGCATGTTCACAAGGCTGTGAAAAATATTCCACAGTCCGTAACACTTTTAGATTTAGTCTGTTGTCAAAGCCATGCCTGTATAATTTATTTGCCAAAGACATTACAGAGAGGAAAAACGTACATATATAATGCAACTGACATATTTGCACACAGTTCTGGCTGCCATTGTAACAGTGATCCTGTAAAAGACTGTCTTAGTGCTTTCCCTAATAAGGTCACAGATGGGTAATTCTTCTTGTTTATTCTAGTTACATATATATATATATATATATATATATATTACATTTTTTATCATAATTGATGGCACCCACAGAATTATCTATGCTTTGTTTTGTTTTTTTTGTTTTTTTTTATGCGACACCATTCTCTAAACTATTTATTCATCTTCTGGAAGCGCAAATTTGCAGATCAGGGTCATAAAAGCTCTGGAGTGTGTTCCAGGACCTGAGAGCAAGGCACAGAGTAAATGAAACTGCAGCGTGCCATGTTCACACTTTTGTTTACTCATTTACACCTGGCAACACCGTATTTCCAAATTCACCCACTGGTCTGTTTTTGTGAAGTGGGAGGTAACCAGAAAACCCAGAAATGAGAACTCTACACAGATGGGACAAAAAGGTCCACACAAGACCCTAAAGCTTAACCAACTTTAAATATCATGATGAATAATGTGAATTGTGTCGTTGATTCATGTGTATATGTCGTTAGTTTGTAGCATTGCGCCTGTGTACCTTTTGGAGCTATTGTTTGTACTCGTACTAATCTGGTTGCATATTGTTCAGGTACATGTTTGATAAACCAAACAAGGAGGCTTCTTATCTCGTCATCCATTTCTTGTTTAAGAAGTTGAACCCTTCACGTGTCCAGGAGGTGTTTAGGTAGGTAACACAATACAAATACTACACTGTCCCATTTCTGTGCTTTCATTTCAAATTTCTTTGCCTTGTCGTTTAGACATTGCTGGCCCGTTTTGGACCACAAGGCAGATGCCGAATTTCGTAAAGTGACATTCGGCTGGCTTCAGGAAATAGCGGTATGTACAAGTTGCAATGACTCAAGTACACAAGATTTGACTAATATTCAGGTTGCAGTATAACTGTATCTCTGTACTTAGAACGAGAAAGGGAGCAGTTTTCCCAAGGTGATTGCATCACATCTGCACTCTTCCTGTGGACCAAGATTCATCAACATTATGCTTCACCTAGCTAAATACGTCATGCTCAAAATGCTGAAGACTTTTAGTACAGGTAGAATATGTTCTCATTTTTCCATTCCGCATCGATTTCTGCTGATCGTTTTCACCACTTTAACACTTTTTTGATTTGTGGAAATTTTTAGATGGAACATGGGTTCCAGAGGCTGCAGCTGTCTCTGCAAGTTCTCAAGAGATGGAGATGAAACGCTTTCAGATGGTGAAGAGACGCTTTCAGAGAGTGTGCCTGGAGCAAGATGCCCTCATTCAGGGCTATCAAAAGAGAGCAAGGTTAGTTGATGTTCTGAGGAGACTATATGTAAAATAAGAATACAAGATAAATACATGATTTTGCACAATAAATTTGTCTCCATATGTTTGGTTTTAATTTGAGACTCAAATCTAATTGTCTAATTTCTTTTTAGAAATTTGGAGAAGTCTTTGAAGGACCATAAGGCAGAAGATGCCAAGTATGATGATTTGCTCAAGTAAGTTTTTGTTGATCTAAAGCTCACTCAGTGTAATGTAATAAATGAAGCTGCTTTAGTTCCTGATTATTGCAGAACACGTATTTATGAAACACTTTATTTAAAGCATCTATACACCATGCACCATATACACCATCTATACATGTATGCAGTCGATTGTACAGCAGCAGTGCAGCGTATAAAATCGGCTACAGACCAGCAGTGTTGAATAATGTTCACGTCAGCCATCAGAATATGTGAAATGTGATCTCAGTGATTTTGCCCGGGGCATGATTGTTGGTGCCAGACAGGCTGGTTCATTTCTACAACTACCAATTTCCTGGAATTTTCACATACGCATGTCTCTAGAGTTTATTTAGAATGGTGCAGAAAAAAAAAACATCCAGTGAGCAAGGGTTCTGCAAATGGAAATATCTTGGTTATATGAGAGGTCAGTGCAGAATGACTAGACTGGGCAGCACCATAAATGCACAAGTTAAATGTTTTGACAGATGAACTTTAGGGAACACCCCAGGTTTAATTTCTGGCCGTCAAGAACCGAAAGGGGTGCAATTGGCACAGGTTTACCAAATCTATTGTAAAATATAGCTTGTTCTAATATTTATTTTTCTGATGTACATGAATGGTAGCATTAGGTTTTGGCAGCAACATCATAAAATCCATGAAACCCGCTTGCCTTGTGTCAACAGACTAGGCTGGTGAAGGTAGCATAATGATGTGGGGAATGAAGGGACGATTTCTCCAAGGCCAAATCTTAATAATCCACAATGGGACTAGCAAAAGTCAGTTTAAACTGATTTCATGAACATGACTGAGTTGAATGTTCTTCATTGGCCTTCTGAGTCACCAGAGCTGAAATAAGTAGGAATTTCTTTTAGTTTGAGGCTTGAAGTGGGGGAAATGGTCGCTCTGTGGTAAGACGTTGGACTTCTACACAAAAGGTCATGAGTTCATATCCCAGCAGAACCAAACTGCTCTGCTCTTAAACAACACGGTTTGATAAATGCTGTAAAAGTGCATCTGAAAATTCATCCCATCATGTAAACGGAATCAGCTTGTGAAATCCATGCTGAAGTGTCGTTCTAATGAAGTGTTTATTGTGGCTGCAGTGAACCTATCAGGTGTTGGTTACAACATATTTAGATTTTTACAATTAACCCCTATAATTTGAAGTATTGTTTATGTATTTTGGTAGTTCATAATTGTCTTTTTTTTCCCCCATGGATTTGATTTGATTTGTTGTAGAAAATATGACGCAAACAACAAGACCAACACGGAGCAAGACCTTCTGGAAAAGATTCAGAAGGTTTGTTGTGGTTTGACACTACATGCACTATAATATACCCATTCTTTATAGGTAACTGTATATACTACAGTAGGTACCACAGAGCTCTGCATCTAGTACCTGCACTCGGTCACTCATTTGTTCGGCAGATTGTTGTTGGTTTGTAAATTAAGATCAAAATTAGGAGGAGGAAATTCATTTCTATGTTAATTCTGTTTGCTCCCTTAACAATTTATTTTTATGCATTTATTATTACCTGTTTGATTTTAGGTTCGAAGCTTGTGGGCCGAGATTGACAAAGCTTTGTCCAGCCTAGAAGGAGACCGGAATGTGTTGGCAAGTGTGCTCGAGGGCAAGGTTGATCAGTATGTGCTGGATGGAAAGGACATTAATGTGAAGATTCCTGCAGTTCTGCTGGAGAGAATGGAGAGGTTATCACATCAGGTCAGTCAGGAAGCAAAGAATGTTGGCCTGCCTTGAACATCTCATGTACACTCACTGGCCACATTCTTTTTCAGTTTCAAACCATTTCATTAGTTTCGAACGGCAGAAATTGTTCAAAGTCCTGCAGCCTCAGGATTCTGTTCTTAGACGACAGAAGTTGAACTCAATGCTACCTTTTGCTCTTGTGGCCCATCCACCTTAAGGGTTGATGGGTTTTTGTATGCAGAGATGCTTTTCTGCTTACCACAAATGCAGAGTATGTATTTATCATTGTATTATTGATTTAAAATGTATAGACTAAATTCATACAACGATAGATAGTTGTGTGCAAACAATCCCATGATTGTTAATAAAATCTCAATTAAGCTTCCCTCCACCAACAACTGTTTTTTTTTAGATTTTTTATTAAGATCAAATGAATGTGTTAATGTGCTGCTGCCACATGATTGCCTGATTTGTATTATTTTCCATGAAAGTGCAGTAAAGGTGTTCCTTTGGAGCATGGCCCGATGAGTATAGCTCAATGTTTTACAAAATAAAAGCATTTATATAAAAAAAATTGCATTCTGAACCAAAAAACATTTCTAAATATTCTCTTTTGTTTTACTTAGACCAGTACTGGCAGTTTGTATGAAGGTGGTCAGCCGGTCATTCTGCAGTTGCTTGAGCTTCTGAATGTGGGATTAAAACTCCTGAGTGACGAGCGAGCCAAGCTCTCCGGTCTGTCATCACAACTCAGCCACCAAACTCTCCAGGAACAAGCTTTGCTCATGAATCGTTCAAAGGAGATCCTGAAAAACATGAGGTATTAGATTAATTAGAGTAAACATGCAATGATTTGTTTCACTGTAATAATCGAGGCTACAAGATGGAGTGTCTTCTGGAAGTCGTGTTGAGCTGTAAATGACCGTTCTTGGTTACATGAGTTTCTGTGCGACTGCACAAGTGTCTGTCAGATTAGATTCAGGTGCAAGCAATTGGTCTGGCCACACCTACATGGAGGAAGGTAGGTGGTCTACTAATATAAAGCCATGAGGACAATTGGTAGACGGTAGAAGTCTGTAAAATCAAGTTTAAACTTCAGCTTGTTGGGTTTCCTTTATTACCAAATGTTCCAAATGGTTAGTATTGACTCATGCAGGTCATTTATATTATTAGTTACTTGTTATTGGGTTTAAATTTAGCATTGTTTTCCAGACGCAAGTTAACCAAGGAGGATATACCACAGATAAAGAGCAACATCAAGAAGCTGGAGTTGGACTGGGAAAAGAAGTGGGCTGAATGTTTGAGTCGCACTCCTTTGATCTCCTTTCTCAATGATGATCCTGTAAGTGTTCAAGAATATCTGTTAACATTGTTCTCAATAATACTGCTGCTGCTTATATATTTTTATTGTAAAGTGGCTTCTAGTTGTAACTAACAACACTTTAGTGTAACGAGGTTGGTAGTCACGGGCTTATGGAAGAAAGCATGATTATTTTTTACTTTTGGTGATGTTACTGATCATCTCAAATTGATATAAAAAAAAAATGAATGGATTATTTGAATGTTTCCAAATGCACTACTTGTTGTTATAGGTTTTGGACTTTATTTCTCCAATGCCCCCATTATCTTTTGAAGCAGCCTCAGAGGTTAGCTTCAAGTCTAGCATCTTCTCACAATATCCAGCTAAACTTTCAGGTAAGCTTGTATGTTTTGTCTGGTTGAGGTTTTGAGATTGTTTTGTGTGCTGTTTATCCTTAAAGCAGTATCGATTGGTTATTTATTTGCTTACATCTTATTTTTTTAGAACAAGATGAACCTTGTCTCACTCAACAGGAAGTTAAAGATAGTTTCTTCTTAAGGTGCCATTTTCAAGTCCAACTTCTAAGCTGTTTTTTTTTTTTTATGACTTTAATGGACATTAACACCTGTTTTCTTCCCCAGCAGCTCCCTTCCTAAAGAGGACAAAACAGAAGACCTGTTATTTTCCAGTTGCTTTGATTCACCCAGGCCTGTGTCTCCGTGTGTTGTGCACGCTTTAACTCCTGTTTGTGCTAAAGTGCCAGCAGTTGCTCCTACACCCAGTCCTGTTCAGGTAGGTTTGGCATGAGTGAAAATATTGAGATGTATCCTTGTGTGTTCATGCTGAACTATGATTTGCCGTCCTTGATCTTCATCCTACTATAGATTTCTGAAAAATGTCCTTGAGATGAGTCCTCGTATGTGTTTCACATCATTCTCTTCTTTGTTGTTTAACAAATGCTAACCAGTCATCAAACTGGTTTTGGCATTGCCCCCCATCTTCCCCTCATATTTGTATTTTTTATTATTATTGTTAATTTGTGATCAACTGATGTATTGGTTGTGTTGGAGTGCTACGCAAGTGTGCCCAGGTGGAGGGAAACTGATACATGAACAGTTCTCAATTATGAGCTGCTCATCACTAGCTTTCCCAAGATAATACCTGCTTTCTGATGACCGGGGCAAATTGAGGGAAATTGCAACGGACAGATACGGAGCAGACAATATTTATTTGAGTGTCTTTTTTTTTTTTGGGATTTGTTCAGAAATTCGCAAATATGGTGTTAAATTATTTAAAGAATCAGGTTTGGTTAAATTTGAGGATTTTAATGGACGTTTTCATTTACAGGTGAGCAGGAGGAGACCCTTACTTTCACAAACTAAACCGTCTGCCGTGAAGCCAACGGCTCAGATTCTGGAGTTGGAATATGAAAATCTAGCAAGTCAGGCATGTACAGACCATCAGCTATGGAGCATCCTATGGTTTTGTTGGGGGAAAAAATGCATGTAATGGGAAACTGATACATGGGCAGTTCTGAACAATGCGCTGCCCATCACTAGCTTTCCCAAGATAATACCTGCTCTCTGATGACCGGGGCGAATTAAGAGAAATCGTAACGGACAGATACGGAGCAGACAATCCTTTTGTTCAAGTGTTTGCTTTGTAATCGGACAATGTTTAAGTGCCCTGTGTATTTGGCGTTTTAGTTTGCTGAAGCTGTGACAGTGAGCCCAGTGGATGAAAGAAGAAAAAGCATGGATTTGGAGCAGTTGCTCAACACATTAGCAGACCCATTCACAACAAAGAAGCAGCTCCCTCGCACACCAGAAAGCTTGCGTAAGTGTCAATTCCATTTTCTTAAGGAATTTAATAGGATTCTTCTTTTGGCTGCTCTGCTTGTCGCCACAGCAGATCATCCGTCTCCATACCCCCCTGTCCTCTACATCTGCTTCTTTTAAACCAACTACCTGCATGTGTTTTTTCACCACATCCATAAACTTCCTCCTTGGCCTTCATCTTTTCCTCCTTCCTGGTGGCTCCATCTTTAGCATTCTCCTACCGATATACCCCATGTCTCTCTTTTGCACATGTCCAAACCATCTCAATCTCACCTCTCTCACCTTGTCACTAAAATGTCCTACGTGGGCTGTCCCTCTAATAAACTAATTTCTAATCTAGTCCATCTTCATTACTCCTAATGAAAACCTCATCTACAGCTCTGCTACCTCCAGCTCCACCTCCTGTCTTTTACTCAATGCCACTGTCTCTAATCCATACATCACAGGTCTCACCACAGTCCTATGCACTTTTGCCCATGTAACTTAAATGTCTAACATTTACTGAGTTAGATGAGGAGGCTTCTGTATTTTTGGTATAAGTTCCTTACCTTTTTAATAATTTTTTTTTTTTTTTTCAGTTATGGATGTCAGAAAATCATGGCGAAAGGCAGTGGAAGAAGGGAAAGCTGAGAAAAACGAGAAATGTCAAGATAGCCTCTCCTGTGTCAGAACACCAATTTCTGAGAACAAAGAAAGAAGCCCCGGCTCAGCAACCTTCTTTTTGGGTGAATCTGCAATATTGAATACTGACCTTCTTTGTAGTCCCCTTCCATCTCAACAGGGGTCCTCTATGCACACCACTGTTGCCTGGGACACCTCCCACCTGGACACTCTAAGTGAAAGCTCCAGCAACATTATACACTTCAGCATTGCTCATGAGACCTTTCCAGGTGAAGAGAATGAGGTTTCCTTTACCGGCAGTGACGAAGTGCAGGCGATCCACGAGGTGGAAGAACTTCTCCTCCCTACAGTTATGGCAGGTTCTCCTGAAGCAGAGACTAAACGCCAAATGATAAGAAACCAACTGGATGAATCCCCTTTTACAGGGAGGTTCATGGAGACAAGGTCTGACTTCATGCCGTCGGCAATACAGACAAGCCATGGGTTGGGTATTTGCAGTGGGGAGAAGGTATTTTCTCTGGACTTGGACCAGTTGGAGAATTTCTCCTCACCTGTACGTGAGGAGCTCGTCCTGCCCAATCTTGTCACGTTCTCACCTATGGATGAGCTTTAATACTGGTGTCTTAAACCATTATATACAGACATTTCAGGAGGGGGGGATGCAGTTTTGACCTGTGCTATGCTATGGTACCACTATAAATAGACTGGTTAAGGAAAATGTAAGAAAATCTACCCTCTAACTTTGAAACATTCTCATTCATTGTTCTTGTCAGCCTTAACAACAATGTAAAATGTGTGTTGTCTTAAATTGGAATGTTTGTACTAATATTTTTTTAAATGTTCATTGTATGAATGAAGTGAGCATTTCCAATTACAATATTGGAATTCAGTCAACATGAATAAGGCTAATAAATGTAACAAGCATGATTTAAACAGTTTCTCAATTTTAATAAAGTAACTTTGTACACTGTAATTGTCTTATTAAATTATAGTGCTCTGTAAACTTCTCTAAACTTTGAAGAATGTCACTGAATACATTTGTCCTTTTGTTGTTCATGCTGGGGGTTACAGAGGCAACATAATAATGAGGTCAGTCAAAATTATACAAGCCCCAGCTACAGATTCTCCTGCTTCTCTTGGGACATCCCCAGAAATTCCCAAATCAACTGTAATATAATCTCTCTAGAGGGTCCTTAGTCTGCTCCAGCATCTCTACCCTGTAAGAGGTATCTGATTACAGCTCTAGCAAGAGCTGATCAGGAGCCCAAACAATTTACAGCCTTCTCTTATTTTAGAGAGGTGTCCTTGTGTTTCTATTCACTTATTGTGCTAATTTCTAGCTTTCTATTTAAAAAGAAAGTATTTCACAAAAGTGAGTACACCCCTCATATTTCAGCAACCGTTTTAGTATAGCTTCTAAAGTGAATACTATAGAAATTAAACTTGAATATATTTGGAATACCAGTATAGATTTATTGTCCTCTGAAAATAACTCTACAGCCATTATTGTTTAAATAGCTGGAAACAAAAAAAAAAAGTATACACCCTAAGTGATAACAGCTACATGTTGAAATGTGCAAAGCCACCTGTCCTATTTCTCATGTTCATATTTTTGACTGCTTGATGGAACCATACAAATTGGTGTATCTTCTATTCGAGAAGTAAAATTAGGTGCTTTGATTACAGATCCCATACTGAGAACTGGATGTTCAACATGGCTACTTCCTGGCGAAAAGAGAATTTTAGTTCGATCGGTAACACCTTGATACTGAGTTATAGTACAGTGGCAGGGTCATACAGTTTTTCCAAGACGGGTTTCACTCGGCACAGGCCTTGCAAGGGTCGATTAAAGAAGTTAAGTGTGTGTCAGGTGCAGAAGATGGCTTCAAAAAACAGCTGCATGAGTGCTGCCAGCATTGCTTTAGAGGTTGCAGAAGTGGAAGGTCAGCTTGTCAGTGCTCAGACCATACGCCAGACATTGGAACAAATTGGTTCGCATGGCCATTGTCCGAGAAGGAATCCGCTTCTTGGACAAATGGCTAACACAAAGCCTACAAGTGGTTTGTTGAAGATGACTTGTCCAAGAGCATGAATTACTTCAACCATGTCCAATGGTCAGCTGAGACTAAGATAAACTTGCTTGGCTCAGATGGTGTCCAGCATGTGTATTATGTGTATATATATATATGTGTGTATTAAAATTGTCTTGCCTACAATCAAGCATGGTGGTGGTAGCATCATGGTCTGGGGCTGCATGAGTGCTGCTAGTACTGAGGAGCTGTGGTTCATTGAGTGAAACATGGATTCCAACATGTACTGTGACATTCAGAAGCAAAACATGTTGCCTTCGGTTCAGACCACAAACACACTACCAAGATGACCACTGCCTTTCTGAAGGTAAAAGTAATTGAGAAACTGTGTATCTATTAAACAAAAACAAAAAAAAGAAAGAAAGAAAAAGGGAAAAATCTAAAATCTTGTTGGTTTTCAATCACAAATAGTACATCTTGTTAAATCCTATAGCACCTTTAACAATGTACATTGTCATGAAGCAGCTTCACAGAAATAAATAGCCAAAGAAAATAGCATACATAAATAGCATACATATCATAGAATTTGATAATATCCCTAATGAGCAAGCCAGGGGCAAAGGAAAAACTTCCTGAGAAGGTATGAGAATGAAACCTTGAATGTAACCAGACTGAAAAGGGAACCCATTCTCATCTGGGTGACACGGAATGTCCATTTACATAATGTTGTATTGTTTAACCTGAGAAAATGCATGTTGTGTTCATTTAACCAGATCTTAGGGCAACCACTTACACCAGTGGTCCTTAAGGTCTAGTCATTAACCTTAAATGTCATAACCGTATGAACTCACGTACTCTTGCTCATGAACGTACACTTGCTCATTTCTCACCTCACACTTTGTTATTGCACTAATAGACTGTTTACACAAAACTATGCTCATTTGCACACTGCTCTCTTTGTGTTGCTGCTCACCATTAACTTATTACCATTGAATATTTACCCGTTTTCTGTTTATAGTAATAGCTATATATTATGTTCACCGTTCACATCAAGTTTGAACACACCTTCTCATTCAAAGAGTTTTCTTTATTTTCATGACTATGAAAATTGTAGAGTCACACTGAAGGCATCAAGGGCTATTTGACCAAGAAGGAGAGTGATGGGGTGCTGCACCAGATGACCTGGCCTCCACAGTCACCGGACCTGAACCCAATCGAGATGGTTTAGGGGTGAGCTGGACCGCAGAGTGAAGGCAAAAGGGGCAACAAGTGCCAAGCATCTCTCGGGGAACTCCTTCAAGACTGTTGGAAGACCATTTCAGGTGACTACCTCTTGAAGCTCATCAAGAGAATGCCAAGAGTGTGCAAAGCAGTAATCAAAGCAAAAGGTGGCTACTTTTAAGAACCTAGAATATGACATTTTTCAGTTGTTTCACACTTTTTTGTTATGTATATATTCCATATATCATTCCACATGTGTTAATTCATAGTTGTGATGCCTTCAGTGTGAATCTACAATTTTCATAGTCATGAAAATAAAGAAACTCTTTGAATGAGAAGGTGTGTCCAAACTTTTGGTCTGTACTGTATATACACATCTGTATATTATATTCATAGTACATATATACACATCTGTATATTATATTCATAGGAGATATAAACTCATCTGTATATTATATTCATAGTCTATATATACACATCTGTATATTATATTCATAGTACATGTATATTCATCTGTATATTATATTCATAGTACATATATATTCATCTGTATATTATATTCATAGTACATATATACTCATCTGTATATTATATTCATAGTACATATATACACATCTGTATATTATATTCATAGTACATATATATTCATCTGTATATTATATTCATAGTACATATATACACATCTGTATATTATATTCATAGTACATATATATACACATCCACATCTGTATATTATATTCATAGTACATATATACACATCTGTATATTATATTCATAGTACATATATACACATCTGTATATTATATTCATAGTACATAAATATTTATCTGTATATTCATAGTACATATATACACATCTGTATATTATATTCATAGTACATAAATATTCATCTGTATATTCATAGTACATATACATCTGTAAATTACTGTTTATAGTGCTATATTAACATTCTATTTAACTTGTGCAAATCATGTAAACTCTGGTTAGACCCAAACTGCATTTCGTTACCTTGTACTTGTACATGTGTAATGACAATAAAGTTGAATCTAATCTAACTTATTTTCGAGGGCTACATTAGATTCACATGTCCAGGTGATATACGTTTTTTAAGGGTGTATAGGCTCTAAATTAAATATGTACTCTTTCTTTAAGGGTGTCTCATGGTAGTATTTCATATGAATGTCCAGTGAAGCCATAGTCATTGCTCAGGGCAACAAGGTTTCCCTTCTGGTAGAATCTAGTGTGTAAAGGAAGCCTGTGTAAGTGAGTGAAACTGTAGTGTGTGTAGAGTTTTAAACGGACACTTGTTAGGCAGTGATAAACATTTTAAGACAGGGGGCATAAGTAACCTGTGTGTAAAAAAAAGCAGAAGGTGGAAAAATAAAAAGTGAGTGTAAGGGCAGTGCAGCTTTGCTCTCTGTGCTGTTCTGTTCTGGGCGGCTCCATTCCGCCTCCAGGACTCTGAGAAAGCCGAGAGCTCACCCAGAGAATTAAGGCAACGCAACGCAAACATGGCGCCCACTCGCAACGCTGCACGCCGCTGAGAGGAGCGACAGTACGGCGTGGGCAAAGTTTCAGTACGCACTCGGTTCCTTTTGGTTTTGGACGTCCAGGGGACATTGGTGCGGGAGTGTGAGGACGGTGTGAGTGGACTACATGTCGGCGCGCTTTCCTGTAGTCGTGTAAACAGCTGGGTATGTAACTGTTCCTCGGATCGTTTCTCAGAACCAGAGAAGTTTCTCGGTCTGGGTTTTTATTTTGATCACCTCGCGTTTGCACAAGAGCGGAAGTTATTATTGCACGACTGATAATCGGTTAAGGGGAGGAATATCGCAGATTGGATGATGGCTTCACTTTTCACTTCTCGCAGAGGCGCCGACTGAAGCTGCTTTTCATGGCGTTGTTTGGGGTTTGAACACGGAGAAAGTGCCTGAAGACCAACATGGCCAGCTCGCATAGGTTGGAGGAGGTGAAGAGGGAAGGAGGGGATTGTGTTTTTATCATTGCCGAACTCCGTGGTGATGTGCATGTGTTTATGGTTTATAAAGCAGACTATGTAATAAGGATGCAACAGTTAGGCGCAGCGGCGCTGCTACTCTTCCACTCTTCCAGACGCCATAATGTTCTCTTCAGCACAAAAGCTGCAGGTGGTTCAGGGTGTGTCTCAGGTAGACATGGAGCTCTTGAGAAACGCATCCGCATGATCGGTAAATGCAGGAAGTTCAGGGCGGTAGCTGATAACGCAGCCTGATAGACGACTAACTCCCTATTCTTCAGATCTTCTATTTTTCATGAGCTATAACTTTTTCCCACCCTGTTGTTGTTGTTTTTTTCAAAAAGAAGTGAATCACCCTTTTGCACAGTATTGCCAACTAATTTTCAGGGAATCGCGCATGCGCGAGAAGTCGCCCCCTGACGTCACAGGCGCGTTTGGATGTTTATTGAAGAGTCCTGATCTTCTGCATTATAAAACGTGTTGGCGAGGGGGGTTTGTTTTTGGAGGACACTTAGAAAAAAAAAAGGTACGGAAAAGTTGATCAGAACAGAAAGTAACAACTTTTTTATTTTTAAACCACAACCAGTGCACCTTAGATTGTTTATCTGATGGCACTGATGTGATCATGTACTTTCATTCATCTAATTTTATTATTATGCTGGTGTACCTCATGTATAGCTACTTAAAATTCCACCTACACCTTAATGTGCAGTTTGCAGGTTCCTACCTGTCTGCGTTTGAGTATCAGGGTTTTATAAATATTCTTAAGATCTCAAAAATAGCAAGTTATCTACCTCTCCATCCATCTCTGTCTATCTCTAAATCCCTATCGAAGTATGTGTTTGGTAACGGCACCACAAACCAACACTGAAGATGCTAAAAACTTGGGCCCGGGGGCCAAATCTGACCCGTGGTGATCTTTGATTTGGCCTGCCATATCATGTATGAAAAAAGGAAACTAATATATAGGGAAAAATTCAATACAGAACATAAAGTTGGCTGAATTAGGAATTGAGCTCTATTCTATCCTAAACTGGATTGTTTCTCATTGTACTGTAATTTACACTGAACTAAAAGTTCGAAAATAAAACCGCATCAGGCAGATTGCAGGGTAATATTTCCTATTTACTTAATTTTTTTTTTTACAGCTTTATTAAACAAAATAAAAAATCATACGTGAGCGAAACTGTGAAAACTTTTTAATATTCAACATTTATTTTCACCCCACAGATCCTAAGTCAAGTTCGACTTTTGGCTCTTTATTGGAAAAGCTTACAGAGTTACCAAAATCATTTATATTACGAATAAAATGTAGTTAAGCAAAGAATTATGGAGGGAACCCTTTAAAGTGGTTTCAAGGCATTTCACTCATGTTTATGGGAAAACAAAATAAAAAATCAGGATTTTTCACACTTAGTTTTTATGTACGGTATGTGCAGATGAAATGTTTTCATATTTAGATTAGAATTATGATCCTATTTGGCAAATGATTTGCCATAATATTGTTCTATACTCCCACCAGTCTTTTCGCTTACACTCATTTGTTTCGCAAATCTTGAGAATCTTGAAACGGTTCCCTTTTCCCTCCAAATGACAAAATGCATTGTAAGAATTCGAGTGTTTGAGGGAACATCATGTGGCAGCTCACCACATAGATATAACACTAGATATTCTCCGTGTTCAACAACAAGGTTCGACAATAGAGAAAGCGTACTTTATGTAGTGAATCATGTGCAGTTTGAGTCTTATAAATATAGAACCAATACACACAAATCATAAGTTTTTAGGTCGAGCTTTGGTGTGTGTTTCTTCTGTTATTTCCTACCAGTCAAGTGCACTTGAATGCAGTGGTTAGACCAAAGAGAAAACCTCAAACTGTTGTGATGTGTGTTAGCATTTGGAATGAAAAGCTGTAAAGGGGTTTGTAGGCCAGGCCAAATACAGATAAATCATTTAGCGCTCTTAAGTAGGAAGTCCTGCTGTTTTAATGGCAT
Source organism: Silurus asotus (assembly GCA_024362625.1). Taxonomy (NCBI): domain Eukaryota; kingdom Metazoa; phylum Chordata; class Actinopteri; order Siluriformes; family Siluridae; genus Silurus; species Silurus asotus. The sequence continues at coordinate 107,244 of MU576718.1, read as the reverse complement.
AATGGTGTATGTTTTTATGAGTCCACTTGAAGAGTTTTTTCCAGTTTGTGCAATAATAATAAATTTTTAGTACAATTTATTGCTGCTGTATGAATGGTCACTGCACATCGCGGTAAGATTTCGGCGTGTGTGTGTGTGTGTGTGTGTTTTTAACAACAATATGAAGGAAGGATGACAAGTTTTCACTAAGGTTTTCCACCTGTTGATCAATAGCTGTGTGACGTTTTATCCGAATTGAACCTCGGACCGCATTTCGTGTCATGTTGAATAGAGCCACAACGTTTAGCTGCGTTAAGCCTATAAATATATTCAGACCTTGTGGTTAACAAAAGCCAAACTGTCTGAGCCCATGTCTTAAAAATTTGTGGGGAATGTAAAAGAAAGGCACTTTATAGAGTGTGGGAGACAGAGGTAAAAGAAGGGCATGGGGCAGGAAGGCTGGGCCTCTTCAGTGAAAGAGAAACTTGACACTGTTCAACTGTAGGTGTGTCCTTTCCACCTTCAGCTAGCTGACTATTGTTTAGGTAGAGCTTGGAAAGAACACCACTGGCTTTGGTGTGTGTTTCTGCTGGCTTTGCGGTGTGTCATTTAGCACTCTTGCATAGCAACTCCTGCTGTTTTTAATGGTGTATATTTGAGTTTTTACATTTTAGGTTTTTGAGTTTCAGGTTAAGCCCATTCAATTCAAGGTGTGTGTGCTTGTACGTGTGTGTGTGTGTGTGTGTGTGTGTGTGTGTGTGTGTGTGTGTGTGTGTCAAAATTACAAGGAAAAAGAAAATGCAAGCTGATTGGCTACACTCAAAAAGAACTTTGACACATTGCACTTGGCCAAAATCCTTCTTTGGAAGCAGATGATTCATTAGTACTATTTATTTCCCACTGTTTCTGAAGTTAGCTCTGGGTGGGATCATTCGAATGTGCAGTTTCATTAGAGAGAGCTATACAGCTTTGACCCCGGTTGGGTTTCTGAGTGCAGCACGTACAGCACGTGATGTTATAATCTGGCCTTTAGAGCACTTGATTTGGGAAGAACAGAAGGATGAATCTGATGCTTTATTCGATCAACTGTACTGCGTCACTGGTTGAATAAAATATTGGCCGTTTCTGCATAAGCTCTACAGGCAGCACACGTTTATGTTCCTCTGGCTGTCTTTTAACGTTTGGCTTTGTGTTTCTTAGAAAATCACATGATCACCTTTGTAATCGAAACGTACATTTTTAACCTCAAGAAAGAACAAGTATTAACGTGTGGTGAATACGTCAGTTAAGTAATGGCTGAAGTATGTTACAACTGTATTAGTGAAAGAGTAATGTACAGGCAAAATGTCAAATCTTGAAAATGTAAGCGCTTCGGTGTTTCAGAGCCTAATTTGAATGTCCTCCTGTGTGTCAGGTGATGATATTATAATGCAGGTATGTCCTTGTTTGGAGATTTTACAGCGAGCCACCGCATTTGAATGTCTAACGACCGTATCGAGCCGGGCGCAGCTCGCTTGTGAAAGAATCCGCGTGTAAAATTGGAGCACTTTTACTTGGATAAGGAACGGTTTAAAGGCTGTTGGTAAAGATGTCTCGTGTTTGGCTGTTAAACTAATGACTTCTCTTGTTTTGTGAAGTGTGTAAAATCCAGTTATAAGCTCTCTGAGCCACTTATAATTCGATCGTGACAGGATTAACTCATCATTGAGGGTGTAGGGGAATGCAGACTGAGTGATGAAATTGCACTCTCTATAGCACGAGTGACTGAACCATACTCAGGGTCAAGTACTAATGTGACTTTTAATGTTAAACAAAGTTTCCGTTTATTCTGTTTTATTTCGTATTTTACTCATTCAGATCTCCCATTAAAAAGTCTGTTTAAAGGCTTCGATATTGCATATTGATCACATGCTTCAATTCTTCAGGCGATAGTATGTATAAACTCTACTCGGAAGCTACTTTCACACAGCCATTTGAGAATTTTTTTTTTTCTTTCTTCATTGAGATCTGGTGGCTTTAGGCGATATGAGCAACAGCGACCGTTTGTGATTAGACGTGGGTGTGTTAAGTGACACGACAAAGTTGAGAATAGTTTAAGAGATAGGCAGAGGCTTGTTGCAGCAAAAACCAACCGGAGTGAAGAGGACACGAGCCGCCTCTTCATGAAAGTACATCGATCTGTTAATGCCTTGTAGATGAGTGAAGAAAACTGCAGCTCAAAAAAATTCAATATATTTATTGTGTCTAACATTATAATTTAGGTAGAAATCATGTATCATGGCCCAGATATCGGTGACACTTGTGTTGTTAGATCCTGTTCTAGTCATTGTTCCTCTTTCAAATGTGGATGCTTCCAAACAACATTAAATGTGATATTAGAGTTGCAAAGTATATCATGTTAGTCATTGTCTCAATTTTGGCCTTTTAACAGGCCTTTCCAATTTTTTATTTTTTTTGTAAGTTTGATCAGACAGTTCACATGATCATGTCCGTGGGAGTTTTTTACATACACACATTTCCACATGCACAATTTTTCAAACACAAAAAGTTCTGCCCCGAATCATTCGAAGGATATATCCTACTCAGCTAAATTATTGTCATATACATATTTGAGGTACGGTGTGTTTGCACATAATAAAGTGCTGTTGTATTGTAAGGTTCTACAGTCTGATCTATGTTTCTAATTGTTTAATTAAAGCTGAACATTTTACAAGTTGGACATGTGCACTGTAGGACGTCTCTAGGGCATCTCTATACCAGTTTTGTTCTTTCACAACCAACCTCAAGGCGCTTTGCTCGGAGGTTCAGACGCTGACCCATTTCCTCCACTATAAAAGTTTATTTTCCATCAGCTGTAACAGAAATATCTATTTTCACTGCTAAATCCTAGAGTCAGCTAAGAAACTACATATTAGTATGCAGAGGGTGGTTTTCAGAAATGCTTGCACAAGTCTGTCTCGCCACATCAGCAATCAGGAGACCAGCGTGTCACTCTTCCCTAGAGCATTACAGACACCAACCATTCTCGTGTTTAGTTGGTTTTATGGGGCAATTACAAGAGCCGTGCCTGGTGATTTTGAGCCGGAGGGAAGAGACACTACAGGGTGCCTCCTACAGAGCGTTATTTGTTTTCCCTGGCCATGAATTTAGAGGACGACTTTAATGGCTAACTTGGAAGGGGGTAGATTTGTTGATGACGGATGTATATTTTTTTAAGAAAAGTGACTAGACATGTTTTGATAGCCACTAGTTCCAAATCATTGCGTCTGAAGGGTCACTTGGTGGATAATCAGATACATCTTGTACTTTTAAGCTTTCAAAGTATATACTTTATATTTATATATATATAAATCAAGGTTTATAAAAGGTTTATAGCATTTGATGAATTCTACAAGAAAACTCTCTGAAAATGTCATGTATCAGACACAAATGATTCATGGGTAATGACTAATGGAACTTTTGTATTTATTTATTTTTTGTAGTAATTGGTTTTCTACAAACCTGAATTTCTACATGCAATTTATTGGGAATGGTGTGTCTTTATTTTTATTTATTTTCACCAAAGCCCTCAGTGAATTCACATGGGTTATGCCAGGCCATATAAGACACCCTGGCATTGAGTATTCTCCTGCAAGAACATGCCCCGTTATGTATTCTTTTTTTTTTTGTTTAACCCATTCTTCCTGCCTGAGCAAGATTGTGTTGGTAGCCTCCTCGTTCCTGTTCCTGTTCCCGTTTCCCAAGGCTGTAATTAAATCCTTTTAAAGGCAAACGTGGCTGCACTTTTAGATACGCTTCAGACGAGCTGCTGTCAAATTACCATCAAGAAACTGAAACCCTAAAGTGTTTTCCTATCACTTATATAGTGACAGCAAGTTTGTTGGCACCTATTAAAGGCTTAACAATTTGTGTATTTTTTTTTTTCCTTTTTTTGCTTGAAAGCTTGTCCAAATATAAAAAAAAAGAATTCTTCCTAGCTCTTTGTACCACATGAAATTCTAGCCTGATCACATTTTTAATCCACATTCTTACGTATGTCGAATTTCAGCCAAGTGTAGCTTTGTGTGTGGATTTACACCTCCTTACCCGCTATCTTCTCTGCCAGCTCCACATTGTGATGACAGGTGGCTAGGGCATGTGCTACACCTCCAATGGCTACGACTGCTGCTGTTGCTGATGTCTTAAGTGTCAGATCGAGTGGACTGTGTTCAGACATGGATAAATGCCGGCTGGACACCGAGGGACCACTTCAGCATACAACTGTGCCTCAAATGTACCAGATATGCAGTATACCACTGAAGGAAGGCACAGAGATAACCTGTATTGTTTTGTTGCTTAAATGGGTGTGACTATGATAGGAGATGGGTGTTTCTTTGACAGTTGAGGTTTTTGAAGCTAAAACCTTGTGGTGTTTCACTAGGAAAATGGCATTTTGACTGAAACGTTAATTTTTTTTAAAGCAAATTAACGTTGTTTCTTTTTCCTTTACTGGCTACTACTAACACAAAGGAAATGAAAAACCATCCAATCACGAGAGATTAAAAGATTTTCGTTGTGTTCTGGAGTTTCGGAAATCCTGTGCCCTTTTTTTTGGCCGTTAGCTTTAGAATCCTGGTTGAAATCTAGTTGTCACTTTAGTGTATACACCCTTCTGATGCTCTGGTTCCGTGTGAGAAATCAAACTGAACACTATATTCAGCTTATCAAGAAAACGTATTTGTTTATGCTAAAATTCAAAATGCTGTTTTAGTGAATCTCACATTTGGTAATGGGAGAGGTCTGTATTTGGTTATCGGCTACGTCGGTAAAACTGTTTTATGACAACGTGTGTAATGAGACAGGGAAGGGAGCAATTCAAACATGGTCATTCCCATCAGACAAGGCAATCCTGAATACGGCTGTGTGGCGAGGCCTAACAGAGGCTGGGTAAAGAGAATGGAGACGTGCGTTGTAGGGCACAAGGCTACCAGCCGTTGCTCCACCCCCCCCTGCCTCGACATAGTGGAGCGTCTGTCTGATACAAAGCTTTCTGCCTTTGTTCCATGCATGAGATCAGTTACTATGGAGGAGATTGTGAGGAGAACTATCAGGTTGATGGCTGTTCAGCTGCTGTTGCATCACTTTTACTTTAAGAAGTGAAAGGTTTAATGTTTATCTTAGATATATTTTTTGGAACAGAGCCTTCATTAGCATGATAATGCTTGAATAAAGTTGGTAGGTAGGTCAGGCCCAGGGGCTTTTACTGCAATTCTTTTTCCAACTGAGGCTCGTTTTATTGCCAAGAAATGTGACCGAAGCTTTCCATAGACAAAAGAGCCTTGGCAGTCTGCTTGTATCTTTGTGTGAGAAAGGAAGGCTCTGAGAGAGAGGAAAAAAAAAAAACCCTGCAGAACAACTGAGACTCGAAAACCTTGAATTACCCACCTGCCCTCAGCAAGTGTAAAACGTAAGATTGCTAAATGCAACTTAAAAAAACCCAAAAACAAATGTTGTAAGGATTTTGGCTATCCGATATCTATCTTCATTGTGTAGTCAATTATTTGTTCCAACTGGATCCAATGCTTTAAGAATTGATGAGCTTGATATGGGCGTGCATTTTATTTAATAGTGTTCACACAACACATTTGTGAAAGTGCTCGCTCTTCTCTGATCTAGTGTATCTACAATTCAGGAAGTTCTCAACATCCAGGTTTGTGTGCGTTGAGTTTTTATTTTAATTTTTAGGCTATCAATAACCTCTAACTAGCTAACTATTTCCTGAGGTATGTACATGACTGGGCATGCAGCATTTATCACATGCTCCCTCCTGTACCTTTTTTGCATCCGGACAAACGATACCTCTTTTGAAGGCGGGTCAGGATTCAAAATCGCTTCAGGTCGAGCAGCGCAATTTTTCATTTCCACGCATACGTCTTTGTCGATACACTGCGTAAATGTCTCAACCATTTTCATATTCAGAGAGACAATCTTTGATGCTGGAAGCTCGACTCCGATTCAAATCGGTTGTCTTGTATGAATGCAGAAAGGTTCTACTACAGCACACTACAGGTGCTCTTGAATAAACGTACTGCTCTTTGACGCACCACTGAACAAAGGGTTTTGCGTCACCTAGTTCCCAAACCTGAGCAAAACCAGTTCTAAAATAAGGAAGGCCTGTTTCCCCAGATTGTCACGTGGCACTGAATTACGGAGTTGTTTGTCGATTGGGTAAAAGGTCATGCTTACCTGGTGCAATTAGCAAGATATATGCAAATTTCTTCAACAAGCATTTTAGTGAGTGCAACTTTTATCACTTTATTTATTTATATTTTCATATTGGTGACATGCATGAAACGAAAAGAGCAAAATATAATGGTGCACATTGTTGCAGCTGCGAAATGTCACTGATGTAAATGAACATGAAAGTAGATCATGTTGCAGGGTCCTAACAGGACGACTGCGAGCCACCATTAGCATTGTGACTCGGCAGTCTGAACACAGATGCTCTTACTTTAGTGCTGCTTGTGCATCATCTGCATTCAAAGTTTCTTTCTCAAACTTTCTTTCTCAAACTGTTACCACAAAGTTGGAGGTACACAATTATATAGAATGCGGTAGAATATTCTTTCTCCCTTTACTGGAATTAGGAGACCCAGACTTGTTTCAGTAGGACGCTACCCCTGTGCACAAGTGTAACCATGAAAATATAGTTTACACACATTAGAGTGGTCGATCTTAAGCGGCTTGCTATAGAGCTCCCTACTAAATTGGAAAAAATCGGAACGCTGACTGCACCCCAGGCCTCCTGAACCGACCGTTGTGGCTGAATGAGCACTAGAAGGTTAGAAAATCTACTGGAATCTTCCCAAATTGCTGGCGGTAATATAACTTCAAACAGATCCTGGATGTTAAATTGGATGTGCAAAAAAAAATCCCCCCAAAAAAAACATATGAAACTTGATACCAGGTTTCCACAAACCTTTGCTTAGGGTGTGTGAGGGTGTGTGTGTGTGTGTGTGTGTGTGTGTGTGTGTGTGTGTGTGTGTGTGTGTGTGTGTGTGTGATATATATATTTCTTTATTTCACAACTGGCTGTGGCATATATCGTGTGTCCTTTCTAAATTCTTTCCTTAGTGGACCTGGCAACCCTGTCTATTAATTCTCTTGGGTGTACAAACTTGCAGCGATACCAGCCTTTTAATGTGTTTTTATTTCCAGTGTGTAATTTAGAAATAGTGCTGGTTGCTATGACAGCAGCCGTGTTTACCTGTGTGTGTGTGTGTGTGTGTTGACAGGACTTTGCCTCCTCATGCACATTCAGTGCAATTCAAACATTTGCACATGGACACGTGTATGTGCTGCCGAGAATGACGTTGAATTCTATTTATGTCTCTGTGTTATTAGTGGCCGCTTAGCAATTTCTTTAAGGTATAGGTGTATGCTTTCCGAAGGAATTCCTACCGCAACCGATTTTTCTCTCACTCCTTGCGAAATCATTTTGGTTATTCCTGCCTGCAATCATTTCCAGAAATAAAGCCACCCTGGCCACGATGCAGCGCTTACTCAGAATGAAAGCATAAATGGGTTGCGCAGCAGTGTACCCGATATGGAAAATTGAAACCGGGGAATGTTGTTTTTCCCTGAAAGACTTGTTTTAAAATCATTTTCGAAAGTGTTTCTGTAACATGAAAGATGTATTTTATGAAAGAGTACGTTATGGGATCGTTTTAGTACGATGCTGAACAGACGTGCCGAGGAATCTGAAGTTCAATTTACCCAAGTAGTAGCACAGAGTTACTGCTTTAGGAGTAACTCTGTGCTACTAAAGCAGTAACTCTGTGCTACTGCTTTAGGAGGTGATGATGCATGTTTACATTATGCTAGACGTTTACATTTGTTACATGATTGTTGCAGATCTTGTAGCTGGGTGCTCATTTTGCAGAAATATGATATAATAGTGTCTTGTATACTAACCCATTATAATGATGACCATAATGCACAAATCAAGCAAGATCCCTTTTTTTCTGCCCATTTTGGTCACCTGCCATTTCTCTCCCACCCTCTTTAATCATATAACAGCTACCACCCAGGGAGGGAGAAAGCAAGCACATGCTTCCCCCAATACACTAAAAGCCAGCCAACTACATTTTTTCCCCTTCTAACTGCTGCATCACTAGCATTATGCGTTTTTTTTTTTACATACACAAGGTCACAGACGCCCCCTCGGTGCCACCGTGATTGTGACTGACACGGGAGAAAATCTGCCATTCCTTCCCTCCAGATGTGCGTTTTTGTGATATAAAGGACAACCAAAACCCTACCACGCAAACTGTTTGCGTTTCTTTTTGTGCTGGCCAGTATCTGTCCTGTGGCTCATGGCCATGAAAGGATGTGGCAATATCAATCTCTTTGACAGCAGGGAGAATGTTTTTTTTATTTATTTATTTTTCATTTTTTTAGGAGTCTGATAAATAAGATGAATGATTTGTATTGCTTGTGTGACTGAAGACGTAAAACCCGACAAAGTCATGCATAATCGTTGCAGAAATGGCCGATGGCATTTGCCTGTCTCTCATTGTCTTTATTTCTTTTCCTTTATTCTCCTTTCGCACCACTTGTGGAATGCGTTTGTATCCCCTGCCAGTGAGACACTAATTAATGAAAGCTGCAAATCTGATGAATCAGATCTCTGGTGGCCAAGTCTCTCGCATCAACTTAAATCTTGAGAGAAAGGATTCTTCTTGTCTTAGTTATTACTGGGCCTGCAGTCTCTGTTCTCCTCCAGGACAGATTGTCTTCTGCTTTGATATAATGACATCCTGAGCAGGTCGAGCATTGACGGGAGCCCTTTCATTTCCTAGCCTTGGTGTTCATGTAGTAATCTCTTCCACAGCACTTTGCTGTCAGGTTGGAGAGTAGTTGCCAAGGGAACAGCCAGGGGATAATCCACTATGGCAGTGTGTGAGCAGTAAGCATTAAACCTCAACATTAACTGCACACTCGTCTCTTTGGGTTCAACTTGACTGCGTATGAATTTCCGCTGGAGGTTTCAAATCTTCTCAGTTAGAGATGGAGAACTGATTGAGGAAGAACATCGTGTGTCTGTGCAACTTTGCAAATGACTCGTGCTACAGAGCAGGGCTGCACAAATTCCCGTCATTTGCAAGACTGGAAAGTTTCCGTGGGAATTAACGGGAATATATATGGGAATAAACTGGGAATTTAACAGAATTTCAGGTTGGCCAATAACAGGGAATGTTGTTGGAAAAACAACCAGATTTAATGCAGTTTCAGTTGAATTTCTACCCTGTACTTTCACCAATCACGTGTACACAGCACACTTACAGCAGGGCTACTGAGGCCATACACCCTACATGCACTGTGTGTTCCTCCAGAACATCACACACACCATTTCTTTAAACCTACAAATAATGTTTAAAAAAAAAAAGGCGATCTTGATGATTATTCACCGAAATTACATAAATATTGCATAAATGCATGTTTAAAACTTTCTTCTGCTGTGTGGAAGCTATTGTGCCACAACATTCATACTAACAATTAAATCCAAGTCAAAAATGGCATTTAAAATGGAATTTCTATTAGTTTGCATGCATGCCAGCTTATGACCAAACTAAATGTTTCTATTTTTGTATATGATACAGTTTGTATAGATTTTTCCAATTTTTTTTTTTAAATAAATTCCCATAAACTTCTGGGAAGTTTCCAACTCTGAATATTTCTAGCATTTTCAAAGAAATGTTTTTGGAAATGTACTGAAAATGTTCTTCTCCTTCGCAAGCCTACTACAGAGTACTGACAAATATCGATATGGTTCCTTGGCGTATCCTAAATGGAGTTAAATCGGGTTTATTGTTGTTTGTTTGTTGCACCTCACCAGGAATGAACACATGCTTGGCAGAGGGTAGAACCCACCCAGCCAGGAGTTTGAAAATTGAATCCCATGACTCAGTGTTTCCTCAGAATTTCTGGCTCAAAGCATCCCGATCATATGAATCGCACCATGATGGTGTTTTGTAAACGAATTCGACGATATCTACACTGTGACTCGGTGGCTTTGTGCTCGCTCGCTCGGGCTGGTTCCCATTCCAGATGGAATTCTTGATTAATCATGTAATTTGTGGTAAATGTTTTTGCAATTTTGTTTGCTAAAAATAGCGTTTGTATGCCCCCCCCATTGGACAAAGATGTGTTGTGTTCTGGCCTTTCTGTAATTGCACGGTGGGGATTTTGGCCATTTTCGCTAAATGTCAATTTAAGAAAAAAAGTCTGCCGAGCTTGGGTTTTTGATGTTTCATACCATTTGGCTATCGTGTTCTTGTTTGTGATTGTTCACGAGGTGTACGATTCCTTTTCTAAAACAGCACAGTCACAAGACGTGTCACATTTCTGTTAGATTTAATATTCTTGCTGTAGTAACTAATTTACAGGAAGTTGTATTAGCGGACAGATGGGTTTTTACCAAAGAAAAATGCATTGGAGGTTATATGATGATGTTTCATTAAGATTATTACCAATAAAATACGTTAGATAGTTGTACTTTAGCAATATATGGTCATGTATAAACTTCTCTGATTGTGGATTAATGGCTGCTCAAGTACATTTTTTAACCCTTTCAGATTTTGTCTTTTTTTTTTTTTTTTTTTGCCGTCATGTGACCTCTCTGTAAAGATGGAGTTTTATATTAGGCGTCATGATTTTTATGTGACGAGCTGGTGGTCAAATTGTGTCCTTGTTGTCGTGGAGAGCAGGTCAAACCCATTCCTGTTCCCAATTGCTTTTCTAGAGAGGTCATTAGTTTGAATTTGCACAAAAGTTTCCTTGATGCATCAGCATAGACAAAAATGTTATCTACTATTCCGCCATAGATAAAGACCAGACTGCAATCTCTAGGATCCATTCATGCAGAAATTCTGATAATTCCGTTGAGGTCACAGAAGTTTTTTAATTTAAGCAGCATTCCATGGTTTCCTATGTCTGTGTGGAGTTTTGCGTGCTTTCAATGTGGAGTTCCTCTGCAGCATGCTGCATGTGAACGTATACACGGTGTCCTAAAATAGACCGGTGTCCCATGTGGTTCTAGGGAGTATTCATACCTCACTCACGGTGTTCCTAGGATTGGATTCATCAAGGGGAATTAATGACTGAAACATTATAGTAAACATCAACACAGCAAGTGAGATTTTGTGAATGTCCTGCACCACCCAAACAGTGAAAAGCGGCATTTCAGGAAGCTGCTTGAATGTGATTGCTTTCTGGATCTTGACACCAGTGTCTTGAGTGAAATTCTAAACCCCACACTGCTTCTGCTATAGGTTTAACAGCAGACAAATTAACCTGTGGTGTATGGGAGATGCTAGAGGCAATGAAACGCTGGCTTTGTACCTGGAAAACTAAGAAGCTTAACTCCCACTTAAATAAAATGCTTTGTTCGGCTTATTTATACCCGCTGTGCTGTAAGTATTATGAGTTGCAAATCTTCACTAAAGTATTTGCTTGGGCTGTAATTAGATTTCAGAAATCTGGACAGGTAACACAGAAGACACTACTACTTCTTTCGGCTGCTCCCATTAGAGGTTGCCACAGCAGATCATCCGTCTCCTGTCCTCTACATCTTCCTCTTTTACCCCAACCACCTGCATGTCTTCCCTCACCACATCCATAAATCTCCTCCTCTTTTCCTCCTTCCTGGTGGCTCCATCCTCAGCATTCTCCTACCGATATACCCCATGTCCCTCCTCTGCACATGTCCAAACCATCTCAATTGCGCCTCCCTCACCTTGTCACCAAAACGTCCTACATGCGCTGTCCCTCTAATAAACTCATTTCTAATCCTGTCCATCCTCATCACTCACAAAGTAAACTTCAACACCTTCAGCTCTGCTACCTCCAGCTCCACCTCCTGTCTTTCACTCACTGCCACTGTCTCTAAACCTCACCACAGTCCTATAAACTTCCTCTTTCACTCCTGCTATCACTCTTCTCCACCCACTCCACCCTGCCTGCACTCTTTTCTCCACTTCTCTAACATAACACAGACGACACCGCAGATTGCAAAATGGAGGAACGGGGAGAAGATTTAGTTTGTGGAATATTTTTAAGCAGCTTTTCAGGAGACAAGAAAACCACATTACGATAGTGTGTGAGATTTAATAATAAATACATGACTGAGAATAATTAGGCTTAATTAAACGATTACTTTCCCATAACCTATTTAGCTACTGCGGGGTGTTTATTTTTTTTTTTACTCACTGTATTGGTATTTTGATGCAATATGCCAATTAAATGCACTAAACAGGTTTAGTTTTTACCGATATACTTGTAGGCATTTTCAGCAATAAAAATTGCAATTTTTCTAAAAAGAAAAACAAATAACTTGTTAATTTTAAGAGACGTATTTATTTTATCTTATTTGTTTAGTGTTGCTCTTCAAAAAAAGAAAAAGTGCTTATCCGATCACATGATTAATCAATGGAATAATCGCTAGAATACTCAGTTTTCTAAAATAATCGATAGCTGCAGCCCTAATAATCGCCACTTATCATTTATTTACAGCGACAAATCAAAGCTGGTGCTTAAAATCGTCAGCGTAAGTCGCACAAAATCAAGACCTAAAATTTGTACAAGTTAAAGGTCAGTATTTCAGAATAAATGGGGAAGTTTTTTGTTTTTGCTTGGCTTTTTTTTTAAATCCCGTTTTATTGTGTGAGACTGCTTTCATTCTTGCTTCTGCATTTATCTATTTTGCTGATAATTTAGAGGGAAACCAATGCGAAAAGGGCTCCGTTTCCCTCTCGACATGAAAACACTAATCAGCCTCACTGGTTTAAATGGTAGTTTGCGTTCTTGCCCCGTCCTTTGCTCAGGTGTATGTCAGTTGTGAAGTGGTTTTGTGATCTCGAAGTTAAACACTTAATGGTCTAAATCACTATAGAAACCCATGAAAGTATGGGTGCTGATGCTTCATGTTAATAGGAGCAGACAAGCCCAGGCTGAGACACTGTTTCCATTGTGTGGATTTACAGTAACTCTCCTCACACACATCACAGAGCTGCTTTGGGATGTTTCTGGAAGAACATTACTCTTTCCGGTCGCCCTTGGTTACCCTGCGTCACCCTCGACAGCTGAAGGGAAAAGGTGTGGGGCGCTCATTGTTAAGAATTTTTATGAGTTTCTGCTGTTTGTGGGAACATACAGAGGCAGAGGAAACATGCAAGGAAGCTAACTCTTGAGCGAGTCTGTGTGGCCCAGCCTCATATTGCAACTTTACGTTGCTCTAAACTTGACCCATGCTGAATAAATATCACGTGTAAATGCTGGCAGTGACCATATACGTCACACTAATGGGTACATTCCTACACTAAGGATTGAGCCAATGGCATTTTTCATGAAGGCCGCTTAACTATAGCAGTGTTTTGCAGGATGTACTCGAGCGCCAAATAGTCATAAGCGAACTGCTGTCATGCACACTTGCTGTTTTAGCACAGCTTCCTGCACGAAAGTGACAGATTTCGAGAGGACTGTACACTGGCGTTTATCTGGCTTTGATCGTGCACTTGGCCAACATCTTCTAGTTAAATCCCTCTAATCTCTCTTTCATGCATCGAGCAGAATGACTGATGAAGAAGATAAACAGGAGCATACTTTCTTTTTCCATCCCAGTCTCCCATCTTTTTTTTTCATTTCTTCAAGAAAAACGTCTCTACAGAGACGGTGTAGGACATTTTAAACTTTTTCAACTAGGTGTTTGTGGGAGCAGCTTCAGCTTTTACCCCCATCTTTTCACCGCTAGCCCATAATATCCTGCTGTTTGGGCTGTTATTTAGTAACTCGTTTGTGGGTGTGTGGAAGAAATAAACGTGAAACGATACGACTGGTAAACATCATGTTGTTTAACGGTGCTTTAAGGATCTACAATGGCACGCAGTATGTCTGTTAAATGACTAATGGCAGTTTAGGGACTACTGGTTCTTGGCACATTCGGATTATTTGTAAAAGGGGGAATAAGCAAAAGCTGATGTTGATCTGTGGAATTTTCACTTTATATCACAGTGTTTTTTTAGTTATTAATACAATGCTAAGCACAATGGCACAGTGACTTTAAAGCGAAATTCTGAAGATGTAATGGAGCTTTTCACAGCCTCTTAATTAACCAGACTTGCCTCGAGTCAGCCATGTTAATTACTACTTTTAATAATGAGCTAATTAGATTTCTAATTATTGGTTGTTTGCTTTGTCTCGGGCATATGCACTCCCCTCTAGAGCAGGGATTAGCATGCGTTTGAAAGCATTGTGGTCAAAATTATACCCCTGTCGCTTTTGAAGGTCTTATGCAAGGGTTGTGAGCAAAGTTTATTTTTTTATGTTTATATCCTGATTTATGGCTTAATTATATTCTTGAATATAAAGCTATATCATCTTTCTGCTTTTGAACTGCAAGTATGTATGGTTAAAATTTTATCTATTTTGACCCAGTGTTTAGAGAAAAACACACCTTTATTTTGTCGGCTCGAGTGTTCATAAAATTCACCCAGCTTTAGAAGTGTGTAGGGGATAAGAAAAGCACATTTGCTTACGGTAGCTGTTACTTTCACTTCACACACACGTTATCTAGTCGACATTCGACCTGTGAATTCGCAAGATTGTGGCCTCTATAGTTATAGTATAAAAAATGTATTGTACTCAAGTGTGGATTCGTCTCACAGTTTGCCTCTGTCGTGTTATTTGTAATATTTCCAATATGCTCGTTTCAACCGTGCAATCAAGCAGCTGTTGTCCATCATATGCACCCATGAAAAGATCTTTCAGCTCTTAGAGCCAAGATTAAAGACTTAAGAAGCCACTTACTGTGGCTGTGTGATCACAACACACCGGCTTACCTGTATTTATACATCGTTAGAACAGCACGCAAATAGGAAAATATGACCATAGCGAGTGAATGACGTTCAGACACGTACGCGATTTTAACCAGTTTGGGGGTTCAACTAAATATACATTTCATTAATATATATAAAAAATAAACAAATGCAAGTGAGCATGACTGATAAATTCTTTCTGACTAAACATTTAGTCAACCACATAAAGCAATTGAAATTCTATGGACTGAAAGTGCAATTTCCTCTCTTTCAGGCACGTCCAGCCATGATTGAAGACAAGGGTCATCGCGTGACGGACTACTTCGTGGTGGCCGGGCTGACGGACAAGTCCACACTACTGGAGCAAGATCTATCCGAGACCAAATCCAGTGGACCTAAAGCTCCCATCGTTGATCTGGCAGTGATTAACAAGTCAGCAGGTGAAACGGTGCCCGAGGGTTATACATGCATCGAGAGCACCTACAGCGGCCAACCGGCTAACCTCAACCACGGCAGCCTGAAGAGCCCCGAACTTTTCCTGTGTTACAAGAGAGGTCATGGGAAACCTTCCTTATGCGATGTTGGGTGAGTGCATACATGGTCTATAATACATAATATATCTTGGAATCTGTCCTTGCGCTACATCTATTTAAAAGCTACGAAGGTCAAGAATTTATTTAAAATGTTATTAGAAGTGCAGTTTTTAAAATGTTTTATTTAGAGCTCAACACAATTGATGCTTCAAGGTGTATAGAGGTAAATGATTCGGAAATTATTATTACATTGAAATCGAGGCAGCAGTTCGGGTTTCTGGACAACCACATTTTATACTGAATGATATGAAGGTCTTAGCTGATCTTCAGCCCAAGTTACATTGGGAAGTTCCATTTGTAGTCCTATAAAGAACTTGTAGAGGAGCTACAGCTTGTGTCAATGGAGCAAAATTGGTCATTCTCCCTTGTCAACCAGAGTGAAGCATATTAATCACTGCTCGGGAGCTCATGTGTGCGGAAAAGAGGTGAATTTGTTTTTGTTTTGTTTTTTCCTTCCCCCTCAAGTGTTCTTCGTAATGAATCAGTTAGTTGGTTGGATGTTTAGTTGGTTTCTTTCCCTGTTGGTAGCTGTGATGTGATATAAGGGAGACCCAGAGCTCGCTGGTGGTGGGAATTGTTTACCAAACTCCCAAAAAAAGTTTACAGTACATATTAGGGGTGTAAGAGTACACAAAATACACGGTTCGTTACGTATCTCGTTTTCAAGTCACGGTTCGGGAAAAATTTCGGTACGGTTAGGGGGAAGAAATGCAAAACAAAAAAGCTTGTCTTTTATTACCTCAGTTTATTATTTACATATTTGAACAACTTTAATAATTTTTTTTCATAACAAAATTATGAAATATTTTACATTCGTTAGACTCCATTTGGTTAATCCAGATGTGTGTGTTTTACATTGAATTTTCTAAAGATATGTTCTACTGAACTGTTCTACTTATTTCAGCATACTTTAACTAATGTCTTTATTTCTTCCTTCATTCATTCACTTCCTCGATATGTGGAATTGTCAGCATTTTCTTCTTTTATAGAGAAATTCTTGAAGCTGGGGATAAAACTCTTAAGAATCCATATCGTTTGCTAACTGCACTAAATTTCTAGTTTCTTTTTATACCCCTGGCATTGTCGTGTATGTTTTTAAGTTTAATAATAAGAATGAGTGCGAGGTGGAGACTAAACAAACTTGCGGTCCGCCACTTAATACATTCCTGAGGGAACTCGGATTTCCACTCCGATGTTCCGCACGTAAAAACGATTGCAGCCCCATACCGAAAAAAATCCGGTACGAATGCCTGCACCTTCAAACCTTTTAGTAAATAGTTTCACTTTATTGCGAGTTAGTCAGAAACCCGTAGTACCTTCATAGTGACTGTTCGTGCCACGAGCTGGAAACACTTGTACAGTTAAATTAACTTGACACTTCCAAATGGCAGGTGCGCCTTCTGTTTTTTTCAGTTATTTACTTCCTTTTTTGGTCCGTGCTTTACTGAGAGCAGTGCAGCAAAACAGTATGAGTGCAAACCAGCTGGTGAAGCTGACAGTTACTGCTCTGTTTATCAATAGACAAAGAGCACACAATGTGTGTGGCTAGTTTGAAAGAGCTCTTGCATCATCTTGAAGTCCTACTCGGCTGGTTGTAGATATGTAGAGAAACCGGTGACAGGCGGCATGAACAGGCATTCGTACACCCAGTGCTTCAAGGCTAACCGTCTCTTCTTTTCCCCTCTCTCTCTCTTTCTCTTTCTTTCTTGCTCATGTGTTAACCTTCTCTCAGTTTATTGGTTGCGTCAGACCTTTTTTTTTTTTTTTTTTTTCCTCTCCCCGGTGCAGATCAGCAGACTTATTAATTTCATTGTATAAACAAAATGGAAACTGTTTCTCTTTAGGAAAGTGAATTCTTTCTGGACACATCCTACCTCCAGTGCTCTTTTCACTGCAAATTGGATTGTGCAGTGCCATAGGAAAAATGGCACATGACCCACGAGGCCAGGCTCTCTCTCTCTCTCTCTCTCTCTCTCTCTCTCTCTCTCTCTCTCTCTCTCTCTCTCTCGAGTGTAAACAGAAGATTAAATGTCAGGCTAAAGATGCGATCCAGCAATTGCTAAAGCATCAGATAACTCTGTGATAACTCAGATAACAGCTTTCACAGTTATATAGTCTTTAAAGGCGATTGCTATTTATTGCTTATTACTCAAAAACGTTTTTTTTTTATCTTTATGCTTATTCGATTGAACAGAAAGTGTTCTCAGTGCCTGCTTTGCGTTTTCTCTGCACTGTGAGAATCTGCGTTTGGCTGGTTGATGGAATTGTTTTGCGACGTTCATGGGTTTTATGTTGCAGTGGTGTTCTATTGTTCTTTTACTACGAGGTAATCACAGCTCTGTATTCATGCTGACATGTTAACCACAGGGCTGATCTGCACGCTCGCATTTGAAAATGAAAACGAGGTTTTCTGAGTTCCACACAGGCAAAATACATAGGTATGCTTTCTATATTTAGAAATCATTGTACTATAAGGTACAGTACATGAGGCTTTTGAAGGAAAGATGCCTGATTTTGCGTTCTTTGGGTATTTCTTGCCAATTTTATGTTGTTCGTTTCACTACCGGTTCTTTTGTTGTTCAAGGCTCTTATGCACTTCTCTCCTCTGCTGCTATTAGAGTGCCTTCTTCTCAAATTGATGGCCATCTCCGAATATGACCTTATCTGTGATTCACATTGGGCGTCCCAGACGTTCACCACCGAGAAGAATATGAAGTTTACATCTTTTGTTCTAATATTCTGTTATTTTCTTTATGATTCTATGGCAAACATATAATTATTTACAAAGAATTTACAAAGAAATGAACAGTCTAGCATTTTTTTGGTAGGTTTAATTTAACAGAAAGAGAAAAAAGTTAAAAAAGAATAATGCATTTTAATTATATATACATTAATTTGTATTCTGACTCCCACAAACCCAAATTAGTGTCACCTAATATCAACTTATGTGCAAAAAAAAACCTTCACCACCACCATGGGCAAGAACAAAGAACTGTCAAAGAATACCAGGGACAAGATTGTAGACCTGCACAAAGCTGGAATGGGCTACAAGACCATCAGCAAGAAGCTTGATGAAAAATTATCTGTATTCGAGAATGCAAGATAAGTCAATCGCCCTCGCTCTGGAGCTCCATGCAAAATCTCACCTCATGGGGTGAGGATGATTCTGAGAAAGGTGAGGGATCAGCCCAGATATACATTCGAGGAGCTTGTTAATGATCTAAATGGAGCTGGGACCACAGTCACCAAGAAAACCATTGGTAACACACCAATGTCTCTCTGCTCAAGGATGCACATGAACAGGCCCGTCTGAAGTTTGCTAATGAACACCTGAATGATTTAGAGAAGGCTCGGGAGAGCGTGATGGGGTCAGATAAGACCAAAATTGAGCTCTTTGCCATCAACTCGACTCGTTTGGAAGCAGAGAAATGCAGAATATGACCCCAGTTTCTCTTCTAAGGGTACAGAAAGACTTGGTTGAGAACCTTCTGGCCTCAGCAGGAACACTGGAGGTCTTGTAGCCCATTCCAGCCTTGTTCAGGTCTACAGTCTTGTCCCTGATGTCCTTTGACTGCTCTGTGGTCTTTCCCATTGTGGTGGAGAGGTTTGAATGGAAGAGGTTGTTTCTGTGACTGGTGCTTTTTATACACACAATGATAAGATATTAGGAGCACTTTTCTAAAGGGAAAGAACTAATTTGGGTGTGTGGAAGTCAGATTTTTGCTAATTTGGTACAGGATCATCATTTCACATTTCGCTTGATTTTTTAATTTGTTTTTTATATTGTGTCTCTTAAAATAAACCTACCATAAACATTCCAGACTGTTCATTTTTTATTTTTTTTATTTTTTATTTTTTTGGTAAGGGTAAACTCTCAAAATCCGCAGGGGATAAAATAAAGATTTCCCCCACTGCACTTCCTCATTCTCTGTCATGTATGCTCGGGACTAATGGGTTTACACGGTTTAAATGAGTCATGGCTAATGTTCCTGCTCTTATTGTGCTCACTTTTTGTGTTCGTATTTTTTTTTTTTTTTTTTTTTTTTTTGTACTGTGTTCAAAGCCAGTTTCCTAAAAGGAATAAAAATACTTTAGAAATTTATTTACACTGGGCAAAGAATTGTGGACACCATACGATGGCCCATTCATGTGCTTTTTTTTTGTTTGTTTTTTTTGTTTTTTGGAACATCCCATTCTACATTTAGACTCCATTTTGGTGTTATACCAACCCCCAATCTTCTGGGAAAGATGTTCCACTACATTTGGGACAATGAGGGTATTAGTATAGGCAGATACTGATGTAGGGTGAGGGGTTCTGCTGTCAGTGTTCCACTTAATTTCAGAGGTGTTCAACAGGATTGAGGTCAGAGATCTACAGCAGGCCACTCAAGATCTTCCACTCCAAACCATGTAAACTATATCCTCACTGTCATGCTGCAACAGGTTTGGGTCTTTTAGTTCAAGTGAAGGGAAAATGTAATGCTGCCACATCCAATGACAGCCTACGTAATTGTGTGCCACCAATTTAGGGGAACAGTTTGGACAATAACTACATATGGCTGGAAAACTCAGGAGCACATTTGTCCATATGGTGCATATACATCATATTATCAACAGTTTCTGGACACCTAGTCATAAGTATGGTATTCGCTTTTCGATCCTCACATTCCACATTTAGTCCCAATTTGCTTTTAAAATTCCCTCCACTTTTCTAGAAAGATGTTCCACTAGCTTTTGGAGATTTGTGCTCATTCGGACTTTAGGGTGTTGGTAAAATCAGGTAATCAGGGTTTGATGAGGAAGCCTGGGGTTCAGTCAGTGTTTCAATTGATCCCGAAAGTGTTCAGTAGGGTCGAGGTCAGAGCTCTATAGCTCTTCCACTCCAGCCCATGTAAAGCATATCTTCAAGGAGCTATCTTCTGGCTTTGTGCATAGGGGCATTGTAAAGCTGGAACACATTTGTCTCCTAGTCCAAATAAATGCTAACATAACTTGTGTGCCTTCAACTTTGTTGAAAACAGTTTGGGGAAAAAACACACATGACTGGAAAACTCAGGGGTGTGTGTGTGTGTGTGTGTGTGTGTGTGTGTGTGTGTGTGTGTGTGTGTGTGTGTGCTGTTCCTGTCTTACATTATTAACTCCGTACAGCACTTTGATCAACTTATTTTAAATATAATTTAAAAAAACCCAACAACTTTTGCTTAAATACCTACTAAAAGATTCATCTCTTGAGCAGTGGAATGGTGACTT
This sequence comes from Silurus asotus, assembly GCA_024362625.1. NCBI lineage: Eukaryota > Metazoa > Chordata > Actinopteri > Siluriformes > Siluridae > Silurus > Silurus asotus. Next base: position 86,570 of record MU576718.1, on the reverse strand, counting down.
TAGTACAAAAGCATGTGGTCACTGTGGTTTCTGAAGTAAAATGTTTTAGCAGTTTAATGCCCTGCACTCTTCAGACTGTGGAGTGATGTGGAAGTAATGCATTCTGGATAAAGTGAGTCATGGCCTGCCAGAACCTTCCACATGACTATTGTTTAATTGTCAGATGTCTTCTTGAATTAGAATAGCTTTGATTTATTTTTTTTCCCCCCCAAGATGGGTTCAGAAGTGCAGAACACAAACGGTTCTATGAAGTTTTCCTTAAGTCACGCACTCCAACACTCTCCTACGCATGATGTCATTTTTAGGCATTAAAAAGAGGATTTTCGAATAAGTCATTGGCCTTCCATTGCGACTTTGACCCTTAATAATGTGTGTTTTGTGTGTTTGTCTCAGTGTGATATATGAAGGGAAGGAGAGACTGATCCAGGGCTGCGAGGTGATCCAGGCCACACCGTACGGCCGTTGCGCTAACGTCAACAACAGCTCGACTACATCACAGCGCATCTTCATCACGTTGCGTCGCGCCCCGCCCGTCCAGCCTCGCAACTCCTTGGCCGTTACTGACATCTGTGTGATCATCACAAGCAAAGGCGAGACTCCTCCACACACCTTTCTCAAAGTGGACAAGAACCTCAACTGTGGCATGGTGAGACCTCACAGAGACAATAACGTTGGATTATTATTGTTAATAATGATTGTGTGTGTTTATGTTAAAAGAACGTTACTTTTTTTTAAAAATTCCCAGTGGGGTTCCAGTGTATACCTGTGCTATAAAAAGTCAGTCTCCTCTTCCAACTCTATCTCCTACAAAGCAGGTAAGTTCATGATTTTGTTGTCTTTTTTGCGATCCTACTCATGCTTTTTTAATGAAATGTCTGTTTGTTAAACTCACCCTCAACATTTGATTCAGAACTTCGTCTTTCTAACACGGGGAACATCCAGTCAGCATCTATTTTTCGGGAATGTTAACGTGATTTCTGTCTCAGTACAGTTTTTAAGTCCTGGTGCATTAGTGTAGCATTTCTGAGCAACCAGGCACTCAATCGCAGGTTCACTCTAAATGATTGAAAGGAAGTCCGTGGATAGGCAAACCAAGCATTGGGCAGTACCTGCCCTTCTGGATAATTCCAGGGCCATCAACAGAAAAACACGAGCACTGGGTATAACAGAACGCGTCAAAACGGCAGTTTGAGAAGAATGAGCTTTCATGATAGTTTTATATTGTTAACCATTTGATTAGTTGTCTCGCTTGGCTTGATTTAAACAAGGCAAAATTCAGTTAAGTAGCTTAAGTAGGAAATCGTATCAGAATCTTTGCAAATTGTATCTGAATGCACCTGTTTTCCGCTACAGTTTTGTACTTTATTCTCATGCAGCACAATGGCACAGTAAAAGGCCTTTCTTTTCTTCTTGTAAGTTATATCATATTCTTTTGAATTACAGTAAATGCCCTGTGCTCATCTCTTGTCGCTTTCATTAAGGAGCTTTAAAGGGTTGCCTACAAAATGACAATGAGATGCCTACCGTACATGACTCAGGATGCTAGTTCTGCCCTTGCGATTAGATTAGAGCCTGGTTAATATTCACAGAACACACAGCTCAAGTCTTTATCTTCACAGAGCCTCACTTCCTGTCAAGTGTGGTCTTGTTAATCATTAAAAGACAAGACTTCCTGACTGGCCTTATATTTGCCTTTTACTGTGTATTTTTCGATTTGCAATGATCGACATCCATGAGTGACTACCACAAGTACCTGAGATTAGAATAAATTCTACTGTGTGTTCAACTGTTGCTATGGCGCCATTCACGGTACAGATATTCGATCTGTTTATTACATATTTTATATGTTTATTATATCTGTCGTGGCTTGTGAGTGATGAAATAAAATAATGGATGGATTCTCAGTCCAACACATTTTAAGAGTAAAATTGTTTATTTTAACCATTCCAAATAGATTAATAGTGGGTCTACAGCTCCGGATACTTGAATAATCTAAAGTATGTTTAACATTAATAAAGTGTCTCATCTGTTCCAGTCACGGTGCTGATAAGCAAGGCTGGATTTCAAAAACATTTCATCTGCATGTGTAGTTGATAAACTACAGCCACAGTGTTATTCTGCCTGTCAGGGTCCTGAAAGATCATTTCTTCCCTTCAGGTCTGATCTTTCGTTACCCAGAAGAAGACTATGAGTCCGTCCCCCTTTCAGAGTCGGTGCCTCTGTTCTGCCTTCCAATGGGGGCCAAGATCGAGTCCTGGGCTCCCAGCACACACAACCCTTTACCCGTTTTCTCCACATTCGTCCTAACCAACTCTTCTGGGGAAAAGGTATCAAATCATTCTTTATGAAACAACAGCTTCCATTTGCACGCACTCACATTGCGAAGGTGCATTTATATTTCAGACAGTTACTTATTATGCAGGGTCTGTTGAAAAGTCCATGAAATCCACTAAAAATCATGTAGGAGGTGCATTTATCCTTTAATTTATGAAGCAGGCTTAAGTTTTTAGGCTGTGAGTCCTATCTGAACTTTTCTGCCATCTGCCAGGACTCTATAAATCCTTTCATGCAGGAAAATCCTTTTGTGCTTCAGGTCTATGGTGCAGCCATCCAGTTCTACGAGCTCTACCCAGCCGATAACCTGACTGAGAAGCAGAAGATCCAGCTTGGACTGCTAACCACTGTGGACAAGAAGCTCATTCCCAATCGCACAGTCAACACCAACAAGTGCATCTGTCTTCTGTCTCGCTGGCCCTTCTACCAAGCTTTCAAGGAATTTCTTCTGTTCATTTACAAGCTCACGCTCAACACGGGGAACCCTCTGCCTATTGAGAAGTACGTGAATAGCATTCCTGCAGGATTTCTGTTTAGATTTACTCAGACATTCTTTTGTTATGTGTGTGATCTTTCTTTGAAAATAACACGAGCCACTGGTTTCGCACTGGGACATGTATTAACCTGTTTGCTTTCCTTTTATTTTCTCTTCCAGACACATCTCCCATTTTATGCACAATGTGCCCTTTCCTTCCCCACAAAGGCCCAGAATACTCGTCCAGGTATAGTTAATATTCCATATACAGTATAGTGTGTGTGTGTGTGTGCGTGTGTGTGTGTGTGTGTGTGTGTGTGTATATAGTATGTAAGTGTGTGAGAGAAAGAAATGGTAGAGAGTTATAAGATGCTGAGGCTATCAACTAACAACTTTAAACTGCTTCCTGTTTCAAAGACATTAAGATTTTTTTTCCTATGTCTTAGCTCTCTCTACATGAAAGCATTATGCTGTCCCAGCCCGTATGTTCACCTTTACCGCTAAGGTAAGTTGCATTAGAGATATATATCTTTTTGATTATTCATTTATTATTTGGAGCATTGAAGTATTCAGTGGCGATTGCGCTTCTGTTTGTATTCCTAAGAAAAATAATTTTTTCCAAAAGCCTTGCCTTGTCAAATGTTGCAGATTCAGCCCATTCTTGTGTTCAAAATTTCCATCTATTTTAATCCTAAATTGAAGGCAAGATGAGGTTAGTCTTAAAAATCCTAAGCAATAGTTTAAAGTTTAGAGTTTCGGATGTTTTTCCTTTGTGCGAGTGTCAGCCAAATTTGAAAGAAGGAATTGCTGACTCCAAGTCTCCACTGGATGCAGCTGTTCCACTCTCCTTTCTGGATTATGTATTTAGTGTGTGCTCTGTTTCAGGAATGAAACCAAGGCCGAGCTGCCACGTCAGAGCAGTTTGATGTATATGTAGCATTACACAAGGTTCTGGGATGGATATTGTAGCTGGTACTTTTGTTACAATTCTGTTTCTTTATCCACAGTGGTGCAGACTATAGCACTCTGCTTACAAACCTGGGCCCAGAAAACTGTGCCACGCTGCTGCATTTTGTAATGCAGGAGAGCAAGATACTTCTGCATTCCCTCAGACCGGCTGTACTGACTGGCGTGGCTGAGGCTGTGGTCTCGGTGAGTCGTGTGTATGTGGGGTTGCACCTTGTACGCAGTGCCTTTTAAGCCTGATGACATAAAAAAAAAAAAAAAACCTGATTGAAATGCCTCTACAGTGCAAGCGGTTAAGTTATATACATTATGCATACCATGAAATGCCACCGAATAACATACAGAATTTTGTGAAGAGAGGATTGGACTACAGTATTATAGAGAGGGCACCCGTAAGCAGCATCTCTGTGGGTGGAAACACCTTAATGGCAGCAGACAGAGAAGGGTGGCGAGACTTAAAACTGACAGGAAGGCTCAAATGACTCAAGTAACCACATCCAATCCTGCCAGTCAGGAACAGGAATCTAAGTCTACAGTAAACTCAACAAAGCTGAAGAAATTGGGGGAAACATCAGCTTATCAAATGAATCTCAACGTTCTGCTGGGTCAAAATTTGGTGGCATTCGTGTGTCAAACAGTTCAGAATGGTTGCTTAATTCATCTCTGGTTCCATGAACATGACTTAGTTCTGTGTACTTTAATGGCCATCATAATGTAGTAAAGCACATCGGGGTAGTAGAACTTGAGATTTATGGCTTAAATGTGCAGCAGAAATTCTGCAGCCATTGTAGCATCCAATCATTTTATCAACTAGGAAAGAAAATAATATGAAATGCGAAATTTTCTTGAGGTACATCAGAAGGCACAGTATACCAATCACCCATGTGCTGAAAATCTCAATACTGTCTGCACTGAAAAAAGATGTTTGACATTTCCATCCATTTCTCTTTCTTTCCAGATGATCTTTCCTTTCCAGTGGCAATGTCCCTACATCCCTCTGTGTCCTCTTTCTCTGGCTGGAGTTCTGAATGCACCCTGTCCTTTCATTGTCGGAGTGGACTCCAGATACTTTGACCTTTATGATCCCCCACCAGATGTGGTTTGTGTGGACCTGGACACCAACACTATTTATCTGTGAGCTTCTGTGTAAACATTTAAAAACCATTTTAATATCTTTATTAGTGATCAGCAGCTGATAACAGCGTCAGCATTTATTTTGTTTGATCAGCCTAATAAAATTGTAATTTTTGCAACAGGTCGGATGAAAAGAGGAACTCTAGCTGGAAGAATCTCCCTAAGAAGCCTTGCAAGAGTCTGATTAACTCGCTGGTCAACGTGCAACACCATCTTAGTATTGGTGAGAAGGTTCTGTAATGCATTGTCTAGAAGGACCTTAATCTTAGCACTTCTCTTAAGTATGGAGTCTGGGTTATGATAGGATGGTTTGCTTTGAAAGTGGCAGTTAAAGTGTAAGAGAGTTTGACATGGAGAAAATCAGTGCTATCAGAGAATATAAAATGAACATCTCTGTGGTCTCCAACTCTGTAGCCTTGTAGCTCGTCCAATAGCTAAATAGTGTACATATCATAATTCCACAATAAAGGTTATTGCTACCAAAATGACACGTTTCAATGTTCAGAAAATGGCAGCTGAATAACTACAGACAATTTTTATTCTTTTTAATTTTCAACATATATTATTGTCATACAGTATCTGTTTGATGAACGCCTTCTCACCAGTGCTTACTTGTATGCTTTGTCCAGTGAGACAGTTGGCCCCAGATTTCTCAGTGGTAGAGACGCCCCCAATGGAGGCTGATTTTACCTGGCATAAGAAGAAGATTGCAGTCGAGATGGAGATTCAAGAAGCTTTTCTGCGCTTCATGGCCTCAATATTAAAGGGCTATCGATACTACCTCAAACCCATCACAGAGGCACCATCTGAGAAGGCCACCGCCGCTGACTCCCTCTACGATCTGCAGGGTAACGGAAACCTCAAACGAATTCACTACATGAGAATTGGTTAACATTTATAGCTTATTGAATTGTGTAACTTGAGATATAAATGTTATTCTTACTTAAAAATAAATGGGTAAAGTATTCAGAATGGATCTTTTTGATAATAGATTGATAGATAATGATGTACAGTGCATACAGAAAGTATTCACAGCACTTCACTTTTTCCACATATTATTTTACAGCCTTATTCCAACAACAGATTAAATGAGTAATTTTCCTTAAAATACTACAAACAAAACCCCATAATGACACCATGAAAGAGGTTTGTTTAAAATCTTTGCAAATGTAAAAAAGAAAATTAAAACACAAGTATTCATAGCCTTTTGCCATGAAATACAAAACTGAGCTCAGGTGCATTCCGTTTCCACTGATCATCCTTGAGATGTTTCTATACTTGAGTCCACCGGTGGTAAATTCAGTTGACTGGACATAATTGGAAAGGCAGACACTTGTCTATATAAAGTCCCACAGTTAACATTGCAGGTCAGAGCTCAAACCATGCCATTAAGTCAAGAAATTGTCTGTAGACCTCCAAAAGAGGATTGTATCGAGGCACAGATCTGGCGGAAGCCAATCCTCAGTAAAAGCCACATGACAGCTCACCTGGAGTTTTCCAAAAAGCACCTGAAGGACTCTCAGACCATGAGAAACAAAGATTGAACTCTTTTGCCTGAATGCTAAGCATCATGTCTGGAGGAAACCAGGCACTGCTCATCACCTGGCCCCAATACCTTCTCTACAGTGAAGCATGGTGGTGGCAGAATCATGCTGTGGGGATGTTTTTCAGTTGCAGGAACTGTGAGACTAGTCAGGCTTAAGGGAAAGATACAGAGATGTACAGAGACATCCTGGATGAAAATCTGGTCCAGAGTGGATCATCTTCCAACAGGACAACGACTTAAGCGCACAGCCAAGATAACAACAGAGTAGCTACGAGACGACTCTGTGAATGTTCTTGAGTGGCCCAGTCAGAGTCCAGACATGAACCTGATTAAACATCTCTGGAAAGATCTGAAAATGGCTGTGCACCGACACTCCCCATCCAACCTGATGGAGCTTAAGAGACTTTGCAAAGAAGGATGGGAGAAGCTTGTAGCATCATAGTCAAAAAGACTTGGTTATAACTGGTGACAAAAGTGCTTCAATTTATTTGTAATAAATTAGCAAAATTGTCAAACGCACTTCTTTCACATTGTCATTATGAGGTATTGTTTCTAGAAAATTGAGGAAAATAAAGAATTTAATCCATTTAAGAATAAGGGTGTAACATAAAATGAAAAAAGTGAAGTGCTGTGAATAATTTCCAGATGCAGTGTAGAATACAAAACAGTAAAAGGCTTCGTCATGCTCTAACTGTATTAGGCTGCTTTGCTCCAATTATGGGAAGTTTTTCATTTACAGCATGCAAAGGAATTTTATGCCATTTATTTTTTTCTATTAGCTTTGTGTAGTGCAGATTGGTATAGTCCTTCATATGGCTGTGTTGCTCAGGTGTTCACATACTTTTGGCCAGATAGCAAGATATTGACTCGTATGATGTCCGATCATTCAGTTGTCCTGTACATGTATATCAGGGAAGATATATATATTTTTTTGTAAGCTGTTTCATAATGTGTTCACAGTAACCCCAGGAGGCTGAATGCTGAAAAATGCACAATAAATACACATTGCATTTAAAACAATTAATGTTAAATATAAGTATAATAAGTAATTATTTTTTTTTAAATCCATATACTAAAATTTTTTTTTTCACATGTAGCTATATTAAAAATTTGTCTCGTTCCTATTTTTTTCCCTTTGGCTTCATGTAAATCATAGCTTGATCCTAATTTTGCTGGCAGCGATTTATTTTAATATTTTCTATTTTTAATAGGCTCCCTCTATCTTGTGAGTTTTTACTTGATCAAAAACAAAAATGCTACATATTAACACATGGGACTTAATCGCTCTAGGCGGTTTTAGAAACTTTGGCTGAGTTACCGATCATACCTCGTTAAATATTTCTGTTGCAACCGCTAAATGTAGTTACTATTTCAAAGCCTTGACTTGTTTAAATAAAAAGACTGAGTAAATTATAAACGCATGTCTGCTGGATGCATTTGGAAAAGTGTAATTATGAAATGTATGCTTCTGTTGTCCTGTTGGCATATTTCTAACACATTATTGAAAACCTTTAGTTTTTATGATGGCGCACAGTTCCAGTTTTATCCATGTTGCTCTGCAGTCGTACATCTACAGTATATTGATATTGTGCAGCACTACAGCTAAAAGCACACTATGTTTGATTGTTTTGCTCTTCTGCTTCAGGTTTTTTGAAGAGTCGGGATCGTGCTCACCAGAAGTTCTACACTCAGCTCACCAAGACTCAGTTATTTATTCGCTTTATAGAGGAATGCACTTTTGTCAGCGACAAGGATACTGGACTTGCCTTTTTTGACTACTGCATTGAAAAGGTATCTCACACACGTACACACTCGTCTCCATTATGGCACAAAAAAAACCCCAAAAAACCTCTGTCTGTTGCCAGAGGCAATAATAATTTTTATTTACCTTCTGACTGAACGTGCACATTTCCCTCCGCTTTCCCCTTTAAAAAGCTTTTTATGATTTCACAGCAGAGGTTTTTTGGACTTGTGTATGTAAATCACCTTTTATTTGTAACGTTATCACGAGTAGCACAGTTTCCTATGATTGAATTTGTTCCTCTCTCACTTTTTTCATAGCTTTTCCCATCTGATAAAGGAGCAGACAAGGGCACAAAGGTGAGCGTACATTTCCCTGAAAAATCCCTGTGCAATACTTTCCACTATTCTGCCATCATCATGACGCCCTTGAGGACAGAGAAAAATGTCCGGCTAAGCCTCGAGGCATAAAGGAGGAAACGCTTCTTTTTTTTGTTGTTGCTGAACTGAGCACGGTTTTAATGTCGAGTCTGTTGGACTTTTTGGTAACGTAGCGGGCTCCAGATCAGCTTTCCAGGAAGATTAAGGCCAGATGGCCGTTGCTGTTCTTTTGCAGTACCATCGGTTTAATGGAGTAAATAATTAACTCTGCCATCTGCTGTTGTAAATGTTGGCACATTCTTAATCTAAACACATTCAGCCATAAAAGACATGGAAAGTCCCTGTGAGTTCGGGGGAATTAGTGATCATTAAATCGTGGGTCAGTGTATATAAACAGTGTTGTGAGATGAGCATAATAAAGGCTTAGTTTTTCTTTTGAACAATTGTATTTTCAAGTGCATCATGAACTGTTTAGGATTCAAAATGACTGTAGATGATTTATATGGCTATTTATTGTGTCATGTTCATGCTTACCTTTTTCAGGGTAGCAAAAGTGGAGACACTTATTGTTAATCATTACCGTGCGATATTTCGAACATTATTTATGCAGCATGAGATCTCAGAGGAAATGTGAGGATATTCGTGGACTAACAGGTGACATTTTCTTGCAGGTAGAAGGAGAGCTATCCGACGACACCAGGCTGGTAGAACTGGATGAGTCCCAGAAGAGCGAGCACACTGTGTTCATCTTGCCCCCAGAGCCTCCTCCTGATGATGGCCCAGATCCTCCTCCAAAATACATGTGTGTCTCAAACACACACACACACACACACTCATTTTACTTATGTTACAAGTACAATTTTAAGCACATTTTAAACGGCATGGTCTTTTTTTTGTTAATGCATTTGCTACATTTCTTTCAATAATCAAGCTTTTTTGTTTTTTTTTTGCTTTCGAGTTAGTTCATTAACACTATAACGGTTTATATAGAAAATGATCTATACTGCTGTTCAGCCATAAGCACAAGGCTAGCATCATCTGTTTTTATACTTGTCAATACAGTCAGCTTCCTGGCAGCCTTGAGGCAAATTGGCAACGATCGCAGATGCTAATGCCGGTTACTCTGCCTGCTGCTCAGTGACTTTGAGTTTTTACTCGCCATTCCACTTAGCATTTTTCTTCCAGATACGCTTGCTTAATAGTTATTCCACATTATTTTTCCACTCCTTAGGAAACAGACTGTCTGAGCTCATCAAATACTTTATTAGGAACTATATACTAATGGGAGAAGCCGAAAGAAAGAAAGGGGGGGTGGTGGTATTTTGGAAACATTCCTTTGAGATTTTGGTTCAGTTTGACACGAAGGTTGTGCATCACAGATTTGTTTTTAGCCACATTTTCATGCTTCAAATCTCTGCTTTATTTATTGCCAATAATACATTCACCTCTACCAGCCTGTAATGTTGACACAAGGCAGGTTGGGTCCATGGTTCATCATGTTGGTCTGTGCAGAAATCGAGATTCAATAGACAAAGCTATCAAGGCTACATTTGTCTGTTGTTGTTTTTTTGAAAAGTCCAACCTCAGCTTTCTGTTCTTTACTGACAGAAGTGGAACACGGTGTGTTATTCTGCTGTTATAGCTAATCTGCTAGTGTTCCAATGTTTTGCATTCCGAGATGCCTTTTTGCTCACGTGCATTATCTGATTATCTAAGTTCCGGTAATCTTTGTCAGCGTGAACCAGTCTGGCTATTCTCCGCTGACCTCTCTGATCAACGAGGCATTTCTGTATAGAGAATTGCTATGGATGTTTGTTTTCTTCTTCTTCTTCTTTATTATAGCATTCTGAGTAGAGACTGTTTCAGATCATTTTTCAGATCAGCCAGTTATAGAAATACTCAACACCAGCTTGTCTGTAACCAGCAATTGTACCACAGTCGAAATAACTGATCAGGTTCTTCTCCATTTTGATTATTTATATAATTAGTTAGTATTATTAGTTTATATAAACATTCGCTGAAGTTGCTGACTATATTTGCATGATTTATGCATTGAATTGCTGTCACACTATTGGCTGATTAGATCATTGCATAACCATAACCCTAATAAAATGTTGTTAAACCTTTTTTTCCTCCCTTTTTGTAACATTTTGTCTTTCAGCTATAAGGGATTCCCTCGCTTGCGGCTAGAGTTATTTGATCGTCCAGCAGAGCTGAAACCAGCTCTCAGTACCAGAGTTGCAGGTGCAAGTGTCTCCAGCAGCCCTGCACTCCTGGCTAAAAGAACTAAGCAGGTATGTACACTATATGGACACACACACTCTATGCTGTACAGTAGTCTATTACACCCTGTAATGTGCAAGAAAATTGCTGTGTCATTCTCATTCATCTTGCTGTTTGAATCAGTGACTTTCTGGCTACTATTGAACTAAACAACTTTGGCTGCATAGCTGGCAATCACACGCTGGACCCGTGACCTAGAGTAAATATTTTTGGTACACAACGATTCAATGTATTTGCTGACTCGGTTACGTTTACAGAATATACCACATGCTCCTTTTTTTCGAGGGATTGGTGCCAAGTTATGTTTAAAATATAAGAAGAGAGTTTTAGTTTTTTCCATCATTATGGATTACTTTAAACATTCATATAATGCAAAGACGTTCCATGTATGCCATCCCAAGCCAGAGGTCCATGTGTACTCCTTAGCGACTTTTACAGGTTATGTTTATGACCTGACTTGTATGCCTACAAGATTGATGCACCACCCAAAATCCAGAAATAAACTACAGCTTTAAATTCCAATCCAGTTTTGGCTGTACGGTTCAGTTTGGTTGCCAAAAAGTTTAGAAAAAGAAAGTATTACAATATGGCAAATTTATTTCTATAGCGCTTTTCACAACAGCTCTACAGAAATCAACAGTCAATGTGAGCGGTGTGCATTTATCCCTGATGAGCAGCCATGGCGACTGTGGCAAGGAAAAACTCCCTTAGATGTTATGATGAAGAAACCTTGAGAGGAACCAGACTCAAAAGGGAACCCATCCTCATTTGGGTGACATCAAGAGATTGATCATAAATCTTTCAACAATACAGAACACTGGAGAGTGAGAACTAACATGATTACTGGAGTATAAGATTATGAGTAATGTTCTTTCTACAGTCTTATACAGTCATTATGGTTATAAAACTAGGAGCTACTGAGCTCAGCATTTGTGATCATCACAGATCCAGCACCAGCTTCTCTATGCCAGAGCCTTTAAACACTCCAGGAGGTCCAGGGTCAAAACTCCACACATGTAGTGGGATCCAATTGGCCCTGGTACGTCTCTGGGTGGTACGGGATGTTTGCGAGTTCGGCATCTACTTCTTCAAAGGTCCATAATCTTAATGAGGTGGGACGTGACTGGAGCTGGAGAAACCTCAGGATGCCTCGGGATGGGGAGCGAAAGAGAAGCACTGGAGAGGAATTAGCGTAGCTGCTGTTCTTGATATTAACAGCACAAGTTGATAATGTGCATGTGATCAGATGTTCTGGAGCACAAGGTTATGATGTGATGTGTGTTATGTGTAGGCTTTGCTAAAAAGATATGTTTTTAATCTACACTTAAACTGGGTGAGTGTGTCTGAACCCCGAACACCGTCAGGAAGACTATTCCAGAGTTTAGGAGCTAAATGTGAAAATGCTCTACCGTGTGCTTTGTTTTTATATATATATATATATATATATATATATATATATATATATATATATATAATTAAAACAGATATTGGACCACCTTTTTTCCCAACAGGTTATATTGTAGTAAAGAATACACAAGCCCTTTCTGATTAGCTTGTGGGGAAAAAAAAAACATGAACAATGGCGCACTGCTCCCACACCACCACTGGCACTTGAGGAGGCAGATGAAATTCTTGCAATGCAGGAGGTGGAAATGCAGGAATAGAGCAAAAGATTTGTCCCAGGAATGAGACCTTGGTGCTTGAGTGTGTACCTCGAGCTAATATTGAATTGGAGACTCAAATGCAAAGACCAACATGTTTGCTTACCATCACGAGCATCTTGAGTAACACATCCAATTATCTAGCACAATCTCTCCAAAACCATAAGTTAAAGTTAGAAAGGGGAAATTGCTCTCTAAAAATATAAAAAATAATAAGTAGCAGTAGTAGATTCCATATGCCCTAAATAAGGCCTCAAAGCTCTGAGGGAAGCAGATACCTTTTTATAATAATGCAACTGAAACGGCATCATGGCATGTGGTAGAAACTGGCATAAACATATACGGTTTCTGTGCATAGCTTTGCAGCGATCAAAGATTTTTTTTTTTTTGCTCAGCTATCGATCATTTGTTTGAACACCATTGATACTCATGCGAACGCATTAAACTCAGATAGGAGAACATTTGGACTTTGTTTTTTCATTTTCCTTTGCGCCGGAAGCCCACATTTTCACCCTCTGTAGACGAACACACAGAGAAAGACACAGTAGGGCACAGTCGTATCTGTTTCTTTTTGTACTTCTTCGTCTCTCGTGTTCGACAGCTGTCTCCGTTTGAACACAAAGAATGACACGCAGCTGGGTGGAGCAGCAGGATATTGGTATATCGAAGGAGAACGGATGCTACATCTGCAACGTGTCCTAGTGTGGAGAAGATCTCTGGAGCAAGTCATGTTATTTTTAGGCCATTGTTGAACAAAGAGAGAAACTACACTCCTTTTACTAAAGACTTTCATAAACATAGAATCTTTTTTTTTCTTTATGTTAATTTGAGGACTTTGCATGTGTACTGTATAAGCAAGTCATAGTAAACAGTGTGATCTGGTAAAGAACCTCACTTTTTCCATTTAGCTCTTTTTGTGCGAGTTTATTGTTCTGCCTCAGACGTTTGGAATGTTTAGAAACCGTTTCATTCATTTTCAAAGCCGATTTCTGAAACTTTTTTTAAAGAGAACAAGCCTGAAATCAACTTGTCCTGGCTAAGCTTGTGGGTGGAAAAGAATCCGTATTTGTTACATTAAACATAATATGCTTAATATCCTAATGTTGTTCTGTTTGCTTCTTTACTATGATAGGAGGTCAAGCTGGCTTACAAGAGGGCAAAGCGCTTCTATTCGAACCCTCAGCTGTGGGCTAAGTGCTTGTTCAGCCACTGCTATAGCCTGTGGTTTATCTGCCTGCCTGCGGGGATGCGTTTGGCTCACTCCAAACCCCGTGCCATGCAGCAAGCGCTCGATGTCCTGCTGAAGATGAGGAGCTCTGAGGTGGAGGTTCTAGACGAGGTTAGTTTGTTTTGTGGGCCTAAATATTTGTGTAAAATGATTTTATTTAAGTTTTTGTTTTTTTGAATGATCAAAAACCTCCAAAACAAAAGCGTCTGATTTATTTTCTGTTTTATTTAAATGGTTATATGTTTTTACAGATGTGTTCAAATGTGGTGTTAAATTTTTAAAGGAAGGTTCACGGTGTGTCTGTTGCAGGTGTGTTACCGCGTGGTCATGCAGCTGTGCGGGCTGTGGGAAATGCCCGTCATGGCTGTGCTTGCCCTAATGGAGATGAAGAAGGCTGGCGTCGAGGCCAATGCCATCACTTATGGATACTACAACAAGGTAAGGCTTTCATTCAAAGCACCACAGCAGAAGCACGGGCACCGTGCTATATTTTTGCCGCTCAAACCTGGTCAAAAAAAAACATTAATGATTGTACTTATTAAAGACGCATAAATTCCGACTAGAATTCTTCAGATTTTGATGAGCGGTTTAATTTGTTAGTTTTGTTGCACATTTCCCAAATATCCTCATGTTAAATAACCAACGTCTCAGTTTTTTCCACCGATTTACTGTCGTTAAAAAGGCAACCTCATTTTCATAACATTCCTGTTTAAATAGTCTTGACAACACAACATTGTTTGATATAACAACACTGTCTCTTTGTATAAACTACTGAGTCACCATCTGTACAGAAGTAATATTTGAATTACAAAACCGATGTGTGTGTGTGCTCGCAGGCCGTCCTGGAGAGCCCTTGGCCCAGTCGAAACCGCAGCGGCCGCTTCATGTGGACTAAACTGAGGAACGTGGTACAGGGTGTGGCCCAGTTCAAACAGGCTCAAGCAAAAAAAGCTCCTCCTATTACAGCAGGTACGAGGGAGATCACATGAATAATATCAGTTTGGCACATGACACTTGATTACATGGCTGATCTCCACCTTGCCCCCAAACACTGCCTGTACAGCACCAACCAAACTTGTAGATATGTGCTTATATGCAGTGTGGTGTGTGGGGGTGTGCGTTTTATTGAGGATTGTTCTCGGTTTGTAGTAGTGTCTCTGGATGCCATAGCAGACGCTGACGGAGACCGACTCAGCCACTGCAGTGCCGACAGCTCCAGCGAAGCTAACGGAGAAGAACACACACTGTTCTCACGCGGTCTGATTGTGGCAGACAAAAATGGGAGTCAGTGTAGTACAGGTAATACTCAGCATTAGCATACATTAGCATACACACACATGCACATCTCATGCCACTTTCTCTATTCAGTTTATTTAGTTTTTTTTTTTTATTGTGTATACTATAATATACAGTATATCAGGGGTCACCAACCTTTTCGAAACTGAGAGCTACTTCTTGGGTACCGATTAATGTGAAGGGCTACAGTTTCATACACACAGTTTTCAGTTTAATTTAAAATAACACATTTGCATAATTTACCTTTTATTATGTTATTATTAATAATTTATGATATTCGTTTATGTGAAGACACTGATAATGTTAATGATTTCTCATAATAATTATCATCAATGATTTAACAAAGTAGAAAACATCTACTTTTAGAAAAGACCCGCGGGCTACTCATGTGGTCCACGTTGGTGACCCCTGCAGTATATTATATGTATATTATACATTGTATATAAACTATGCTTTCTTGAAGAGTTTGAGGGTATTTATCAACTTTGTAGTCATCATAATCATAGTTATTGTTCCTCTTATATTGTGTCACTTCCTCATTGAGTTTTTTTTTTACTCCATAATGTTTCATATTTGAGTGATTTTAATATCTCATCCTTTGGAGACAATGAGTGCAGTTAGAACTGCTGGTATTTTGCTGTATCCGATGCCTAAACGTGAATATTTCAGTTGTTATTAAGCTTAGCTCAGTGCATTATCATGTGGACTAACTAAAACGCTTGTCCAGGTTTTTGTTGTAATATTAAATTTAAATTTTTTGTTTTTACAAGGACACTATGTCGGCTGTGGAAAATTGTTTTCACATCTATAAGATTTATGCTTATGTGTTTAAGGGGGACAGTCTGATCAAGGTTATGGCTCTAAAGATGAGCTCCATCAAGATGCTATAGACGCTCGTAAAGCTACAGCCTTTCCTCTCTCTGACGGTGACCAAGCAAACAAGAGCATAGCAGTGAAGAGCCAACAAAATGGTAATGCACTTAATGCTGAGCAGTAGTAAATCTCTCTAATGGATTGTTCGCCATTTGAACTCGTTTTTATTCATGACTTTGCTTTGCTTAGTATGTAATGGCAGTTTCCGTAGGAGAGTTTGTTCTCTTTGGTGATTGTTCTCTGTCTCTGTGTAGTTGAGGACATTGCTGGCTCAGTGTATAGTACAGTGGCGGTGTTTGAGCCCCCCAGTCCTGCTGAAGCTACACCCCATTCAGCCAGTATCGTCAAACCGTGTAGTGGGAGCATCGACAAAACCATTGGGAGAAATGATTCACGTAAGCCATATTTTTACTATTAATTAGTTTCATCACATCTCTAGATAATGTATCATCTCCCATGTTTTATCCTCTCTCTGAAGAAGTTTGATGATCAAATTCGCCAAGAATTTTAAATCACAGCATTTTGAGAAACCTAACTTGCCCGTGTTTCATGTAAACTGTTGTAGGTGGAAAACTCTTCACTGCTCACAGTAAGACTGAAGACATTATTCTGCCAGTGGATGAAGGTACTACAAGCTCTGACTTGCCACAAAGCAGCCAACAGCAGAGGATGAAAGCTTTCGCAGAGCACAGCTGCAGTTTCAGTGTGGAGAGTCGAGCCGGAATGTTGCTGAAGAAGAGCAGTCTGGAGTTGAGTGTGGATCACATGGGTGCAGATGCGAAAATCCTTGCTGCTGCTTTTTCTGGTGGCAAGACTCCCCCGTCTTCTACAGCCTCAGCCTTTGTTTTTAGTGACTTAGGGGTGGCACCTGGTACAAGCTCTGGCCTTGAGAAGGAGGTGATTGATCAGATGGAGTTAATCAGTTTTGAGGAGAGCATTGATAAAGACATGGGCAAACCGAAAATACCAGCTGAGGAAGTTATGCTTAAGGGGAGCACCGAAGGCTTGGAAAAAAGTGTGATCAGCTCGTCTAAGGCAGCGGAGAGAGAGGATGTAGAAATAGGGGCAGATCCTCTTTCCTTGCTGGCCTCAGAAAGCGAAGAAGCAGTGTCCATTCAGAGCCAAGAATCTGCGCGCCTCGTCACACCAGTGGTTTCACGTAACCTTGCTGATGAGATCGAGATGTACATGAACTTGAAGAGCCCATTAGGAGCCAAGGCCTCCAGCATGGAGCTGCACCAGGAGGCTCAGCATAAATGTGAGCCAGTGGACTCTCCTGCCTGCGTGCAGCCTTTGGGACGAAGGTCCAGCCTCCCTGCCGGCCCAGTAAAGACCCCTGAATTAGTGGAAACCCCAAAACGCAGTCCTGCTGTCACACGATCCAAGACTTTTGCAATTAAGTCCCTGAAGACCCCTAACAATGATGGTCAAAGGTCATCATCTCTGACTGCACTAGTGAGGTCTTCGCAGAGCGGATCATTGGGCTCGGTTATCAATTCCATCTCAGGCATCAAGATGGACGCTTTGCTTTCAGGACCTAAAGTGGACATGCTGAAGTCCGGCATGAAGCAAGCAGCTAACGTAGCAAGTAAAGTGTGGGGTGCGGTTGCATCTGCCTACTATTCAGATGATGAGGTAAGCTGGAGGTTATTTTACTCTGGGAGAAGTTTCAATGGCATTATATTGATTTTTACATTGATTTCATTTTATTGATGGAACGCAGCTCTTTATGCAGAATATAATAAACAGAATGACCGTATTTATGGTTATGAAATTGTCATGCCTTTCTAAGCATGATTCATCTTTTAATACTAAAGCTCTTTCGCTTACAGGAGGAGCAGAGCCAGCCTAGAGACAGCTTCCCTGCTCGACTTGAGGAGCAGCTGATGTGTGGAGATGCATCAGACAACGTTATACCCAGAGGACTGATGCCCAGTCTGGCCTCCAATGGCCTCACATACAGCACCACCAGTCTTGGCAGCAGCAGCGGGAGCAGTGATACCAGCCGGGCACAGCATACTGCATGTGAGTGAAACACAGACTCACTAAACAAGGAGTATCAGATGACCGTGTGCTATGAAGATCCTTTTTTTTTCACTTTGCAAAGTTTTATTTGGTTTTTATTTATTTATTTATTTTTTGACCAAAAGCATACCCATGCTTTTACACTGCTATTGCAATCCATACTGCATTTGAGCATCTCTGCTAAATTACCCAAGTACTTTGAGTTAAATGAGGACAAATAAATAAGGCTATAAATAATGCATAGACGTCATACATGTGCGTGCTATAATGGTCTAATAAACATTTAGTTCCCTTTTCAACCTGACTAAACAAATATAAAAGGTTCTGCTAATAATGAATTAGTGTTGCTTGTCATTTTTGGAAAAATGCCCCGAGACTAATGAGGGTGATTTTTTTACTTTCCTAATGATTCATGTTTTTAAAAATATCAAACTGAAACAAACTCTTAAGTAAATCTATTCATCAGTGAAAAAATTTACATAGAATTCAAGAGTGACTACAGTTGTTGTTGTTGTTGTTGTTGTTTTTTTAATGTGGTTGTCTTATGTTTGTCACTGCTTTTGATAATGTTTTCCAGCCATGACTCCTGGCAGGTTTATGAAGGGAATGGACTCTGAGAGATCTGAACAGAGCTCCTCTCATCATGCCAGCAGTTCCAGCATTTATCAGAACTATGCTTTAGAGGTGAGAGCAGCGCCATCTGCTGGTCGTAATGCATTTCAAAACGTTTTAAATCTGTCCGTTCTTTTCAGCGTAATTTTTTTCCCCAGTCCTATAAAGATATTAGTGATTTAGCTCCAGTTGTTAGATTTTGTAGTTGTTAACTATAAAGTGCATTAACACCTTAGACTTGTTTTCATTTTGTCATACAGCAGTGATGTATTTCCTTCCGTAGGTGCTAATGTCGAGCTGCTCTCAGTGTCTTTCCTGTGAGGTTTTAGTGTATGATGAGGAAATCATGGCAGGTTGGACAGCAGAAGACTCTAACTTGAACACGATGTGTCCTTTCTGCCACAATTTCTTCCTGCCTCTTCTGCACGTGGAGTTTCACGACCTGCGTCCTCCGTCTGGGTAAGCTGGCCTGAAAAATCTGATGAATTTATTCATTCTTTTTTCTTCTAATTTCTCATAAATTCCAAGTTAAAAAAAAGTATATATTGAAATTGATCCGAGACATAAACCGACCTCAAAAGTTTTCATTTCAATAAGTGCTTTTTCTTTTAATTTATTTATTTACTTTGTGTTATTTATGTACAATATGACTTCAAAAAAGTTACACACACTATTTGAACACTTTTTTACATTGTGTGAAAACAGGTTCTATGTGACCAGCACATCAGGAGACAGTATCCACAGTGGCAGCACACACCCTACAACTTCCAGCTCGGAGGTAAAGGTGAGCAGCCCCAGTGACCCCACTGACCTCATCAACTTCTCAAAATCCTCTGACGCCCAGGAGGGGTCAAACCTACCAGATGGTGAAGGGGGGCCGACCTACCAGACCGACACACAGCAAGCGTACGTTATTTCCATTTTTATGTCATATGCAGTAAATGATTATGTATTATGTGTATTTAATGTATGTATGTGTATCATGTTTTATGTTTATATTTATATAGTTAACTTTTGAGTGGAAAACCCCATTTAAAACAACCGAATATGGAAATTCAATATTCCCATAGGTTTTACCACGCCAGGATACGATTTATCAGTAAAATAAACATAAAAAAATCCTGTACTCTCTTAAAAAAACAACAAAAACCAGGACATTTCTACAGAAACCTTTTAGAAAGTTCCTGTTTGGTTTTCAACAGTGAATTGAATCTATAAGTAGTTGTTGTTTGGTATAGCTTTGTGTGTTTCAGTTACCTTTTTTTGGACAACACTATAAATCTCTTTTGTGTGTGTGTGTGTGTGTGAGATCAGGTAATGTCATGCATCCTGCCTGTAACTGTTACATGCTATTTAGTCATGGCTTTAGCCCACACCACCACACCATTTTACCAAGCTGTTATTTAAGATGCAGTTTTAGACATGCTAGAGTTTATAAACTGTTTTTTTGTCAAGGTGATTGTCAAGTCTAATTGGTTATCTGGATAGCAGTAACACTGATGTTGGGCTGCTACTTCTCAGATCAATTGTGTCCATGTGCCGACTTTAACCTCTTCACACTGTTTTTCTTTAGAGAGCAGTGTTTTTTATTTTTAAAGCTCTTTGTAACTCCACAGGCTGGTGGCAGAGCCGGTGATTTCGGATCCTCTAGGTCTGCTGGAGAGGCAGGCAGAGAAGCGTGGTGCATCTCTGACTCGCAGTAACAGTGTGGGTGGACCTCTACAGTGCCTGGACTCTATCCAGCGGCCCAATCACGGAGTGTCCACCACCAGCCTGCCCAATAGCCTGCAGGAAGTTGTGGTAAGTGCTGCAGGAGGTTTTGTTTGTTTGTTCAATAAAAGTGTTTAACTGCAAACAGGATGAAAATAAACATTAACATTTGAAGTCAATGAAGTTTTCTTCTCAATTTATAGGATACATTGGGTCAGAAGCGTCCTAACCCGAAGCCCGTTTCAGTGCCTTACCTTAGCCCTCTGGTGTTAAGGAAAGAGCTGGAGTCCTTACTAGAAAATGAGGGAGATCAGGTACATGTTCTTGCATAAGCATCATAGGCTTTATTTGCTCATGATTTTATATTGCAAATTGTCACTTTTTTCATGTTGGGTTTTTTTTTAGGTTATCTACACGCAGAAGTTTCTCAGTCAGCATCCAATCATTTTCTGGAACTTGGTGTGGTATTTTCGCCGGCTGGATCTACCCAGCATACTGCCTGGACTCATACTGACCTCCGAGCATTGCAACAATGGAGTACAGGTGACTTAACACCTCTTTTTCTTTCTTTTTTAGTTTTTTCCCAAGCTGGCTATTCCCAACTCTGCCACTAGGTGGTGGCATTATGGGTTGTATATATTTATTAATCTTGTGTCCCCTGGTGGTCTAGTGGTTAAGACGCAGCGCTCCCACCGCTGCGACCCGGGTTCGATTCCCGTGTCAGGGGACCATCCCCAGCCACTCTCAGTGCCGGTCCCAAGCCCGGATAAATCGGGGAGGGTTGCGTTAGGAAGGGCATCCAGCGTAAAAACATGTGCCAAATCAAAACGTGCGAAGGATCCGCTGTGGCGACCCCTAACGGGAGAAGCCGAAAGAAACTTTATATTTATTAATCTTGTGGATGTTGTGTTGTACTTATGAGGACTGTGATATGAGCTCTGATGTGCTATTTTTTGCATGTTTTGCTGAAACAGCTGCCCCAAACTACCCTGTCTCAAGACAGCAAGCAAGTGTATGTGCAGTTACTGTGGGACAATGTAAACCTTCACCAGGAGCCCACTGAGCCTCTCTACCAGCTTTGGAGAAACTTCTGTAAGTAATATAGAACAATATGCTGGTTACTGAGCAGCACAGATAAATCCTATGATCTCACTTTAGATTGCAGTAGATGAGAATAGTTATATGTTTGGATGATCTTTATGGTTCATCTCACCTGCAGTGAGGAAGAAGGGCTCTTTGGCTCCCACTGACCACCAGGAGATACGATCCCTCCTCAACAGCATTGTCAGAAACATTCAGACCAATGATGTCCTCGCTCCCATAACCCTGCTCCTTAGGGAGATCAAACGGCACCCAGAGGTCAAACGGCAAAGGTGAGCCTTCACTTTAGCTACCTTATTTATTCAAAGTCTGTGGTGGTTCATGTTTGTTCATGTTATGTTTGAGGAACTTTTTTTTATTTTATTTTATGAAATTAACATTATAACCTGTAAGTGAATAACACTGATTATCTCTTCAGCAACATTTTGTACTCAAAGTTGATGTGTTGGATGCAGAAAAATGGAGGTCAAACGGCAAAGGTGAGCCTTCACTTTAGCTACCTTATTTATTCAAAGTCTGTGGTGGTTCATGTTTGTTCATGTTATGTTTGAGGAACTTTTTTTTATTTTATTTTATGAAATTAACATTATAACCTGTAAGTGAATAACACTGATTATCTCTTCAGCAATATTTTGTACTCAAAGTTGATGTGTTGGATGCAGAAAGATGGGCAAGCGTAAGAATTTGAGTAAGTTTGACAAGTATGATGGCTAGACGACTGGGTCAGAGCATCTCTAAAACTGCAGCTCTTGGGGGCTGTTCCCAGTCTGCAGTGGTCAGTTTCTATCAAAAGTGGTCCAAGGAAGGAACAGTGGTGAACCGGAGACAGGGTCCTGGCCTGTGTTGGGCAACATTACTTTGAACTTTCCAATTACTGAACACTTTCCAGTTGCACTTCTGTACACTGCTTTGCAAACTGCCTTCGCCGTTAGAAATGTAACTATCGTTCGTGTTTATAAGGTTGAGGGTGTGAGCTGCACACCGGTGATGTGGAGGGAGAAAATACCTTTCGCTGTCATCTCGTAAAACATCGTGCAATTCCATAAATATGACCTCGTCCTCGTCTACATCATTCTCTGCTTCATCATCAGCTTGAAACATTCTGAACGCTTTTACAAAGTTTGCGCTATTATCAGTGACCGTGGCAGTTTATCTGCCCACAAAGAGCAAATGAGCTGTGAATTTACTCTCTTTCTCCACTGTGATGCATCGTACATGTGTCTCCCACGGAAAACTTTTATTCTAAGGAGTCCATAAAGCTGCAGTGGTGGAAAGGCGGCAAAGGTTTTCTATATTTCTGTCTCCATTTCCATATATGCAACATTGCATAATATTGCATATATTCAACATTATATACACACACACACACACACACACACACACACACACACACATCTGTAGTGCTGTGCTTTGCATGCAGATTTTTTTTTTTTTTTTTAAGTGGTATTTTTTGCAGTTGACAAGAGCTTTTCACCAACACATAATCCACACTTAACCATTATTCCTTTCTCCTTTTCCTCGACTATTTGAAAATAATAATAATACTTCCATCACAGTAATGTAATTCTCTGGTTTGCCATCTCCGCTTCTGTTCCCACGGCTCGCACGTATGAGTGCGCGAATCTAAACGACTACGTTCATATTGTGGCAGAGGCTCATTGATGCACGGAGGAGTGAAGGCTGGACCGTGTGGTCCGATCCAACAGATGAGCTCCTGTAGCTCAAACTGCTGAAGAAGTTCATGCTTTTAATGCTCGACAGGTCAGAACTGTTTCGGCAGCAAAAGGGGGACCAACACAATGTTGGTGGTTATAATGTTATGCCTGATTGGCCGCCATAAATTTATACCTGGTTGGTGTATGTGCCTTATTTATTTTTGTTTGTTAATTTGCATCACTCTTGGAATAAATAACTATCAACCCTTTATATTGTTCTTGTCTGTAGGAGTATATACAGACAGATCATGTTCCTTTCACTTGTGGCCCTCGGAAGGGAGAATATTGATATTGGTGAGTAAATATTCATATGCAATCTGATATTTAATAGATTTTTGCCTCCATTTCTACTCAAAAGAATCATCTTTTGCTAATTTCAGCATCTTTATATTTTGTGTCTATAGAGGCTTATGACCGGGAATATCAGCTAGCCTTTGACAAGCTGAGCCCAGAGCAGCTAAAAGTACTTTCTCCTATGGACAGCCCACCCTCCAGCAGCGTGCAGTGGTGCCTCAAGTGCTTTGGAGCTCCATTCATCTGACCTGGCTATAAGGGGAAATCTCATTTCCCACAAGGTGTCAAGAGCTCAGACGTTTGGGACCTGTAGAAGTGCACTCAGTCATCGTATTGAGGAACATACTGACCGGCTCTTGCTTGCACCTTTACCAATACGTGGTACTTTATCATCCTCCAGATCAGCACCAGGATCAAAGCTCACTTCTTACAGTGTTTGTCAGCACCAGTATGTTGCATACGGATATTAATTGGTGTACGTTTTCACCCGTCTTGATTCTCGCGCCTGTTTAATTCCCTGGACCAGTGGGAGTTGAGGGTTGGAAAAGTGCTGTCCCAAATAACTGCCTCGCATCCCAAAAGTGTCCGTCCAAACCTACCTGTGGAAGCAGTCCAGTGGAAGTGAAGATATGTTCTCTTGAGACCAATGGCAACGGTCTTAGATAATGTGCACTTTCATTGTTTTTTTTTTTTTCCTATTTCCAGAATTTGTATAATGATTAGTTTTTTTTTTCTATGTTGGGATATTCAAACTAGACTGCCTTTCACAAAGGGATCTTTACCTATTTCTGTAGAGTCTTAAATGCCAAGCCTATATTCTCCATGTGGGTCTTGAGTGCTACAGTAGAAGGATTAAAGTGCGTGTACGTGCATGTGCCTGCATAGCTCGTGTGTGCGCGTAAGCAGACGTATAAAATCAGCTCATCGTTCGTTGCGATGACTGTGGCAGCAGACAATCAGATTTTGTCACGAACAAGACAAGAGTTATAATGAGTTCAGGTTCTGTAATAGACGGTAAACTACTTTTACTGGAAGTTAGCTTTGACGCACCTTCGGACCTTTACGTGTAAATTTAAAGATACTTGTGTTGTGGAGGAAAATGTATAAGTCTTTGGGAGTAGACTACTGAAAAGAAAGAACAGTCATGATATTTCGGAGAGAAGAAAACATTTCTAATCCCTTTACATGTACATGTGCTTGAACAGTAGAGTTGAACTATAATATGAATGTACAATATCTCTCAAAAATCAATATTTTTTAATTTTATTTTTTTGTTTTTTTAATGGACATTTTATGCGATTGCTCAATAGAAAAGCGTTTTCATTTTCAGTAGAGTCTCAAGTCTTAAACTCCACATCGCTTATATAACTGACCTCAGAAGGCAACGATTATTAGTTTATTTAAAAAAGAAAAAAAAGAATCAGCAAATCTCAGTAGTGCCTTTTTATTTAGGGAAGGTAGGTTTTACTACTAATGAATTAACCTAGAGTGCAATCAGTCTGCCTTAATTTATTCATCCTTGTCTTTTCCTATCTTATTATTGTGTAATTATTTGAAAGCTCATGTAAAAGCAAACATTGTCCCATGGTTTCTATTCTTGTAATTTAATCCAGGGTTGGTCGGGGGCAAGTTTGAAAACATGAGATGGAGCGATGCAGTGATAAATATGTATAAAAGAGCAACTGTTAGTAATCCAATAACCACTGTTCATAGTAACACAAAATTTGAATATAACAAATGTAAAATGTCCATTTTTTTTTTCTTTTTCCCCATGAGAAATTTCTATTTTGGTAGTGGGTGGGGGGTTTGTAGTATTCCAGTGAAAGCTTTAGAAACAATCACGGTAAGGCACACTTGTTGCACGAATGTAGGAATGAGAAGGGTGTGTGTGTGTGTGTGTGTGTGGTGTGCGTTAATTGATTGATTAAACGTTTTGATCGTATTCTTGAAAACCAGAGCGGGCGGTAAGGACACGGTTTTTGTTCTATCGTTTACACTTTGTAAGCAAACCGATCATCGATTTAATCCCAGTGTTGATGTGAAATATGAATGTGACACATTTTCCTCACTGTAGACGGAACTGACCCGAACACTGTAAACCCGAATATGGCCATATGTGTAGTTGAGACTGATTCAGGATCAGTACATATCAAACCAACTACATACCGATTCAAATCGGTAACTTGTCATGTTGTGATCTTTCCCCTGTCCTCAATCTACATTATAACATTCCATCACCACACATTTCCCTATCTGGGGGGGGGTACAGTGTAATAAATATCAGTGCATACTATCTACTAATGATAAAAGCATCAACCTTATACTTTACATAGCTGATATCGCTTTATTTTTCTGCAGGTAATATTGTAACTCCTAATATTGTTCCTACTTGTTCTTCGTTGTCCAGTTTATCTGGTTATGTACACAAAATGGAAAAACTGATACCCTTAAACGTTTCCTGGTGGTGTTGCATTACAGGAAAAGCATAATGATAATTTCTCCATTAAAATAAGTCTAGTGGGTGAATGTGACACACAGACTACTGTTCGATTCTTAACCAAAAAAAAGGAGAAAAAAAAGGTCGAGGATCACCTGTATGATATGCAGGTAGTATGTCTGATCCCTGTATGTCTTTTCAGTCCAGATATTGATTGATCTACCTTCTGGTGTCCTGTGAAATTTGTATGAGTTTGTACAGGATTATGTTGTTCTTCAATAAACATACTTTGTCCTACGGTTTTTATTTATTTATTTTATTCATACTTTTTTAAAAAAAATTTTCATTGACGCAATTAGGGATCGAATAGAAATTGACGTTTCTTGCATGATTCATGTATTAAATTCCCATGCTCAATATGCAGTAATGAATATATTGTTAATAATCTTTGAGTCTTATAGATATAACATAACTATGACCTCTAACTTGTTACACTAGTTTTAATAGCAGTTATGCTTTTATGCTTAGACTCAGGATCAAGGAATTGGCAGATCCTGTGTGTGTACAGTGTTGTTATATCTCAGTTAAGATTAAATGTTCTCACAAAGATAGGATTATGGTTGGACTTGTGTGGTAAAGACCTTTAACGGGATATCACCGCAAATCGTATACTAAAATGTAGAATAAAAGCCTGAAGGTTGAGGTGAGGTTTAGGTGTAGCATAGCATTCATTAGCTGCAAACTTAAGCTAGTCAGGGGCCTCATTGTGTGTAGAGGGCGTGTGCATTGACTGCTGGGGTGGAAAAGACTATAGAAATCATCAAATCATGAAGCAGAGGTCTCCAGCCACCTGGTTATGACCTGGTACTGGAAGAGTTGCTATTGAGCTGCGAGAAGATTCCTGTGAAAATGCCTATTGATACGACACTATTATTTTAATATAGGAGGTAAGAAAAAAGCAAGCAATGGTTGTAACCCAGTGACAGCTACTGACAAAAAAAGGGAATAAAGGACACACACAATCATTTTTTTTAGACCACAGACTGGTTGCACATTGTCCTAGAGCTTTAACAGAATCTCTAATGGTCTTTGGTGGCCTATGCTAATGATTTGTACCCTTTTATTTGGTGGTGTGTTATGTCTCATGAAAACCATTTAAGGATTAATCGAAATTTGTAGATTGCATATTGGATTCTGCTGGACATTAATAGGACATCCAGGTTTTGGAAAAGTTCCTAAAATGGAAACTTTTAAAACGTTTTATTTATTTATTTTTTAAGTTATTTTAGTGTGATGATTTAATGTTGTACTAAAACACACCTGACTGCTTATTTTAACACTTCTATACACTTACTGTCCACTTTATTAGGGACACCTTAATAATCTAACCTGTTACTTTATAAGGAACACTTCTATACACTAGCATTTCACTTGATTACGTCTCACAAGTGGCACAGCTCTGACTGTCCAGGGGCAAAGTGATTTGTAAAATAAACAACACAAATGCATACAATTATTTAATTTAAAATTACATTTACAATTGAATACAATATATTACACTTAATTGAAATAACCTGAAAGTGTAAAGTGCAGTGTTTAATTGTATTGTATTTTTTAGTTTATGTGTAGATTGTCATGTGTACAGTGTCAGAACTGTCTTGAAGGTGGAACATGGCACTAAAGCCCACTTAACAGCTTTGCAGATGTGTATGCAAGTTTCTCATAATGCATAAAGTTAATGTTCTATATTACATGGTTAATAATTTTGTGTAAACGTGAACCTCCGAACCGTTGGTGTTAACACAGCTAGTCCTGATCACACTCAATTCACTATAAAGCTAAAGATTTATGGTCACCTGAGCATCACATCACATCCAAATGTAGGATCTTATTAGTACAGAAAGGGAGACTACAAGTTTAATGAGATGTTCACCAAGTGCAGGTGTCATGTTCATGCCCACATAGTTCATGGCCATAAAGTGAGATTAGGTTGCAGTTCTTTAGTGTTTTAAATGTAGATATTATGAGAAAGATCAAACTTGTCTGGTGGTTCTTTTTTTGTTGTTATCAGTAGCCATAAACCTGTTGGGTAAAGTCAGTGTGAGAAAGGAAAAGGAAATGCTGACAGTGTTCCTCTTGTTAAAGAAAAAGCAAAAAAAAAAAAACACCTCAGCCATGAGGGATTATTTGCAGTAGTGCTTTGAGTCTTTAAAACCCTGTTTGTTCATTTACTGATAATTAACTTAGCAACAAAGCACGCCAAGGTCACTTCTGTCCAACACACTCCTACAACCCATTTCACTAGCAATGCAACACACTTACACACTTTATAATGAATGGATTTCTTTTCCCTACTTTAGTGAGTCAGCTCTATTACAATCCATTTTAATGTGGGACTCCTCACACTAGTAGTAATAATAATAATGATAATAATTCATCATCATCCAACAGAACAGTAAAGTAAGTGTACATAGTATCCCAGAGCAGCGCGCGTGACCTGGGCACTGTTCCTAACATCACACTTACAGACTAAATATAAGTGGTAATCTACTATTCCGACATGCGGTTTAGGACAGAGCCCTACTCGTGACACACACACACACACACACACACACACGACGGTCAGCAGAGCACTTTGTATTCAGCAACGTAGGTGTGATGAAGGTTTGGACGCAGCCACGGTCACACGACTCTCTGCGTAAAGGCGGTGTTCCATTAACACCTACTACTGAATGGACTGTATGAGCTTCGGGACCTGAGCAGTCACGTGGATGTCTGATGGAGGCTACTTTGATGTTTTCTACGGATCAGAAGAACATGGCAAGTTGGAGAGGGAACTCGGGTTCCCAAAGATATGGACACTACCGACAGGAGGTGTATATGAAGCATAACACCAATGATCTGGGTAATAGAGATGCTTGTATGAAATCTGTGGACATGATTAGAGGAATGGATGGATAGATCATTTTTGTTTCTTTAAAAAAAATCTATCTATCTATCTATCTATCTATCTATCTATCTATCTATCTATCTATCTAGCTTACTTCAATATATAGATAGGTAGATAGATATGTTCTTTCCTTCGTAAAAAACACCTATGTATGTATGTATGTATGTCTATCTATCTATCTATCTATCTATCTATCTATCTATCTATCTATCTATCTATCTATATCTGTAGTATTTATCATATCGTTTACCTCCATCTATAGATAGATAGACAGACAGACATTTTATTTCATTCTTAAAAAACACCTATGTATGTATGTATGTATGTATGTATGTATGTATGTATGTATGTATGTATGTATCTATCTATCTATCTATCTATCTATCTATCTATCTATATCTGTAGTATTTATCATATCGTTTACCTCCATCTATAGATAGATAGACAGACAGACATTTTATTTCCTTCTTAAAAAACACCTATGTATGTATGTATGTATGTATGTATGTATGTATGTATGTATGTATGTATGTATGTATGTATCTATCTATCTATCTATCTATCTATCTATGTAAACTACAGATATTTATTTTAGTTATGTCCTCTTCATTTACAAATACATTCTTATTTTCAAGAACACAAATCCTTGGAAGCAAAAGGGAGTATAAAAGGGCCCTCAGCAGTTTCTGAAGACAAGATCTCCACAGGTAACAATAAACTTTATGAACAATGAAAATGGCTACATGGTACACAGAAATCAGATATTTCTAATAGAAGATATTATTATTATTGTGTTTTTATTGTGTATTATGTTTTTATTATATAAAGAAGTCTGACAAACCTCTTACAATAGTCATCTTAAATCAAGTCAAAAGTAGATTAGTGTGAGTTAAGCTGATTGTGTTGTATATTCATCTTTCATAAATACTAAAGAGTGTCCCGAAAGTCACTATACAGTAGCTGTACATAGTGACTGATTTAAAATGGGTCTTTTTTGTTAAAGGCATACTTAAAAGCGAGCTAAAAAGAAAGCAGATTGTTGTGTTTCTGACGGACCGTTTTTCTGTTTACCATATTGTCTGAAGTAAACATGTGCAAAAGTGAAGTTGGTGTTTTAATTATTATTTGGCCATCCACCCAAGCTACACACAGACCTCATTATTAGTATGACTTTAAATTGAAAGTCATAGACTGTCTCTTTAACATGTTGATTCCAAAACTGCCCTTCTACATTGTGGTTTCCTATCAGAATAAGGGTCAAATAGAAATAGTTGGCACTGCTTTGGGGGGAAAAAACTCTCAAACACAGGCTGAAAATACACAATGACCCCTGCACATATCATCTTTTGTCACTGATTAACCCCTACTGTCAATAGAGTACTATAACATCACATGATTGGAATGATGTTATGAGCTCAATCAGTCATGAATTAAAGAGTTTGGTCTATATTAACTAGCCTTACTATATCCCAATGAATACCAATGCACAAGATACAGGGTTACAATTATATATTTGATAAATACGTTTTTTTTATTAAAATGATAGGATTACCTGAATGATGGTGGCATGGAGACAGATTGCATAGTTTGTTAACTATCAGGCGTTTCCTGTTGCAGTGTTGCCGCTTCAGCTGGCCATAGCAGAAGGTCCGGACCGGCTTCCTGCTGACAAGGACACACAGGAAGTTCTGTGTGGGAAGCTGCGTGAGCTGGAAACTGACCTCGGCAAAATTTCACCCTTGATATCTGTAAGGTTTCTTTGCTGAGATCCCATTCATAGATTTCATACAAATCAAATCAATTACAAATGAATCGTACACCAGAGTGAATAATAAGCCATGAAGGTGTAAACTAAATGAGTGTATAGCTTCATTAGAATTAGCACAAAAAGTGTTAAAATCTTCAACATAGTAAAATGAATAATTCTAGTCTGTTTTTTTTTAATCTTAAAGGATTTATCTGCTCATCTGGTGTCCATTAACAGTGTGGAAAGGACCATATTTATCACTTTTAAATCATTTGAGGAAGTATGGAAGTTCACTACATACCACAGAATGGGTTTGTACTTCTTTTTTTACTTTTTGCATTATATCCTCTTAATTTTAGTATTAATTCCATGCTTATGTGGATGTTCTCCAGGCTTCCTGAATCAGTGTTTGGGGAACCTTATTTTAGACCAAGGATTCTGGCTGAATTCTTTAGATCAGAAGTACTCAGGAATTGAGGTCTCGATTAAAGAGGAGGCGATTAATCAGATGTATAAAAGTTTTCTGATGCAAGAAGGTAGCTGCTATCCACTTGTTTCTTATAGTAACTTCTAGTCAAAGGAGAAGAATTATCAAGACTGATACATGATTAGATTAATACCAGGATTTTGTTTCAGGCTCCTTTTTTGGTAGTTGCACAGTGAACCAGATGTTTGACAGCTCCACATCAGGTAGTGATTTGTATCTTGAGAAAGGTGATATTGCTCTATTTGAGCCTCCATTTCTGGGCTCGGGTTGGACCGTGCTATCCATGGCAGATGGCTCAAGAGGAACTAAAGCATGGCCAGCATTGGAACCTGTCATTCCATTTCATCAGTAAGTAGGAAAAAGTGGTGCTCAGTAAATATCCACACACCTCTGATTCATTCATTTGTCTTCTTCCTTTTGGTTTAGGTGGTTTCTGAAGTCCTGTCCTGAGTGGGTTTTGGTAGGCAGTGGGAAAACATGCTGTAATCTCCCGTTTCAAATTGGTAAGGAAACATCACTTTATGAAACTTCAGTGATGTGTTGCAAGATTATAATTAAATGCAACAAAGAGTTATTGAAACAAAAACAAAAAAAAACTGATTAGCTGTAGGTATCTGCGAGGCGACAGAAGTGTATGATGGTAATGGACCAGATGAACTCAGCTTTGAGACTGGAGATCGCATTATCATCAAGGGCCTACTGGTAACCTGTTTCGAGTGGTTTGTGGGCAAGCTGGAGAGGACCGGTGATACAGGACTTGTCAAAACCAGCCTTGTAAAAGCAACCAATTCTCTTTGTGAGTAAGTGCCTGTGTTTTTGGATTTCCTGTGCATTTGACATCACGTGCAAATAATACAGTTTCCAATAACGCCACATCCCTAAACATTTTATCTTTGTTTTGTACCACAACAGTGTGTCAGCAATAATTTATTTAGTCTATTAACGGATTACACGTTGCACACTGTATATAGAATAGCACAGAACTGCTCTGGAGTTTTCCTTCATACGTTTTAAGCACACAAAAGCCAAACCAATGCATATACATTTTATTTATATTTTACTGATTATGTAAAATATTCAGTATGCAAATCCCTATGCAAGTTATTAGTAGAGAAATTATAATGTATTATAATGATCTTAATCCTTGCTGAAAGAACTAGTCAGAGCTTCTGTAATAGAAAATGTATCAAATACCTAAGAAAACTGGAGATGTCTGAAGACCAGGCAGTAAAATTCCTGATTAAAAATGGATTCATGCTACATGGTTGGCTGACTGAATAATTGCATGAATATGCAGATGTATAGGTGTTCCTTATAAAGAGGTCAACGTATCTAAGTATGTATGTATATATGTATGTGTGTACTATACTCTATTTTAACCACAGGTCTGATGAAATCTTTATAAAACAAGAGGACAGCAAAATCTTCAACTTGGAACAAGAGAAGATTAAAAAGGAAGCTATTGCCTTTTTAAAGAAAACCTGCCAAAGCAATGTGGCTACAGTCTACAAGCTTGGTAAGCTGTTTAAGTCTAATCATATTAAAGTAATTTAATATCTGATTTCAGTACTCATGTATGTACTGGTGTGTCTGAGTTCAAGCCAGTAAGAAACATTTATCTTGAATGATTTTTATTTGAAACCATATGGGTATTAAATTATAATGGAACATGCAAATACAAAAAAAGGACCAGAGAAGTACCCTATATATCAGTCAACTTTTCTTACATTCTGCACACTGCCACATTATGATGTTAATTATAAACATTATGAAAGTAATTTCTAATTCAAACTTGGATTCTTACAGAGTGGCATTAACCGATTCAATTAACATTAACATCATTAACAGCTACTCATTCAACAAGCCTTCAACTTAATGCAAATGTATAAATCCAATATGAAACCAATAATAATAAAAGAAGCATTAGTTCGGAACTGCAAATCAGAGTAGCACATTGCAAGAGAGAACTTTGCACTTTGTCTTTACACATCCATTTTCCACGGAAGAACTCGTGGGGCTCTGATCCTGTGGATCAAACTTTGTGTCACAGTTGGCTCGGCCCTAAGAAAGAAAAAAAAACATTTATTTTAAGGACTAGCGCAACTGTCAGAGGCTCAGTTTAAGACCTAAACTGCTTGGCACCTAACCTACTGTTTTCTCGCACTCACCGGTCTTGGTTGAGTAGTGAGTTTGCAAGTCCCCAGACAAAAGGTGTTGCTGGTGTTCCAGACTTCTCCTCCTCTGTGGTGGAAAAGTGTTTGTCAGAAAATGTATGTGTGCCCACTGGATTCATAATTTCTTCACTAAGAGTAAGAATAAGAGTAATTTTGCTAGTAATTCAACACATGTCTAGTAAATGAGGAGAGGAAAGACAGTGTAATAAAAGACATGGCAGAAGCTGACCTTCATCCCAGTCTTCATCACACACAGGAATAGTCCAGGTGCTGACAGGAACCTGGAATTTGCGCTGGGTGTCATCAGTTATTGCTTAAATTATATATATATATAAAAAAATAATAAATCAGAAAATTACATTAGTTAGTTTTCTTGGTATAAAACAGAAATATTTTAAAAGTCGAGTATGTCACAAAATTGTGTACATTTCTACCATAGTCAGTATTTACAGGGCACCGATCCACACAGGTGGACATGTGATCGGACATCTCGTGTTTGGGCATAAGGTGACGAGCGTTGAATGGGCATGTCCACAGCTGACTGGCCAGCTTAGGATTGTTCTGGAAAATACAAAAGATCAAATTAGTAAAAAGTATTAGTATTAGTAAAAAGAAAAAAATAAACAAGTGAACACAAAATGCAGTTTTTTAATTAAGGTTTTTATTATTTGGGGAGAACAAAATCCTTTTGGATTTTTATTTACAGGGCCCTGTGTGAAAAAGTGTTTGCCTTCTAAATCTAATAACTGGTTGGGCCACTCTCAGCAGTAACAACTGCAATCAAGCGTTTGCGATAACTTGCAATGAGTCTTTTACAGCGCTGTGGAGGAATTTTGGTCCACTCATCTATACAGAATTCAGCCACATTGGAGAGTGTTTGAGCATGAACCGGCTTTTTAAGGTCATGCCACAGCATCTCAATAGGATTCAGGTCAGGACTTTGACTAAGCCACTCCAAAGTCTTTATTTAGTTTTTCTTCAGCCATTCAGAGGTGGACTTGCTGGTGTGTTTTGGATCATTGTCCTGCTGCAGAACCCAAGTACACTTCAGCTTGAGGTCACAAACAGATGACTGGATTTCTCCTTCTGGATTTTTTGGTAAACAGCAGTATTCATGGTTCTACTTATCACAGCAAGTCTTCTGGGACCAGCAAAACAGCCCCAGACCATCACAATACCACCACCATATTTTACTTTGGGTATGATGGTGTTACTTTTATGCCAGACGTAATGGGACACACCTTCCAAAAAAGTTCAACTTTTGTCTCATCAGTCCACAGGGTATTTTTCCAAAAGGTCTTGGGGATCATCAAGATGTTTACTGGCAAAACTGAGACGAGCCTTTATGTTCTTCTTTCTCAGCAGCAGTTTTCTTCTTGGAACTCTTCCATGCAGACCACTTTTGCCCATTCTCTTTCTTCTGGTGGAGTCATGAACACTGACATTAACTGAGGCAAATGAGGCCTGCAGTTCTTTGGATGTTGTTGTGGGATCTTTTGTGACCTCTTGGATGAGTCGTCACTGTGCTCCTGGGGTAATTTTGGTCAGCCGGTCACTGCTGGGAAGGTTCTCCACTGTTCCATGTTTTTGCCATTTGTGAATAATGGCTCTAACTTTGGTTCGCTGGAGTCCCAAAGCTTTAGAAATGGCTTTATAACCTTTTCCGGACTGATAGTGACTGTTTCTACAGCTTTTGGATCTCAGCATGATGTATAGCTTTTGAGGATCTTTTGGTCTACTTCACTTTGTCAGGCAGGTTCTATTTAAGAGATTTCTTGATTGCGAACTGGTATGGCAGCAATCAGGCCGGGGTGTGGCGAGAAAAAATGAATTCAGGTATGATAAACCACCGTTTTTTACATAACTTTTTCACACAGGGCCATGTAGTTGTGGATGTTTTTTTCCCCTTAATAATAAAAACCTTCATTTAAAGACTGCATGTTGTGTTCACTTGTGTCGTCCTTTACGAATATTTAAATTAGTTTGATCATCTGAAACATTAAAGTGTGACAAACATGCAAAAAATAAGAAATCAGGAACCCTTTTTTACATCACTAAATATATATATATATATAAGAACTTTTAATCTTTCTTACTTTATATACCAACATATTATTTAAATAATAAATCTAGAGGAATTTCAGAGGAGTTCCCTTTGGGTGAACATTAACCTGAGAGGTTAAGTATTACGTACAGTAATCAATTTTATGAATAGGATGAAATAAAAGAGCAGCACAGTAGACAGTGTTACTTCCTCACAGCTCCTAGGACCCAAGTTAAAACTAAACTCTGACTACTGTATGTGTCAAAGCCCACAGGTTCATGTTATTTCCCAGAAGTGTGAATGAATGTGTAAATGTGTGCCTGGCATTCCATACAGGGTGTATTCCTCATGCCCTGCTGATGAAGGATGGATGGATGGATGGATGGATTAGGCCAGGTGGAAAAAGTTGTCTTCATGTCACAGAAACTGCAGTGCATATGGATTTATCATATTGATTATACAGGGATATTGTTTTTATTATTTGTACCCACCTTCTTACACTTGATGAGGTGGTAGGGAAAGCGACATGCCCGGATTTTATGATTAGCATCATAAGGGCACAGAAGCAGTTTGTCAGGGTTACAGTAATCATCATCTAACAGAAAAAAAATATTATAAATATATATTATAATATATAAAAGGAAGAAGCAGGTTAGTCAGACTGCCAGAAACTTTCAGTGCGAATTCACGTCCTCTACAATGTTAAGAACTGATCATTCATCACGTCTTCATGTTGAACTTTGTTATATACAGTACCTTGTTCCTCTTCCCAGCGACGAAGTGGTGCCTCAGCTTCAGGAGATGGTTCCTTGCTGTTCTTTGACCTTTTCGATGTCATCCCTGTTTTTTCCCTCTGCTTTATACACACACGATCTTGACCTATTGCTAACAGAAACGACTTTCAAAACCTCAATTGCAAACTAAACTTCAATTAGCATCATGTCGTCCTGGGAAAATACGAGTGGAAATATTCCGATTTACTTTCCTGCTCTGTGATAATGGTTCACACTATTTCTGCTTACTTTTGACCTCAAGTGAATTTTAAAGTAAGAAATAAAAGTGCTTACCTCGAGTTCTTAAAATGTATAAGCCAGGGAACGGACGGCACTCGAATCTACTGCGCATGCGCACCCTGTTTTTCCTCTCTTGTTAGCTAATACGATATTCCCGATTTTAATTAGCATGAAAACAAGTAGATTTTAGTTTAGTTCGGTTTAATGGATAATACTTGTTTTTAAATGTACAATAACACAACATAATAATAATAATAATTTTATTGGTATAAATTCTTCAATGATTTATAACATTCTGGAATCTATATGATCTTTTTCCCAAATCCCAGTAACAGATACAAACACTGGCAATAAGCAGTAAATTAAAATTGTGAGTTTTTAGAGTCTGCAACAAGTGATCTAAATCTTTATTTCTGATTTTTATCACAGATTCAACAAATTCAACATCAGTTCGAAGTAGGTGACATTTGTATATTACACATTTTAATCAATTATAATGATTTCTTTGAAGAAATTGAAACTACAGCTTATTTTTTCTATTCATATTTTTTTAGATGGCCCCACCAACTGTGAATATATAGGCATGAAAAGCAATATCAGCAATATTTTGAGTGAAACAAGAAAACATCCACAAATCGAGCAGTCCCAAGACAATGTAAAGCTCCAAACAGATGAGTCCATAGGATCCACAGTGTCATCCTGCAAAATCCCACACTTTACTATATGTTCAGAGCAGGATCCAGATGAATACCATTCCCTCCTGTCCTTCCTAGGCAGCCGTGATCACCAGCCTGAGTTTAAGCTTCTCTATACTACCTACACAAAATTCCTCCTTTTGCATTTCCAGGGCCACAGTGATGAGGAGGAGCTGGTAGAATATTTGGGTGTTGCTCGAGAAACTGCAAGAAAAAAACGCATGCCATGGGCACAGAGCAGAATATGTTTCCTCTTGGGACAGTTGTGTGCAGAAAGGTTGAAGTTCTCCCAGGCACGTGTCTATTATGAGGAAGCCTTAAGCATACCAAGAGACTATTTCACTGACATGCACCTTCTCTCAGCCATCTACTCCAACCTGGCCTTTATCTATCTTACACAAAAAAATGCAGAGAAGTATCTTGCTCTATCTGAACGCTTTGCTGCTTTATTGATGGGAGTTGGTGACTATTTATCTGGCACAGAAGACGCTGAGGTGTTAAAGTTTGGACTAAAAAAGGCAATTCTCTCCCTGAACAAACCTGCAGAAGCCCGGGTCTGTTTTCTGCTAGCCAAGTTGTATCTGAAGCTTGGAGAAGGGATAAGGGCTGTACCTTTCATTGAACGGTTACAGATTTTAGCTGATGAGATCCCTGGAACTTGTGACAAGATGCGGAGTCATGGTTTTTTACTCTTAGCAAGACTTTATAGTGACTACGGGCTGCTTCAACTAGCTGAGAGCTCAGCATGGCAGGCATGTCTTCAGGTGGGTTTCACATGATAAATGTAAAGTAACTGTATATTATTACAGTCATAAAATTATTATTTTTTTTCTTGCAACACATAGGTGTCTACCTCAGTCACCGATTGTTTCTGCGGCATCTCTTTGCTGTTAGAGACTGGCCAAGAACTGTATGGTGTTGACATCCCAGCACAAGTAGCTCTATGTTTGACTCGAGCTGCTGCTTTAGAATCTGCTGACATGGAGCCCAGCTTTCCACATGCCTATGCCCTGTGTTTGTCTTGGCTCTTCCACAAGCAAGGCATGTCTAAAAGGGCAGTTCACTACATGTGCAACTTCATCAAACATTCCTCTGCTACAACACTCAGCCAGTCTGATGCCAATGCTGCTCTTATCTGGCTGGCATGGTTATATATCTGTGACTCGCAGCACCACAGTGCTCTGGATGTTTTGGACTCGGTCCTGTCCTCCCTCCCTGAACACTGCACAACCCAGCTGGAGGGGATCATCTATAATATGCGTGGCATCACTTTGAGACACGCCAGTGATGTCAAACAAGCTGCTGAGAACTTCCGTGCTGCTGTTGATGTCTGTGAGGAGCTTGAAGACAGGCATAACTGGGCCATTGCAATAGCCAACTTTGGTTTCTTGAGTTTGCAGGTCAATGCGAAGAGAGTAGCAGAGGAGCAGCTTATCCAGGCAATAGAGCTGTTTTCAGAGCTAGAGGATGAAGACCATGAAGTGAACTTTGTTGTTGTGCTTTTAGAGCTTGGAAAGCTTTATGTGTCACAGGGTTTTTGTGAGAAAGGAAAGGTCTGTTATGAGTGGGCCCTGCTGATTTCCATCCTCTATGAAAACTCAGAGAGTAAGTGCCAGCTATCATTACTGACAGTTCTGTTTAGCATTGTAAATCCAAATTTACAAATAAACTTGTTTCCTTGTTAAGGCCAATTGCAAGCCACTCGTCACCTATGCCAGCTATATAGTGACTCATGTCCTGATGAAGCTCAGTGTATCATCTATAATGAACACCAGCTGAACCTGCTGCAGCAGACAGGAGACAGAACCCTGGAGGCAGAAATATTGCAGAAGATCAGCCAGCTGTACCTCACCCTGGGCACAGAGAAGTTAGTTCATATGATGAACAACTCATGTGAATATTAGTACATTATATGTATATACTATTAAATGTCAGCATTTTTGACATGACAGAATGTAAAGGTCAAACTCAATAGTTCCAGGCTCAACAGTCTAAAACGTCTTTTTGCTGTTATTATGACTCAGAGCAAACAGATGTGCGCTGGACTACACCAAAAGAAGTATAGGGATCTACATTGACATGGGGAGGAAGAAGAAAGAGGCACAAGGCTGGCTCCAGGCAGGAAAAATCTACCACATCCTCAAACAGACTGAGCTGGTGGATCTCTATGTGCCGGTAATAATAAGTTGGCAAAGATGTAAAACTAAAAAAAGAGAAAAGAAACAAAAACCCCCACCAACGAATCTATGCATAGTTGAATTGTATCAAGGCTCTGATGATAGAATTTAATGAAACAGACTCATTGTAACAAATTTTGACACTGGAGACTCCTTGAAGAAGATCTCCATGCAGAAAATATCATTAAAAATCGCATACAACTT
The DNA here is from genome assembly GCA_024362625.1 of Silurus asotus. Classification (NCBI taxonomy): domain Eukaryota; kingdom Metazoa; phylum Chordata; class Actinopteri; order Siluriformes; family Siluridae; genus Silurus; species Silurus asotus. The sequence goes on along the minus strand of MU576718.1, from coordinate 47,268 downwards.
TTAATGTAGAAAAACCTCCACAAAAATCTCTGTAAATAAATTGTTACTAAATAAATTAACATTACATTGACTGCATGAATATAAACCTCTAATTGCAGTTTAAAAAGTACTTTCAGAGCTGCAGTTACACAAAATTACACAAAAATACACAACAAAACCACACCCTCTGTCCAGTCAGATTCAAGAAATCAAGAGCATTATAATGCTGATAATATTTACTTGTAAAAGTTAACCGTAAACCACATGATCCCAGAAGATTTTCTCTTCTGTCTTTGAGTGACAGGTAGCGCAAGACATTGCTTTAAGCACAGGAGACACACTATTTATTCTGGAGCTGCTGGAGACAGCAGGGGATATATTCTTCGACAGCACACAGGACAGAGAGAAAGCTGTCTGCTTTTATAGGGTAAGTCTGTATATCCAATTGGTTTAAAGTCAATAGGTAATTAAGACTCCCCCAGAAAAAAAATTATAAGTTTAAACAGGGTAAACACAAAACATTTAGTAGGAACATACTAAACATAGCATTTTAGATAATCAGGTTAGAGAATTATTTAATAAACAAGGGCATGTTAAGCTATATGCTGTTCACCTATATGTAAAACTACTAAAGAAAGAAAAATGATATTTAAAAGTGCAGTCTCTCAGCCTTTTCTTCTTATTTTTTTGGTGTACTTGTCATATTGGTTTAGCATTAATAAAACCGCTGCTATATTTCAACACTCAATATTGACAGATTTTAAAAAACGATGTGTAATGCACATGTAAAAATAGACCAGGAATATGTAATATACACTGACCAGGCATAATATTATGACCAGTAAAGTGAATAACACTAATTATTTATTCATCTGTTAGTGGGTGTAATATATTAGGCAGCAAGTAACCATTTTGTCCTCAAAGTTGATGTGTTTGAAGCAAGAAAAATGGGCGTAAGAATTTGAGTAAGTTTGACAAGTATGATGGCTAGACGACTGGGTCAGAGCATCTCCAAAACTGCAGCTTTTGGGGGCTGTTCCCAGTCTGCAGTGGTCAGTTTCTATCAAAATTGGTCCAAGGAAGGAACAGTGGTGAACCGGAGACAGGGTCCTGGGTGGCCGAGGGTCATTAATGTACATGGGGTGATAAGGCTGGACCGTGTGGTCCGATCCAACAAATGAGCTCCTGTAGCTCAAACTGCTGATGAAGTTAATGCTGTTAATGCTCGACAGGTCAGAACTGTTTCAGCAGCAAAAGGGATAAACACAATATTAGGTTGGTGGTTATAATGGTATGCCTGATTGGTGGTCACAAATTTATCCCTGGTCAGTGTAAGTATAGATTATGATGTATAGTCCTGTTTGAAAGCTGTGTGTGTGTGTGTGTGTGTGTGTGTGTGTGTGACAGGACCGAGCCCTCCCAATTGCAGTGAAGACAAGCAGTATATGTTGTCAGCTCAGATTGTGCAATAAACTAGCAGAGTTGCTGCTACAGCTGGGAGAGTATAAAGAAGCTGTGGAGTATGCACAGACTGCTTTGGAAATCAGCGTCAGCATGGGTACGTTTCAGTGTACTGGTGAAACCCAATGCTGCTCACACAACTTTGCCAGTTAAAGTAACGTATACATGGAAATCCAGTCCACAGTTTATTCCAGTTGAAATTGCACAATACACAATTTGTTTTTTATTACAATATAAGACACATTAATTTAAATAGGATTGCCTTGACTACATCCTTGTCTTTACTTGTTTTATGCTTGTAGCTGACCGTTTAAACGAGCGTGTGGCTTTCCACCGGCTGGCTACACTCTACCACTGCCTGAGTCAGTTTGAGCTGGCTGAGCACCACTTCCTGAAAGCGCTCTCACTCTGTCCCTCACCACTGCAGTTTGATGAGGAAGCCCTATACTATGTCAAGGTCTATCAGACATTAGGTGACATAATCTTCTATGATCTAAAGGTAAGAATCACATCCAAGGCTTACAGGTGCATCTCAGTAAATTAGAATATCATGAAAAAGTTGATTTATTTTAGTAATTCAATAAAAAGAAGTGAAACTCGTATATCATATAGATTCCTCAGACACAGACTGATATTTTTCAAGTGTTTAATTCTTTTAATTTTGATGATTATGGCTTACAGCTAATGAAAACCCACAATTCAGTATCTGAGACAATTCGAATATTGTGAAAAAGTTCAGTATTGGAGACTTGCGGTGTCACAATCTAATCAGCGAATTAAATCCAAACACTTGCAAACGTTTCCTGAGCCTTTAAATTTTGTCTCAGTCTGGTTCAGGCTACACAATCATGGGGAAAGACTGCTGACTTGACAGTTGTCTAGAAGACGATCATTGACAGCCTGCACGTGGAGGGTAAAACACAAAAGGTCATCGCTAAAGAAGCTGCTGTTCACAGAGTGCTGTATCCAAGCACATTAATATAAAGTTGAATGGAAGAAAAAAATGTGGTAAAAATAGAATTTGGGGGAGATTCACAAATAGTGGACTGCAGCAGAAGTCAGTGTTTAAAGAGCCACCACATAGGCTACAACTGACTCATTCCTTGTGTCAAGCCACTCCTGAACCAGAGACCATGTCCGAGGTGTCTTACCTGGGCAAAGGACAAAAAGGACCGGACTGTTGCTCAGTGGGTCAAAGTCGTCTTTTCAGATGAATAGAAATACATTTTTTGCGTTTCATTTGGAAATCAAGGTCCCAGAGTCTGGAGGAAGAGAGGAGAGGCACAGAATCCAAGTTGCTTGAGGTCCAGTGTTAAGTTTGCACAGTCAGTGGTGGTTTAGGGAGTCATGTCATCTGCTGGCTGTCGTCCACTGTGTTTTATCAAGTCCAAGGTCAGCACAGCCGTCTACCAGGAAGTTTTAGAGCTTTTCATGCTTCCCTCTGCTGACCAGCTTTATGGAGATGCTGATTTCATTTTCCAGCAGGATTTGGCAATTGCCTCACTGCCAAAAGCCCCAAAGTTTGGTTAAATAGACATGGTATTGTGCTTTAGTGGCCAGCAAACTCACCAGACCTAAACTTCATAGAGAATCTATGTGGTATTGTCAAGAGGAAAATGAGAAACAAGAGACCAAAATAATGCAAATGAGCTGAAGGCCACTGTCAAAGAAACCTGGGCTTCCATACCACCTCAGCAGTGCCACAGACTGATCACCTCCATACCATGCCAAACTGAGGCAGTAATTAAAGCAAAAGAAGCCCCTAGCAAGTATTGAGTACATATAAAGTAAATGAACATACTTTTCAGAAGGCCAACAATTTACTAAATTTTAGTTTTTATTGGTCTTATGAAGTATTTTAATTTTTTGGTGGGATTTTTTTTTTAATTGTAAGCCAGAATCATCAAAATAAAAAAACACTTGAAATATATCAGTCTGTGTGTGATGAATCAATATAATATACAAGTTTCACTTTTTGTATTGAATACTAAACTAAATCAACTTTAATTATATTTCAATTTATTAAGCTATGCCTGTATATGCCAAAAACCAACCAGAAGAGGGCAATATAGGGATGCAAACTAAATTGGAAATCTGTCAACATACTATACGTTCTCTCTAGGTTAGGTTATCTTTAGTTTGTTAGGTTGCCCTGCTGAAAAATGAAATCTTTCCACTGTGTATAGTAGAAATGACAATAAATTGCCACATTACTGCTCCAGAGTCCCTATTTTGCTTCTGAGTTCAGGTTACAAGTCTGTGTCCCCTATTAGTGAATGTGTTTACAGTGCCTTCAGTAGACTAGTGTCCTATTATGGGTGTATTCCTACCTCACAACCAAGGATAGACTCAGCATTCTCCATGATGCAGACTATGATCTAATAGTTACTAAAGAAAAATAAATGGACTTAATGAATAATTAATAAAAAGAGATTTCGAATCAAAAATGAAAAATCCTGCATAAGTAATGTTGACGTTATGTCACTGTAACATATATCACGTGCTGATTTGTTCAATCTTACATTATACAAAACAAATACCAAATCTTCATTCCCCTCTCTAAGGAGCCGTTTGATGCAGCTGGTTATTACCACCTTGCTCTGGCTGCTGCCATGGACCTGGGCAATAAGAAGTCTCAGCTTGAGCTGTGCACTCGTCTGGCTACAATTTACCACAACTTTCTCATGGATCGTGAACTCTCCCTGCATTTCTACCAGCGTGCCCGAGCTTTCGCCGCCGATCTTAATATCCGCCGTGTCAAACTATCAGCGGATCAGAGTTTTCGCACCACATCCCAATATAGAATCAAAGCCTCTCAGGAGACCAGCTAAACAGAAAACAGAAACATAGACTGCACTGAAGCACAACACTAGAATGTTTACAGTCTATTGACCAGATGCTTTGTGTTGTGGTTTATTGGCTTTCATTTGTGTTGACAAGCTTGATGATATATGTGATGTGCTGATTGCTTATGTTGCTCCAGCAGGCAATTTCAGCAAGAGTGTCAAAAACACCCCAAAAATCTAAAGTTTATAATTCAAGAGTGACTGGAAGAAAGATTAATTCACATTAAGAATAATATAATAATAAAAAAGAAAGTCTGGATGTACATGTCTGTGCCACAAATATGCTATTAGTTAATTTAATGCTTATTTTTTTAAATTTTTGAAAGTCCATTCTACTGCTACTACTACTGATAATAATAATATGAAGAAGAAATAGAAAAAGCAGAAAAAGCTATAAGCTAATTTTACTGATATTCTACTGTGTTTGTGTGTGTGTGTGTGTGTGTGTGTGTGTGTGTGTGTGTGTGTGTGTGTGTGTGTGTGTGTGTTGCCCTGCAGTGTATTCCTGGGATGGGCTCCAGATTCACCTCAACCTTGACAAGGGTAAAGCTATTACTGCAAAAATGCCACATCCTCAAACAGTTAGAAAGAAAGAATAAACCAAGGAATAATAATAGAGACTAGACAATTAAAGGCGAGGCTTTAAATTGGAGTGTAACCTAAACAGGACTGCAGTAATATGCTCTGGTTAACATACATCTGGATCTGACTTTTAAATGATAACACAGTTCTACAGGTGCTACTTATGTAACACTCAAATGAAAGACCAGCATCAAGAGCAGCCAGAAATTTGCCAACATTAAAAAAAAAAAAAAAACCATATGAAAACAATCACCAACATTGTTTCCATAATAGTCAACCAGTGGAAAATTAAAAAACTTAAAAAATGTTTCGGTTAGACTAAAAAAAGAGATTCCTTTTTTCATAAAATATTACAAATATTCATGCAGAGCTACCAAACGTCATATAAGTTATATAAGTTGTCCTGCACAATGACTTTATGATCTTAAGCCTGGAAATCAAGTGAGAACATAAAGAAGCTCTGTTTTCACAAAGTGCTGGATATGACTGATGTTAAGGTGTTAAATATACATTTTCATGCTTGGTGAGGTCCCATTACTCGACCTGAACTGCTCTTCTATTGTCAAAACAAACACCAGGAGATAAAACTCTGTACCTTGCATCATGTGTGTATGTGTTAAAAAGACACGAGCAACATTTGATGCATATGTGCCTGGCCTGAGCTCCTCACACGTACCATAAACCCTTTCAGGAGAGAGCCAGCTGTGAGAGAACACTGAAATACCTCCTTAAGTTTTTTTTTAATAACACATTCAGCACACTCATAAAACACTTTATCCTGTGCGCATGTGGGCACTTTTGAACCGCTCTCGGGGTCTTTGTATGGTTGCAAAGTGGGCTGAGCGAAACCCTCAGAAACCTTTTTCTCCGCCTCCATGTGCAGCTTCAACTTCATTCCAGCTCTCAGCCTGACCGGACCCACTGTTTCTCTGCTCTGAGAGTGCATTTGGAAGTTGTTTTTTTTACCTTTAATTTATATGAAGTCAAATTTGCACTGCATCCAGTGAAGCATTGTGTTTTTGCATTGCGTTTTGTTTTGTTTTTTGCACAAAAGAAACGCTTGTGGAAACAAGAAGCACATATGGACACTTATAGAGACTTTTTCCAATAGGGATATGGTCTCAGTCTAGACCTTTTTTTTGCCGTAGTTTTTTTTTTTTTTCTTCCTCGGTTTGACTACCTCCTTTTAGCTCAGACAATGCAGGTGACAGTGTTATCTGCCGTTCTCTTGCTCTGCGTCAGGACCCTTGTCCGTGCCGAACCCAAGCCCAAAACCTGCCCTGCCCGCTGCGATGTAAGCGCGTGCCCGAGCCCGAGCTGCCCGAGCGGGTACGTGCCGGACCGCTGCGGCTGCTGCCTCGTGTGCGCGCGCGCCGAAGGGGAATCGTGCGGGCGCGCGCACGACCTGCCCTGCGGCGACGGGCTCGAGTGCAAGCATCCGGCCGGGAAGCGGCTCTCCAAAGGCGTTTGTCAGTGCCGCTACGGAGCCAAGGTGTGCGCCAGCGACGGCAACACGTACGCCAACGTGTGCCAGCTTAAAGCCGCCAGCCGCAAAGCACTGCAGCAAGGCCTGCCGGGACTGAGCTCCGTGCACAAGGGGCCATGCGAGACTGGCCGAGGTAAGCTATTGCTCTGTCACAGCAAATAACTGTGTGCACAGTGAGCCAAAAGCACCCCAATGTTTAAAACGGTTACTTTTGCAGATCACATAATAATATTGCTGCATAATATAGTTGCTCAATAGTTTCTACGACTTTTGGTCACACGACCTTCATTCATTACGCATGCAAGAATTGTCAACAGTGATGGACATATTAGAGATCCCTAATCCCCTTTCCCACCAACGTGACCCAGCTCTCAGATGAACCTGCACAGCTACCCTCTGCTGCCCAAACAAAAGTCCAGTTCATGGAGATGGATCAAATCTAGCTGAACCCAACCAAAAATCTAAGCAGCTTGTCTTGTTTTAGTCAAAGTGACTATCTCATTGCTAAGATCAGGGTTATATGATGAGTTCTATTAGGCCAAGCTTCACCTCCTGGACTGGGTATTGCAGCAAGAACTAACCTGGAAGATTTGGTCAATACGAACTTTAAGTTCATGTGCTGCAAGCTGTGATCACAGGATAACAGAGAGCATATAAAACAAAACACTGCTGTGAAATTGATAAATACGGTTTGAACCACCGTATTAAATATGCTTGCGATTTATTAAAATCTTTTCTGATTAATTGGCTTTTTTTTTGTGCATATGGCAACGTTCAGTTACATCAGGATTGCAAAGTCCATTAGTGCGAAAATAACTAACAATCCATAGGATATATTATCCATTCCAATTGTCAGAGGAGCAGAGAGCAATTATTTGTGGTATCAAATAAGGCACACTATATTTTAGCTAAAAAATGTCTCTGCCAAGAACCAGATCTTTCTGTGGGATTTTTTTTTTCGTGGTTTAGTAGTGTCTCCAGCCAGTCTCGTTTTTTTGACAGCCTCCAGGGAGAGATCTTACAGATCCAACCTCACACACCAGAAATCACTACCAAACAGTTAAATTCAATAAAGTATCTTGTATATCTTCAGACATTTATATGAGTGCACTTGTTATGTCTAGCTGCTAGATATTTTACCCAAAGTTACAGACTTTTCTGACCCTTTTACACAAAAGCGTCTCGCATAGTGACTTGAATTAACAGCCTCCAAGGGCATGTAAAACATCATAACTCAGACATTAGCTTCACTTACAGCTGGCAGCTGTAGAGTCATCATATGAGGAGGCAGTTAGAATACAGAAGGTCATTGTGCGCTCCAGACTAGACGTGAATTTGCAGGTGAATCTGAGAGCAAGCTGAACTTTGGCTCGATCTCTGAACAGCTCCAAAACAAAGACGTAACCTTTTTTTGAACAACCATTAAAGAGAGACAGGAAGTAAACAAGAATTAGTACCGCTGTTTTAGCCACAAAGAAAGATCGCCCGAGCTGTTAACCAGACACTGCTTCCATGATTGCTGACAGATGAAAATCTCTTTATTTGTGTGTGAGACCTGGGCCAGCAATATGGGTCAAATCTTAACATTAAACAAACCAATTACCTCATACCAGTACAGAAGCTTAACAAGAAGCTTAACAAGAAGGCTGTTTGAATGGGTTTATCAAAACCTTCCTGACATCGATCTAATTTCGATATACACTTGAGAATGTTAGTGTGAAAACTTCTTGTGTGTCTGCTTTCTGGTGGCCAGAAAAGGACTAATTTCTCAGGAAGAGGTGTCTGACTGACAAACCACATTAAATCTACTTACTGTTTTAAACAAAACTTGGGAAAGTACTTAAACTTCATTCTCTCCCGGTGTTCGTGTTTATTTTCCCCCACTCGAGTGCAAAAAGTAAAAGTACTGATAATTTCAAATCGTATATATTCATTTGACTTTCCAGGAAAAGGAGAAGTGAAAATCAGCCAAGCTAAACAGCTTTCAGAGTGACTGTTTCTGTGTTTAATCTCCTTATAAACATACTAAAATTTCATTAGTCATAATTTCCTGTACAACTAATACTCTGAAATGGTAAGGATTAACAATGATTTTATCATTAGTGCATCAAATATCCCATGACCATGCCTCCTTCTATCATGGAAGTCAAGCATGTGCCATCAGACGGACCACTAATGTATGGTCTTGCCCTCAAGCCAGACTGGAAAATCAGACCAGAGAGTCAGAAGAGATCATTTTGGAAAGCTTATGGAATTTTCTTTTACCATCAGTAAATAGCTAATGCATGGCTGACTGTGCAAAGTCTCAGGTTTTTTTCTTTTCTTTTACAGTCTTTAATAGAGCAACCTCAAAGAGGATACACATTGGAACTGGAATGGAGGGTTGGCTGACTTGGCCACAGTAACCCAAATGATCTTAACGCTGCAATTCCCCAGGCCATGTCTAAGTGATATAGTTACCCTGGAATGTGTCCTTAAATGAGGTTGCTTGATGTGATTACTGATAAATAACTACAAGTGATTTACTGCACAGTTATGATGATTTTCAGCGAGCAATCCGTAATTTATACTTTAACCAGAGTTCCATTTACTCCCCTTTGTTCTTTTCCTGCACAGCAAATACTGAACTCAAACCAAAAGAGCAACCAATGAAATGTAAACCTCTGGGGTGGTGCTAGAGGCCACAGTTAGATGGTATTAAGTGGTTGTAAATTTGTACTGTAAATGTTATACTGTTAGACATATATACTGTGAGACACACAAGTTTAGTTATGAGGTTATAAAGACGGGTGTGCCGCTAGACCCCTGAGCTAAAGTGCATGTGCCAAGGCGTTCACAGGAAACAACCGATGGCTTGGGTGCAATCTTTGTGCAGAAAATAACATTGTCTAATTACTGCACTTTTACATACTCAGGATTCAGATGCTTACACACACACACACACACACACACACACACACACAGTATCCCCAAAACTTTTAGGTTCTTCTAATTAAAAAAACAAATAGCAAACAGAGCAAGCCTGAAATATCAAAAATATCCAGAATTTCTATATATGATTCCCATTCAAATATAATTACACACATACACACACACACACACACACACACACACACACACACACACTGCTAAATTGGACTAAAGTCACCTGCTGGTTTTGATGCAATTACAGACAAGCAGTTCCTGTGTTCCTGTATAAAAATACTTTACCACAGCATTGCCCTCTGTTTCTGAAATGAATATAGCCCCCTCTACCTATAAATACTGAAAAGTTTTGTTAATGACTGCTGTTTTATTAGCATACACATTAAGGGTTATAAAATGTTCCGGAAAGCTGTTTACACCAACTGTTTATTTGCGGCTAGCATGGCTTGTTTAAAAATTCTGTAAAGCTGCTCTCAGATCAGTAGCATGAGTGAACTACTTCCAGCCTTCTATAAAAACCACAGTTGTGTGTGCTTATTAACATGACAAATTCTTCCTGCTAGTATAGGTCCCACACAACCCAACAGCCCGAGGTATAAATTCAACTTCATTGCTGATGTGGTGGAAAAGATCGCCCCAGCTGTGGTTCATGTGGAACTCTTTCTAAGGTAAGTGCTGCATCTGATTTACTGTACAAGCCAAATTGACTCAAAAAATATGCATTCAAGTTAAAACAAAGGAAGCAAGGATGAAGCAATTGTTCTGTTCCTGTGCACGTGGCAGGCATGGACAATTTATTTTCACATGCAGCAGAAATCAGTCTGGTCTACAGCAGTTGTACATTTTTTGTAGAATCTTTTTCGTGAAGAGTGTGGAAATGTGACTGACCTGAAGGTGTGCAAACACTTGAGCTGTTATGCCTGCTGAGACACTCAGGATGAGCACAGCTGTTTCTCACCAAGTCTGCTTATTTATAGATACTTGACAAAAAAGATGTTAAGTACAAACACGAGAGTCAACACGCAGACAGTTTCCACTCCCCAAAACCCCGACTCCTTAACATCATGAATCACTGTTTTTTTCCACTGTGTTTCTGCTTTTTTGTGCCTGTAAGTGTGTGTATTTTATTTCACTGTAGTTTTCTGCATCCTGGATACATAAAAAAATACCCCAAAATTATGTCTGTAATGTATGTAAGAAATAATGTAACCTTTTGCCAGATAAATTGAATTAATCTAATGAAGTTTTAACCTTTTAACTCGTAGCCACCCACTCTTTGGCCGGACTGTACCACTGTCAAGCGGCTCAGGCTTTGTGATTTCAGAGACTGGGCTGATTGTTACAAATGCTCATGTCGTGTCCACCACCACGCCTGTGTCAGGACATCAGCAACTCAAAGTGCAGATGCATAATGGAGACGTATACGACGCTACGATTAAAGACATTGATAAAAAGTCGGACATCGCCACCATTAAAACCAACCCAAAGGTGAATACTGCATGACACTATTATTGGTTTAACAGTTCCTTTTGTTCTGTCTCCTGAATAGATGTCACCTTTATGAATCAAGCTATCCAATTCCTTAGCACACATGCAGTCATGTGCTGAGAATTATGGTACAATAGCAAAATCCCAACATCATATATCTGTGACCTGGAGTTCAATAAAGCAAAAATAGTCCATGCTGCCTCTCTGCGGTCAATCACATTGATTTTAGTGCTTGATGTCTGTGAGGTTATGCATGCCGAAGATTGCAGTTGAGTAGCAGTTTGAAAATAAATGCTGTTGGCTGGATTCGCCTATCTTGACCATAGCACATATTAGCACTGCTCATCATAGTGTGTAAGAATTGGCAAATGATCAAATTGGAAGAGAACGGGAGTACAAGTTTTTTCTCACGTCAAATGTAGGTGATTAGCTACTTATCTTATATTCAGTATCTTAAAATAGTTCCCATTATGTCATTAAAGTTAATGAAGCTAACAAAGTGAGGGGAACAAAGTTTATATACTTCAGTTAAGCATCAAACAAAGCTGCATAACTAAGACTTTAGTAGGATAAGTACTTACATTGGTACACTAACAGTGCAATTAGATACACTAGTCATTCATTCATCCGTTCATTCATTCTCCTTTGGCTTTTCCTGGTGACAGTTACTGTGGCAGTAACTGCAGATCCTTCTGGGAAATTCTCAGCACATGTAAGCCAACAGTGAGATATAATCTCTCAAGTTGGCCCCGGGTCTTACCTAGAATAAAAGTTAAAATAAATATACAAATGGGGACACTATCATTATTGAAATCAATGCAAACCTACAGCTTAGAATTTAAGCTTTAAGACTTCTTCTTCTGTCTGATAGTTATAAAGTTATAGAAAACTTTAAGCTGGCTGCTGTAACTGTTTATATCCATGCAATGTCCCTATGTCCTGAACCAAAACAGGCACCAAATAAGTCTTAGCAGCTTAGCTTGTTTAAAAGATATGCACAACACTACCCACAGTAGTTTATCCATCTTGTTTTCTTTACCTGTTTTCTCTCTCATTATTTTTTTTACTGCACAGAAAAAACTGGCAGTCTTGTTGCTGGGTCATTCAGCAGACTTGCGGCCTGGGGAGTTTGTGGTCGCTATTGGGAGTCCATTTGCTTTGCAGAACACAGTGACCACAGGAATCGTCAGCACGGCTCAAAGAGATGGCAAAGAACTGGGTATCCGGGACTCAGACATGGATTACATACAGACTGATGCAATCATAAATGTGAGCCAAATGAGACTGCATTTAAGTATCTGATAATACTGATCTTTAAACTTATCTAAAAAACATTTGTGTTTTTTTCCTTAAGTATGGGAATTCTGGTGGCCCCCTTGTCAACCTGGTAAGCTTTTAATATGCATACAAGCACATTAAATACTACTGTAATTGTTTAACCATTCTAACCTTTATGTTGGTTTGATGTGGTATTAGGATGGAGAGGTCATTGGAATCAACACTCTAAAGGTAGCAGCAGGGATCTCCTTTGCTATTCCTTCAGACAGAATAACCCTTTTCCTCAATGACTCCATGGGAAAGCAAAGCAAAGGTACATCAACATTTAATGTGTAGCCACATATTATGGATTGTGCTGGGTTAATAATTTTTTTTTGTTGCAAGGTTTAGTTTAGTTGTTTCATTGTTTTTCTGCTTCATTCTTTCAGAAATGAAATCAGTAAAGAAGCGTTTCATTGGAATTCGCATGCTCACCATCACTGAAGCGTGAGTGTTTTTAGTATCTTTGATTTATACACTATATAAAGATGCGTAAATTCTGGCAGCGTCCCAACGTATCCTAGCGCATATGATGCTACATTTGCCTGCCGTCAATATTTTTTACATTTTGTCATATCGGTATTGTCATCATAAGATAATAAGAATCGTAGGTCGAACCATCATAACTCAGCGATCTGTATAAGGTCCAGAAAAGCAGGATCTGCCAAGGATGGTGTGAAAGCTCTTCACTGGCCGTTGGAACCCTGAATGCGCACTAGGCATTCTTGTTTATAATGAGTGCCTCACCTCACTAATGTTTTTTTTTTGTGACTGATTGAATTCAAACACCTGCTATAGTTACTATTAAGAGTTTAGGAGTTTAGCCGCAAAATCCCTCTTTTACACTATACTGATATCCACATAGAGTTTTTTTAGTGTTTTTGGTGTTTTCAGCACACTTCTGCTTTCTGCAGTCTTGTAGAGGAGCTGAAGCAGCAGAACCCAGACTTTCCTGATGTTATCAGTGGAATCTACGTCCATGAGGTGGTTCCGCACTCTCCTGCTCAAAAGTAAGTATCGACCGAGTGCATGCTGCTTACCCGATGTGAATTTAGTTTTGTTATAAACTCTTATTACTTATTATAGTAAAGATCCTTTACTGGATATTCAGCATTTGCTAAGTCAGTAATGCCCAGTGTTGACAACAACAAATAACATTATGTATCTATTTTAGATAAACCGTTAAAAAAGGCAATAATTATTTCAACTGTATGACCAGTTCGCCGTTTTCCAGTTTTTTTCTGCCTGACGCATGCTGTAGGTAATCAGCAGTGAGCATGTAATGTAAATACTCTTCGAGATAATATCAGAATTTAGAAAAATAAACTCTGGGAACCAACCCCAGCCACTCTTAGTGCCGGTCCCAAGCCCGGATAAATGGGGAGGGTTGCGTTAGGAAGGGCATCCAGCGTAAAAACACATGCTGAACATGCGGATCATGAATACGGATGATCCGCTGTGGCGACCCCTAATGGGAGAAGCCGAAAGAAAGTTTTAAAAACATTCTGATAAGATGGTTAACACTGCTGCAATAAATTAGATATAATGTTCCTGTTTCATAAATGAATGGAGATAATTAAAGGATCACAGTGCCACAAAAACACCACAAAGTAATACGATATCCTTGGTGTGCTCATTTCTAGAGGCGGAATAAAGGATGGCGACATCATTGTAAAGCTGAATGGCCGACCGTTAACTAGCACCAGTGAGCTAAAGGAGGCTTTGATGGAGGACACAGCTCTGCTGCTGGAAGTCCGCAGAGGCAACGATGACCTGCTGTTCAACATTGAGCCTGATGTTATCATGCAGTGACAAATGTACGTACCTTACCATATACGATGGTAATGCAAGGATAAACAGGTAAACATGGATGCACACAGACATCCACAGACAATACCATGAACCCTAAAAACACAGCTGAGCAGGATTTTCCTCATTGTGTTTTGTCGCTAAAATACTGTACATACCGGGGGAGATGAAAAGTCTTGTATTATGGTAAATAAGGAAATGTATAGTACTGTACTGCTTTTTAAAAAACGATGCTGGTTATATTGAAAAGCAGCTAAAGTTGTGCCTGAGACCATTCTAAAGGCCTGGGTGAAGCAGAGTAGAGATGGCTAGTATGTCATCTTCATATTAACGTATGTCTCGACATTACAGTAAAAAAATACTGGGAAACAAAATCAAACATGCTATGCATAAGCACATTGTTCTATTAAATGTGACCAACACATCCTAATGCTGTTTGCTTTATAATTGTCTTTTGATGCTTGATATCTACTTTTGTAATAAATGTAAGCAATTTTTAACTTTGAGTCAAAATGTTTACAATCGCATCTGCTGGTTCATACCAATAAAAGCAGAATTTCTGAACATGTGATCCAGTCTGGTCAGGTTGGTTTTCCTCGTGTTTATTTAAAGGTGTAATGGAAGTATTAGGATGAGACACTGTTAGGTTATAGTCTGTTAAAGCAGACGCACAAGGCTTCACTTTTCAACTTTTACCAGATGAGGTATGTGGCGTAGTCGATTGAATATTGAAATATTTAGTTGATGAGGACTCTACCTTTTTAAAGGTTTATTTCATCACTAAGCATGGAAATGAAATTAGAAACTCGATGCTGCACAATTACAATTGTTTTGAGAACATAGACATATTTGACATTTTTATTTTGTATATATAAGCAGTTAAAACCATAGCAGCCTTGATTAGAATAAATCATTTACTAAAGATAAATGAATGATTTTTTAAGGGTTTAATTTCCCAGGAAAGTTTTCAATGACATGAAGATGAGAGAAAAGTGTTTCACATTTGCTGACAACCTCAACATTAAGATCAAGAATACAGCAACTTATACCTCCTTTAACCACTGGGATTTTCCTGCTAAAAGAAAAGTAAAATAAATACTTTTGGGTAGCCTGTTATCATAACAGATCAGGAGGGAAGAAGGCAAAATATGCAGTCTCAGTGGCATTCCATTTTCTTTCCAGGAGCTCACTAATATTTCCAGTACTTTTAATCCATTTACTCATTTTCCAGATGTTTTTTAAAAAAAAAAAGACAGGCAATACATTTTCAGGTTTTGCTGCAAATGTGAAAATCTCAACAAAAAAACCCACGTTGTTCAAGCTCATTAACTTCAAATAGGCCATCCTGAGGTAAATCCATGTCAGCCTTTAGCTACGCCAGGTTCAAACCATAATATCTATTTATTTTTTTACCTTCCCTAACAAAACCAATGTAAAGTGCTAAATTTTGTTTATCCTAAAAACATCATAACATATTTTGTAACCTCAAACATGACCATATTTAGTGCACCAGATGCTAAACACTGATTCAGACACTCACATTAAACTATACTGTTGAACTTGGCTTAGAGTCTAAACGCTTGAGTCATCCATAACTGCAATTCGAAGACCAACCTACAATTTGTGTATGCATTTGGAATGATGTGGTTAGAGAGAGTTTTGAAAGAGGAGACATGGCCTTGGTTAGGAGGAAGGCTGTCTGTTTAATGTAGCGAATACGTCACCTTTGTATACAAGCACAGCACTGTGAACAGTCTACACACTCAGAGGAGACAATATGAGGGAAAAGGAAAAAAAATATTTTATTTATCACCCATCACAAAATGCAGAGGGTTTACACAGGGATATCAGAGGTTGGACACACAAAACATTTACACATACATATGACTGGTTGTGTATAGTATTCTGAAAATGTTTATCATTTTTGCAAACCTCTTTTAAACGTTTGGTGAACTTGTACACAAACAAAGTAGTCTGGTATTTTAATGAATCTTTTCTCCTACCCATAAAACCACCATGCAGACAATGAACCATGCCACAAGTAAATAAACGTAGGTATACGATTTAAAAACTGAACTGATCGCCATCCTGAAGCCTGAGGAACTTTCTAAACAAGCATGCTGTAAAATTGCAGTGGACAGTTCCGTGTGTGTTGGTGTGGGGAGGAGTGTAAACTGATCTGCTGTCGAAACAAAAACACAGACTTGGCAATGAAGTGAACGTGGTTGTCCAGGATCATCTCTAGAGCCTTCACATGAATGAGTGGAATGTAGACACATACATAAACACACGCCATGGGAGACACAATACAACGGAAAAAGAAATAGAACTAGAGAAGGAGCTATATACAACGCAGACAGAGATGGACTAATATCAGGGCTCCAGGCACTTATTTTGGTGTTTGGCTTGTTTCTAACATGCCCTATTAATAACCTTGTTTATGGAAGTGTTGTCTAATCCTAGATTTTGCATCTCTAATCATCTGCATTGCTGCGCTTGAGGGGAAAAAAATCACTTGCATCTTTACAACCACTTAAGTTAGATTAATTTCAGCTCCGGGGTACTAAACCCTAGTGGATACTTTTTAGGGCAAGTAATGATTTTACAGCCATCGCCTGATTTTTATGCACACTTTTGTCTCATAATAATTGCATATTCTCTCATCTTCCAAATTGTATTGAATGTGTAAGGGTATTTATCCTCGGTTTTCTCCACATTTTTTATACACTATGTTTAATTTACATGCTCACATGTTTAATTTACATGCCTATAATTACATCCTATTTGTATCTAGTATATAAATAATTAATGTTTGTAAGTGTTATACATTTTCTTCAAATAATAAAACAGTTAACTGTTAAATTTGTCTCAAAATTCTAGTAAAAGATAAAGCAAATTAACATCAGAATTCTTTTTAAGATCATTATTACCAAAGGTGCCAATAGTTCTGGAGCTGAATGAGGGCCAGCAGGGATGGGCAGTATTTATGATACTTGTATTTTAAATACAAATTTAAATATAAAATAGGATTTGGTAATTAGTATTTGATAGGGTTGATAAAAATGGCTTCATATTTTGTATCAAAATAGGATGTCTACATGATGACATCATAAAAATTTGCCCTCTGATTGGTGCCTACTCATTAGTTTGCCCAGACTTGTTCAGATCAGTACAGAAAATTGATCCGAAGAAGGTGGGGAAGATAAGAAATGTGCAGGCTGCCAGCTTTTAAATAGGCATCCAGTGATTAATAAAAATGTTTGATTGTTGAATATTGTACCCTAATTGAAGTAGCTGTTTAGTAGGATTATGATTTTGCATACCACTGCAAGAAAGATTGCCCGACACATAATATATTATATATGACTAACAATCAAATAATAAATTAGTTAGAAACTAGTTGATATGAATACAGGTGGCATCAGTTGTCGTACTATGAATGACTTGTTTGTCATTGAGTCAGTGTTGCTGATGCAAAATAGCCCTTCATACCAAACACCAAGTAACTGAATAAGGATACAAATATGAATCATTTGCAAACTGTTCAACATTAAACTGTTGGTTACTTTAAAACTAACCTTTGTTCTGGGAGATCACAGGGACAAGGATGTGAATATTTAATTTGTTAACTGGTTGCATATATCAGATTTATTGCATTACTCAGCCAGAGAAAAGCAGTTTGTTATTAAACATTGTTTACTTAATCAACTGAGTCGGTGTTATAGTGAAGGAGATCACATAGACCGAATGATGGAAGGTTTGCGAAGAAATGTCATGCTCCCTTGTAAAAGTATTTATTTTTATTTTTCAAATACCAATGTACAGTAGTTTATTTTGATACATGATGTGGCTGCTGTATTTTGTAGTTTATTTTGATACGCTTAAAAGTTCAGCTATTTTATATTTTATTTAAAAAACATTTTGATGGATTTTTTGCCCAACCCTGAGGGCCATGTGGTGTCTAAGGAATGCGCCATCTGTGCTACTTTAATAAGCCCTAGACTATGGAAAAGTAAAACTGCTTTTGACTCAAGATGCACTCATGCTTAGAGCTTAATTAAAAAATCTCATTCAACAGAGTTTGGTATTCTACCTTAGTTAAAACACCTGATGCAAATCCACAACTCAACAACCTCATAGAACTGAAGCAGGAAAACCACAAAGTTTCAAAAGTTTGTGGTTCCATGATTTCAGTTTGGAATCGAAGATGTGACTCTGAAGTGATGTGATGTTTTACTTGTTCATTAAGCTAATTTTATAGACTACTGAGTAACGATATTTAGAATATAAACCATTATTCCTTAGAAAATGGTACAAATAGTTTGTAATATTTTTTCTTCTTCTTCTTTCGGCTTCTCCAATTAGGGGTCGCCACAGTGAATCATCAGTCTCCATACCCCCCTGTCCTCTACATCTTCCTCTTTCAACCCAACTACCTGCATGTCTCTCTCACCACATCCATAAACCTCCTCCTTGGTCTTCCTCTTTTCTTCCTTCCTGGTGGCTCCATCCTCAGCATTCTCCTACCGATATACCCCATGTCCCTCCTCTGCACATTTCCAAACCATCTCAATCTCGCCTCCCTCACCTTGTCTCCAAAACGTCCTACATGCACTGTCCCTCTAATAAACTCATTTCTAATCCTGTCCATCCTCGTCACTCCCAACGAAAACCTCATCATCTTCAGCTCTGCTACCTCCAGATCCACCTCCTGTCTTTTCCTCAATGCCACTGTCTCTAAACCATACAACATCTCAGGTCTCACCACAGTCCTATAAACTTTGCCTTTCACTTTAACAGAATCTCTTCTATCACAAATCACTCCTGCTATCACTCTTCTCCACCCACTCCACCCTGCCTGCACTCTTTTCTTCACTTCTCTAACACACTCTACATTACTTTGCACTGTTGACCCCAGGTACCTGAACTCCTTCACCTTCTCCACCTCTTCTCCCTGCAACTGCACTCAGTAGACCAATTTCCACCGGTACCCTGTTGGTATGAATTTCTCTTTTGTGAGCCGCATATTTGATTTGGTGCATGTTCAACCCTCCCCATTTACCCGGGCTTAAGAGTGCACTTGTTAGTGCAACCCTAATGGCTGGGTTGTAATATTTCACTATTCATGTCATAAAATTTTAAAACTGAACAAGATCAAATTGCTTTTTCAAAAAATATTTATTGTTCATATCAAAATCCCAGTGTTTTACAGCAAATCACACCAATCATGCAAATGCTAAAATACTAAAATCATTTGTACAATATTTCTGAAACATTATTAAGATAAGGCCTAGTACGTAGCACAATGTGGCTATTTTACATCTACCACTATCGCACAAATATCACAACTGATCAAAGTAGATCTTAATATATGTGAATTTAATATAATTACCAACATGATAAATAATAAAACATGCCATACAAGTTTTGTTATAAGGCACAAAACAAATTATTATTATTATTATTATCATCATTTAACTTTTTCAACCAGATATAGTGTCATTGCTTTTATAATCCTACAATCTTTTCCCTAATTATAACATACAATAAATGGGATTAAAGAAAATTATCTAACTTTTTGTTAAATTTGCCTGGTTTTTGGATATAATGCCAGAGTAGAACCTTTAGAACAACACATCAGACCTGTTCCATACATTAGAGCTTGGCTCGGAGAGACCCCACTACCGGCTTGTCGGCACAAAACTCCGCCCACCAAGAAGGACGTTCCAGAACGTTCTTTCCCTGCATGACAGCAGCCCACAAGTTCTTATAGAGCTGAAGCAGAAAATACAAACATATGTTGAGGATAATACACATTTCAAATTGTATAGCATGATGCAAAATTTAGCTCAACTCAATTGAAACTCTACTAGATCGTAAATAATACAGTGTTTTAGAATTCTGCACACTTCTGTTAAACCTTTGAGGGTTTGTGGGGGAAAAAAACATGCTATAGGTGGGAGAATAACAACTTACTGGTTGCACAAAGGGGTACATCTTTTACTAAAACATTGTTAAAGCACCTTTTGCTTGTAACACAGAACTCTTTTCAAGAAAGTGTCTACTTACTTAAAAGATCAATTTCTTGCATTCTCCTTGCAAAAATGCTAAGATGTATTAAGCTGAAAGGTAAGTCTCATGTGAACAGCCGTCTATAAGTCATTCCACATGTTTTTGATATGATTTAGGTCTCGGCTCTGACTAAGCCATTGCAAAGTGCTGAACTTTTGAAGCAATTTC
The DNA here is from genome assembly GCA_024362625.1 of Silurus asotus. Lineage (NCBI taxonomy): Eukaryota > Metazoa > Chordata > Actinopteri > Siluriformes > Siluridae > Silurus > Silurus asotus. The sequence goes on along the minus strand of MU576718.1, from coordinate 27,135 downwards.
ATTGTTCCCTTGGATTTGGGCTTTAAATCATTTTGCTGGAAGGGGAAATTTTTCAGCTTTAGATGCCTAACAGAAGCCTGCAGGTTTGGCCTACTGTAGCTTGACATGAGCCCAAATCACAGCTGAAGAGAAGCAGCTCAAGGTGTCATGCTCTTTGGCACCAAACAGGTCTTTTAGGATTATGCCAAAAAGTACTACCTAAACCTCATCAAACCATAACACAAGTACTGTGGTAATTTAGGTAACCCTAACCCTAACCCTAGATTTTTGCAAAAAACAAAACAAAACAAAAAAAACCCTCTACTCTACCTACATCATATTACAGACGTAAAGATTATGAGAGATTGTTGTCACTTGTAGAGATTGACCAGTACTTGTCTCCATTTATTATTTATATATTTATTTAGGGTTAATTCATGTCTATTTGCACACATACACTATTACAAATTTGGTCTTCTTTTTCCACTGGAATAAATACATTTCTCACCTTTTTACTAATTATCCTTGCTTTTATTTTTTTACACGAATTCCTGCATTTTTAAGGCAACGTTTTATCTATTGTATGCTTAATAAAATATTTGTTTATCTCTACCCCAACAAAGTTTACACAAGCACTGTTTCAAGCAGGCTGCCATCAAACAATCCTGGCCGTTATTTATTTACTTCATTTTTCTTTAAAGAAATCCCTTTTACAGGAAGAGGAGATGAGTCAAAGAACTGGCATAGTGCCAGAATTAAAAGCACTTTTCCTGTAAACACTAATTCAGCTGTAAACAAGGCTAAAGTGTATGAGACTGGCCTGCGGATTTACTGAAAAGAGCTGGTGTATTATTTTTTTTTAAATACTGTTTTGGTAAATGTCTGGGTCTCTCTTTTCAGACGTTTAATAAAATAAAAGACTGGGCTGTTTTTTTCCTTTTAAACTTGCTAGTTGCACAGACAACAGATCAGAAGTAGACAAAATCTAGAATCTAATTAAATAAATGAAATGAACTACAATAAATGTAATTCAATGTAGTAATACTACCATGAGATGTATGTCCACTACTTTTTGACATTTGAAACCAAATGACAAGAGCAGAGTAAAAAATCTCTGTAGAAAACATTAATAGGCCATAAACACCAACAGTGTTATAGCCTTTTGTAAATAAAACCTTTATGATAGCATAAAAACAATACACAAACCACCATTCTTAAAGACAAATTTCTCAACAGAAGTTCTTTAAAACCACAATTACAGGACGGCAGGAGAACTTTGTGTATGTGTGTGTGTGTGTGTTTTCCCAGCTGAGTGTTGTGTTGAGCAATAGCACATCGCTTACCTCACCATCAGCATTGCCAATGGGTGAGTTCAGAATAAAGTCAGGAGGTGCAATTACGTCTACCAAGGCCACAGCATCGTCTTTGAGCTAATAGGAATAAAGATCACAACATTTTTATAACATTGCAGCCATTATGCACCTGTTGTTTACATTGATCTGTGTTTTTAGGCTGACCTGTGCACAGAGACTGAGGATAGCATTTTGCATGAAGTCAGCTGGCTCTTTTCCAGACAAATAGCCTCCTAAAAAAAAGCAGCACAATTATTCCGCATAATTTTCATGTGATTCGTGATTCAAGCATAACAAAGGTGTACCTTGGTAGAGGATGGCCATGTGGTTGGTGAGGGTCCAAAGCCCATAAAGAGCACAAAGCCTCCTCAGAACTGATCTGACACTTTGTGAAGTTTGGTCATCCAATGTCACATCATGGAAGCGCTTCAGAACCGTGTGCTCAATGTAGGCTATGGCCAAAGAGCGACAGTAATACACCTATATGCAGGCAAAAATAGAGAGATATTATCTAAATGAACAACTTTTGCAAATTGCCAAACCAGTGCTTCAGGTATATTGAACAAAACAGTGCAATAAGGGTCATTCCTCTGAGACACAAGAGAAAAGAGCACTGATCCATGGTCAGTTGAGATCAGCTGCTAATGTCAAAAACTGGGTGTGGGTGGAAAACTGCCATTTTTTAAAGAATTTTATTAGTCTTCGACATTGTGCGAGATGACAAGGTGGGATTAACAAAAAAAAAGAGAGAGAGAGAGAGGAAGGTTTGGTGGGGGATGGAGAAACATGTGGAACTAGGCTCACACTGGGTGGAGCTGGACCAAATCCAGATATTTTGAACTTTTACTATGATGTCATACATTCTCTCTGCCCCTTACATACACAACTGCACAAGCAGACTTCTAAAGCCCAGGCTCAAGGCACACACCCAAAATGTGGTGTTACTACAATGACAGGAGAATTTAATTACCCCAAATGTGACTGATGCATGACTGCGCCACTTTGGAAATGTGTAAACACTTTGCATAACCCAATGAGGCTTTCTGGAACGTTCCTTTGTTATATTCATGGGTGTTTTTGGAAATGTTATGTGACAAAAATACGAGAAAAACAGGATCTAAATCTCTTTGAAGTTGATATGGTTTAGTCAGACCAATGTTTTTGTATATATGTGTATAGAAATACCTAAATAAACATATAAAATATAAGAAAAAATAAAAATGTCTAGTTAAGGAATTTACATGGTGTACAAATGATATGTAGAATGTGTGCAACTAAAAAGGGAATCTATGTGAACACAAACTTGCAATGATAACAGCATTGCCTAAACAAGCCCAGAAGCATCCTGCTTATGGCCTTCAGGGTGTAAAACCACTCTTAGTAAGAGTTTTCAGAACTGACAGTTAAATAAATGCTGATTAAAAGCTGTTATTTAAAATAAAATTTTCAGCATTTGGGCAAGTAAACTGCAGTAAACTAGTTCTAAAGTTGTGGCTATGAGGTGTGCTTTATTATACTGATGGAGGATATCGGCCAAACATTTATAAAGAAATAAACTTTTGTTCTTACCAAATGCAATTTAGTAATTCAATCTTTATAACATTTATTTATTTATTAGAATGTACTTTTATTTAAAATATAGATTAATTATAGCACCATCTAGAGCAAAATGTTCTTGTAAATACAGTAAATGTATTGTTTGCATTATTTGTTGCCGTTGTTTTCTATTTTTCTTCGGTGAACCCTTTCCTTTTTTCTTGATTGAATGAGGACTATGTCAACCCTAATACTTTGCAAGATTTTCTTTTAGGTCACTTTATCAAAAAACATTTAAATTTCTATTTATTTCTGTTAATCAGTGGATTTATGTGTACCTGACTGTTGTTGCGTGCCTCAAAGTCTCCCATCCCCAGAGCTCTCTGCTCGCTCAGCTTCCTCTGACTCTCCCCCAGCAAGAAACACACCAGCCACTTATATGCTGCCAGTGGCACTGGACCATGTGAATAAAATATTGTAAAAAATTGCACATGAAATATGATTTGGAATATGAAATACTGTACACCTTGTATACGTTTCAAGGAATAATTCAATGTGTCTGGTTTCTATTAAAAAAGTCACAATAAATGCTTCTTATCCATTTACTTTACACATTGGACAGATGCCTTATCCAGAGTGACTTTCAATTATATAATTAATACAACTACGCAGTTGAGGGTTAAGTTCCTTGCTCAAAGGCCCAGCAGTTGCAGTAAGAAGTGGTGGCATTTTAACTCATTCCTTCTGTGCAGAAATACAACATCTAGACCACTGAGCTATGCTTTCCCTTCTTATACAGCCATATATTATAGTATAATTTTATAATGCCAATAATACAGCAGCAATGAGGTAAACCAAATAGGTTTTAACTTGAAGAGGGAGATAGATACTAATGATAATATTAAAACAGGTGATGATTGCACAGCTGCTCTGGATTTAATCAGGTATTTGGCATATAATTCCCAACATGCACAAACTCACATACACCCATTAGGGATTTGGAACCATGACAATGGTATAAGCTTACATCTTATCAGAGCGTGAAAGAGTGAACGTTGATGAAAAGTGATAAAGGAAAAGCCTTAGAGGGAAGTAGAAGATCAAACTAGCTTGCAGTATATTTAAGCGGTTTCCCTACTTGCTTTTTTTTTTTTTACAGTTAACCACCACATAATAAACCATTTTTGATTTAAAAAAGGCCAAGAATGTTTCACATGCTGAATATCTAATGCAATGCAAGGGGTTTGAAAGAGATAACCATATGCGATTCAACTAAAGCCTTAGAAAGGAAATGGGTATGTTTGTTTTTGACATTTGGAAGATAATGAGACCGCCAGGTATGACATTTTGGCAAAAAATGGCCTCTTTTGAATAAAAGCATAGGTCATACACTTTGCCTGATTTGTTGCAAATCTTTCAGTTAAAAATGTTTGTCAGCTAAACCAGACTGCTTTTGAAACCTGAAACAAGCAGATAAACAATTGCTGTATTGCTTGCACACAGTTCCCAATAGAGTAACTGAGTAAAATATGCTGCAGTAAGTTGTAGCATTGTTAAATCGTTCACTGTGTTTAAAAACGTCCCCTTGACAGACTGTATATGTGCCATGCTGAGTGTTTTGCTCAGTATGCATTCCAACTGACCAATCAAAAGCCCACTCCTCCTGACCCCAGTTGCCAGGTAACAGCTGGTCAAGTCATGAGCAGAGGAATGAAGTCAGTAAAGAAGTGCAGATGTGTGGCAGATGTGCAACAGAGGACTCTTTGCAGCATGAGAACCTCTAGAGTTGAAAAGCAGCCTTATTAAAGATGAAATGCATGCAACTTGAAACCGGGTGTGTCTTTTTATGGTTTAGACACATTAAGAGCATTTTTCTCTCTAATCTTTAGATGGCAAGTCACACCAACCACTGATTAAAAGGTGCAAATCAAAATGAGCATGGAAAAACAGCCTTTCTCTTTTTTCTTTTCTTTTCTTTTTGGTTAAATAAGTAGATTAGCTTATTGTGGACTGTGCACATTTGTGAATTTAAAGAATAGAGTCAAACTTTTTTTTTTTTACTGTATAGTATTCATTAATACTGAATACTACATAATGCTACGGTGCCATTATTACATAGTATACCTGCTGGATCCATGCATTCCTCTACTGAGGCAGCTGTGAACCTGCTTTCCAGAATTATTTTCCAGTCATTCAGGAAGTTCACTGTCTCCAGAGGAGCCTCAATACTTCCTTTACCTAGAATCAAATAAGACAGAAAAAAGGGTGGAGGGGCACAAACACACACAACATATAGAGCAGGTCATCCATAATGCACCAAAATATATTGCGATATTGAACCCAGCAAATTAGCATACAGACTCTAAAATGGCTATTAAAAAGGTACATTAATGAAAAAAGAAAAAAAAAAAGAAAAAAAAAACCTTGATTCTTGTGCTGGAAAACACTAAGTAGGTAATTGCTAGTTTGCTGCAGAAGAACGTTGTTGTCTCCTTCATATGTGCAGTTGGGGTCATTGTCATCACGAATGTCTCCAAGACGGTTCACTAAGAAATGAACAAAAGAAATCTGCATTTTTATGAGCTTAAAACTTAACAGGCTGATGGTCCATTGATTTGAAATCCATTAAATCCAAGCCAATTTCTTAGTCTGATAAACCATCACTCTTTAACCCATTATATTGGTTAATTGGCCATGTTTAAATAAGCAAATACTTATAATACAACCCAAATCAATTTATAAAATTTTTTTTTTTTTTTACCTACATTAAAAATACAGTAAAAATGATTTTGCAGTAACTTTTGTGGTAACAATAATACGGAACAGAAACTCTTCAAGCCTGTAGTTTGGAAGCCCAAATATTTCATTGTGATAGAACTTCCATTGAAATACAGTACGTGTCAAGGAAGCTTCATTAAAACTCACTTGCCAGGTACCCATGTCCTCCACAGGCTTCACGGCATTCCTGAATCCCTCGCTGAGCCGTCCATGAACCCAGAGGCTTACTGGAGCATGACATGGCATGAATCTCTCTACCGAGCTCAGCCTAATAAAGCACCACATACACACACATACAAAGTACATAAATATATCTGTGAGATGAAATCAAAAATCCCATGCCATTGCACTTGACTGCTTAGTAGAGTATTAAATTCAACATGTTGCAACTTAAATGCATTTCTGTACCTGTCTCTCACTGCTGTCCTTCATCAAGAGGCCAATTTGAAACTCCACAAAGTTCATGCAAAAGGATTTGGAGAACAGGTCCAGTGCATAGACTGCTGCCACATATGGTATAAGTCGCCATTGCTGCAATAAAGAACACACAAAACCAAAAATGTTATCCTCAGACATTCCTAGAGTTCACTCAAGGACCTCTCTTATAATGTATAATGTCCACTGCAAAAATAAATAAATAAAGGAAACCTATTAAAAAAAAATAGAATTAAGTCTCAAGTTGCCTAACAAATAAAGAATTGAAACCACTGAAGGGGTTATATTGAGTTTGCAATGCCACTGCCATACTTGGCAGAAAATCTAACTGGCTCTGGTCTCTGGATGGAAGGAATGACATTACTCTGTCCCCTGGCAATCAGAGCAGAAATAGACTGACCTCATGTATACAAAATAAGGCAGTTCTCCTCCCAATGCTTTCACTGCAGTTTAAAATATTTGGAGGCATTGCCTGTTTGGCCCTCCAGTCTGATTTATAAAAAAAATAAATAAATAAAAAAATACATTTGCAGGAGTTGGGGTTGATAGAAAAATATATACCGTAATTTCCAGACTATTAATCACAAATATAAGCCACACCCACTGAGTGTCACAGGGACTACACTGAAACTAATAAACTTTTGCACAGGCTTTAACGAAAGACAGTGTTTTTTACACGGTGTAACGGGTAAAATATGTTGTGGCTCCTTTAAGTGCAGAGCGGCATTTTGGAATTAGCCGGTATTACTGCATGTGTGCAAGACCGAGGAATATGTCCTTATTTTCAAGTTTCTTTGACTAACCGGTAATGCTGTTGCCAAGAAAAATGAAAAAAGTAAGAGTTTTGGAAACCTGTCTGTGCTTATATGATTTCTGTTGCAACTGGAGTTAGTGAGCTCTCCCTTGACCCAGACTCAATGCATTACAACAGCTTGTATCTAAACAGTAGCCTACCAAGAAAGTCATTGTTTACTGTCTTCCTCCTTCCTTTCACAACTATTTATCTTTTGGCATCTTTCGTGCATTTAAAAATCACCATTGATGAAGCTTTTCTCCCGATGCCGTGCAGCTCAGAACACAGGTAAGGTGTCTTTTTTCATGCCCGTTTTGGCAATTTCATTGGTCTAATGTTATGGGGCTTAGTTTTTTGGCTTAAAGCTTGTGAAACCGGGAAAACCCAGAAAAAATCTATAAATTAGTCGCTTCGTTGTTTAAGCCGTGGGGTTCAAAGCGTGTGGAAAAAAGTAGCGACTTATCGTCTGGAAAATACGGTAATTATAATTCTGTAGGTCAGACATTTTTTTTAATTTTTTTTTTAGGAAATTGAACTTCTTGGAATCATTCCTTTGAATTTAGTGATAACCTTGAGCCTCTTAAAGCATATTAAAAGTGTGCTGAAAGGACGGAACATAATCATTGCTTCTTAGTAAAAGCAAACATTCTTAGTTAATATTAAAAATATTTTCTGCGTTATGTTCTATCCTCATTATAATCTAGCATCTCAATAGTGTAATGACCAAAAACCAGTAGTCCTGGTACCTCCAGGTGTTTTTCAGATCATACTGGTCTGTTATGTCGTGCTTTTCCTAAAAGCGTCGGTGAGATGTAAAGCTTTATAGAATGCACCTGTAACTGGTACTCCAATACTGGGATCTCTTCATCATCTTTAGGGCCAAACTGGCGTCGTGTAGCTGAGAAACGCACCGCGATCGTCAAAGCCAACTTCAGATTAACCACTGCCATTCTCGTTATAGACACTCTTCCTCCAGACAAGGCACCTAGTGAGGCCCCGAAGCGTTTATTCGGGTCCTGAGAGAGAAAAGGAAAGAAGGAGCTCTCTGAGGTATGTGTGATAGTTTCAAAAACCAAAACACTCAAGTCCGCATTTCTATTACAGGATCTGGGCTTAAACATTCTGCTTGTTTTTCGAAGGCCCTCTTCACATATTTTTGCCATTTTAAAAGGCTGATAGCGTTGCAGCACCAGCAATTCTTATTTAAAATGAAAAGATCTTCTATCACGCACATCTAACATGGCGACTAGCAACACACACCTTTGTCCCTTGATGGCTCATAAGTATGCTTTCCAACAGCTCTCAGCTCTCAAACCCCACCAAAAACCTGGCTTCAAAATTCTTTATATTTTCCATATTGTCATCGTATTTGAACAGACGCTCTGGTATTAGTAATTTTTTTAGCAACACAGTACTGTGCTGACCTTGAAAGGGGTCACGTATTGTCCGTCAGGCGTCACATCTCCAGTTTTGTTGAGCAGATGTTCTCTAGGAATCCTCACATTGTGAAAAACTGCAAAACTGTAATACACAAACTATCAAAACATTATGCAGACACAAACACAGACACTTTTGCCACTACTTTAAAACATACACTAGTATAAACATTAAACAGTGTATAATATGCAAGATCATTTCACCTCAAACACACTGCCCTCTAGTGTTAGCTCAATCAAATAAGCCCTTTTAAATCTGCATAGTGCTGTGTGGACAGTAAATGGTGTACACTCACCCGTTGTCTAGTCCGTTTTGGCCCAATTTCTTTCCCATGTCGCCAACCATTACCCCCGGCATTGCTAGTAGGGTTTTAGGATTTCTAACCTGTAATATTAACACCATATGAAATGAAAGCACATTACATCACTGAAATGGCAAGCCCAAATGTTTGTCACAGACTGCTGAAAGCATTTAAATGTTAATTCTAGTAATAAAATAAATTAGGTAATGCAGACAAAATATGTTTGGGTCAGAAATGGCGGTACCTGAACCACAAAAGAGTGCAGGCCATGACAGACACCATCAGGCGTGTAAAGCTGGGCAAACACAACAGCATGGGTGGCAGTTTTCCCCAAGTTTCCAATCCAGAATTTTGCAGCCTCAAAGTCTGGGGAGTTTATTACAAACTCCTGTTTGGGAAATGCAGACAAAGTGAGAGAGGGGGAAAAAAGGGAGGGGACTAATCAATCATTCTGCTGTCTTTCTGATTTACCATTTTACATAAGAAAAAAAGTTCCAGTAGCATAGTCAGGACTACAGAACCACATTTTCATGGCAGAGAAAGCATAAAACATAAATATAAACATAAAATTACCAATAGATGTGTTGACCTGTTTTCCAAAATATTTAATTCTACTTTCATTATCATTAAAACTCTAGTCTACGGTAATAGACGTCAAATATCATGCTATAATGTTGCAAATATGCACTAAATATTGAATACATTGCAATACTAAAATAACCATATAATCTTCATCGTCAGTTTAAAATGGGTAAATTCCCAAAGGCGTGCATGTTACCCACAGTACAGCTGAGTAGTTAACACAAGATATAACAGATAAAGACATATATTATACACAGATAATGGAATCCTACCCTAAATTTATGACTCTCAGGTTTTTTCAAAATGCATACACTGCAGCAGAGCAATCTGTCACTGCTTGGTATTGTGAAAGTGTACCTGGCTGCTGGGGTCATATGTAGCTGTTGTTCTCATGAGTCTTGTGTTGCTGCCATGGCTCAGTTCAGTCAGTGCAAAACAACCATATATCTAAAAAAAACAATAACAAAATGCAGCAAGAATTGCCTCTTAGAACCAGAATGCACACGATTATTAAAATCACCTTTAGTTCCACCATGTTCTCATACCTCAAGAACGAGTTATTTTTTTTGGAAAAAGCGAATCCCTTTCAAGTTATCATAGTGACATCATTAGCAGTGTTTAACATTGTCGCAATGCTAGGATTTGTTCCAATTTTTAGCACTGTCTTAAAAATGTACTCCTTACAGTTGATTGAATACGAGAAAAATGCATTGCTTTGCTAATGAAAAAAAATCTTTATTTTTACTTCCAAGTTTGCAAAATTCCAAAAAAGGCTCACTACAACTCAGTGTCACAAATAGAGTAAGATAAATATAACAACCCCAATGTAGTTCAGTGGCTGTTTTAGTTGATAATTAGCTACAACATACCTTATCTTTAAGATTGACTGCAAGCTTTATAGCTTCACTTAAATAGGTTTCCAAGCAAAATCTGAAGTGCATGTACCACCCTTCAATCTATTATAAATACATTTTAACACATACACAGACAGGTAAAAGAAAAACTGGCGCCTTAAGGAAGTAGATTTAATAACATGGTTTTAATACACAACCCCAAAAAAAGCACACTCACTGCTTTTCTTAGTGATAACCTTTAATCTATGATTAAACATTTCTATCCTGATAGAAGTGGTCCCAGTCAGGATGACTCCACTCCCATGCACAGGACAGGGCTGACTGGAAAGATTGATCTAAATGATACACTATGGTTTTTACAATCACCAAACCAGATTATTGAAAACACATGTGAATCTTTGCAGTAATGCGATAGGCAGAGCTCTACACCACCTTCAACAACAACAAAAAAAAAAATACTATTTGATAGAACCATAGTAAGGTAAATTGATATTCAGCTTACTAATGCATTTTTTTAAGCAGTTACACTATGCTCGCGAATCTTTAACACTGAACTGCTGCAGATTTAACACATTTTAAACAGCAAGTGCAAAGAAAGAACATTTACCATCATATCTTCAGTATCCTGTACAAATTTGTTGTGCCTCTGAGATCCAGAGCTAGCCACAGTACGTCCAAACATCTAAAAATAAAGACAATTTCTATCAATATAGTGCAAACATATGGGCATGATCATGTCCAAGCAGAATGAATATAGTGTATGCTGAAATAAAAGCACCTCTCTTATACCTTTTAAAATAATGTATCAGTGGCAATGTTTATTAATAGATTTTTTTTATAGCTCACCCCTTTATTGAGGAAGTATTTGGCCCCTAAGGACCAATCATACATGCCGACACAGTCGTTGAGGACCGTCATCTTCCATGGGTTCTGCATCAGCTCATCCTGGGTTAGGAAGTTGTATTTGAACAGCTGTTTACACCGGCGAAAAGTGAGTTCCCTCCTCCGTTCCACCGAGACATCCTCACCTGGCTGCCTGGCAAACAGTGGGTCGTTCTCTAGGGTGTTGAAAATGTGCTGCTGCTCAGGCAGTTGGAGACGTGACATGAGGGGATGAATATGGTTCAGGAGGTTTAAGAAAACACAGATGTTATGCTATAAATGCTAATGATCTAAATATCTTAGGGTGTTAAACAAACTACAGATGATATGTTCATTAAATTTGCAGGAACTGCAACTTACATTTAATTTCATAAATCTTTCCCATTACCTTGAAAGCAATCATTTCTTCACCCTCAATAAACCTCAGCATTTCCTTCCAGTTAAAGGATGCCCTTTTTCTGCATACATCTAAAGGACCACTGGGAAGCTCTGGGTATTCTTTAGACAAATCCATTTTCTTGGGACCTTAAAGGTAAAAATAATCAAATATGAGATATGAGCTGATCTCATTCTTAGGGCACATAATGTTGCTGAACCCTGACCTGACCAACTGCAGCAACCCCAGATCACAGCACTGCCCCCACAGTCTTGTACAGTAGGCACTAGACATGATGGGTGCATCAGTACAGCATCAGCATCTGCCTCTCTTCTTACCCTGATGCACCCATCACTTTGGAACAGGGTAAATCTGGACTCATGACCTTCTTTCATTGCTCCAGATTCTAATCTTTATGCTCCCTAGCAAATTGAAGCCATTTTTTCCCAGATTAGCCTCACTGATAAGTGGTTTTCTTAAGGCTACACAGCTTTTCAGTCCCAAACACCTAAATTCCCTTTGCATTGTGCTTGTGGAAATGCTCTTACTTTCATTATTAAACATAGCCATGAGTTGTTTTTTTTACGATTTGATTTTACCAAACGTTTAAGTGATCAAGAATTTTTTCCAACCACATTTCTTCCTCGAAGATGATTGTTTCCCACTATCCTTCCAGCTTTTAATAATGCATTGGACAGTCCTTAACCCAATTTTATAGTTTAAACAATATCCATAGATGTTTTCTTTGCTTGATGCTTCCAATAATCTGACCATTCTGAAACAGATTTATATCTCTTCCACAAACACATGGTGTGTCCTCCGACATGGTTGTTTAAGAAATGAGAAGCTACTCACTAAATCATTTAGGGTTAAATAACTTGTTGCCAGGTGAAACATAATCATCCATGCAGTAATTATCCAATGGGAGGCTCTAACATATTTGGATAGTTAAATCCAAGTGTATATCCAAATATGTTAATCCAAATATATTCGGCCACCGAAAACTTTCGCCCGAAAATGGCCCAAAAGTGCATTTTCGGTTTTCGGCCCAAAGGCCACCGCAAAAACACGTCTGAAACAGTTTGTTGTGATGACGCAAACAGAAACCGCTGCCTGCACGTGCATGTCTAAAAAAACATGTTTGCGGTGTGGACGTATTTCAGTATATCTGAGAAAGTCCCACGATTAGCAATTTGCAAAACATGTAATGCCGAAGTTTCAAGAGGGGGTGCGTCTGCAAAGACTTTCTCCACGTCGGGTTTAATTTATCACCTAAAATCCAAACATCCCGATCGATATGCTGAATATGAGAGGAACAGGGCACAGAAAAGCAAAACCCCTCCGAGCTCCAAGGTCATTACACAAAAGATTATGGTATTTGCCTTAACTGATCAGCCATTCTCTGTCGTAGAAGATGTGGAGTTTCGTAGGCTGATCGAGCACATTGAGCCCCGTTATTCCATACCGAGCCGACGACATTTTTCAGAGGTGTGTTTACCTGAGCTGTTTGATGTTGTTGCAACTCACGTTCATAAGCATATAACTGCAGATATTTCAGCAATTAGTTTCACGACAGACATTGTTTGAATTTGTATTTATTTTATCCTGTGCATTATTGCAATGTGCTATAAATAAATATTTTCATAATTTGTAATTTATTTATCCTTTAAAACTTTAATATTAATGTATGCAATTAAAATGCTTTGATTTTAGTAAGTTTAGTACACAGTCATAGAAATAAATGCAATGGTAATAATAATTGGCATAATTTCTTTCGGTGTTTCAGTTTTCGGTTTTTCGGCCTTGCTTTCCTCTTTTTCGGTTTTCGGGTTCGGCCAAGAATTTTCCTTTCGGTGCATCCCTAATATATATATATATATATATA